>OX103972.1:18919083-18952991 GCA_944470395.2 Schistosoma turkestanicum | reverse complement strand
ATAATTTTAGGGATTCCATATGAGTTCTGTTTTGTGATCAAGAGTGACTATTGCTTACCTCTACTGCATTAAGAACAATCTATCTCAGTGATATTTTGAACAACAAACTGGAAAAAGCCAAAATGTATACTGTTGGTCCACTATATGTCGTAGATATAACTTATCGAAACTATTGAACGCTTGCAGTATAAGAGTTTATTTTATCTACTACATTTTTCCCAGAGAACGACAATAAATTAATCGGTTCTCGAAGTAATGTGTTTCGGTTACTGATTTTTCATAGTCACCCTTTAATTGCATCTCTTATGGTACGCCTATCTTACCTGTTTCTGCCTGTATGACTCTATTCACCAAACACATTTTCTAAATAATCAGAAAGGCATTTTTGTCCTCTTTCGTATATGAAGACTATAATTATTAGCCTGACGTGTGCTGTGGCGGATACTTTTGTGTAATTCACTAACGAACCTGAACTAACGAAGGAACAGTGATACGTATCCGGTTATCCAGCAATTACACTGATTCGGTGATACAGAAATATTGGCATGATGTCATTTGTTACTGCTAGGACAGAAAATAGGAGAAATAAACATCATCCGTACTTCCCTAGATATTCTGATTGATTGTGAAATTCCATGACGGACGCATAAGTCGCGTCTATCACATATCACAACCTACCAAGCACTATTATACTTATTACAACAGACTATTGACATTACGAGGCTTGCAGTCAGATAATACTTATGGTTTTTATGTCCGTGCGTCTGCTCGTTTATAATGTGGTTAGAATTGGTGTTTATAAATCGTCTTGTTTACTTGTGCTAATGTGCCAACTTAGGTGAAGCATTTCCTCATTAGTGGTTCTGGTCGCGGCATGTATTGGGCCGGGTATTTACGGCTCATTATTGGAAGTCAGAACAAATGAGAACATCCGGTTAAACTACTAAAGGAATTAATTCTTATTATCTTTATTAAGATAATCATAACAGACATTTTTACCAATAACATTCATCTTACAAATATTCTCACTTTTTATTACTAAATGAAAACTGAATACCGTGTCATCATTCGTTCATTTATGTGATTTTCTTGGTTACTGATAGGTAATTTCGTTGCATTTTGCACTCAGTCTGAACGTCAATGGTCTATTCGCGAATCTATAATTGCAACATAATCTTACATCTTAGACATTTTCAATCATATTACACACTCTAAGTCTACTTTAACCAAACCTTCAGTAATTAACTCTTGATTAGACTTGGCTGTATTAGACTATTTTGTTACGGCTTGATGCTGAAATACTATCTACAAAGTTTTACTGAGTTGGATTACCCGTTATACCCACGGATAAACGTTTCTCGAAATTAACAGAGCTCTTATGTTCGCGAAACTCAGGCGATTAGAACCTGAAAATTTTATATCATTTGAAACAATTTCGATTTTATACCACAGTTGAAAATTATTAGTCCCCATGATTTCCAATGAGCCTCAGCAACGCACATAATCACTGGGTAACATGTTGTGATGTTCCAGACATGTACCAAGCATCACATATTCTAGATTTCTTAGATGGGCAGCAAGGTATTGCTATACCTACCAAAACATAATTTATCCAATCCATATCACGATGTTCCAGTTGCTGAGGGAGATATGTCTAAGATATGTACAATCCAATTTGAAGGCTTTGTTCTGGGAAAATCCCTCCATGTATATGTGTTAAATTCGACAGGGGACAGTGTAATGTTGTTTAGGCAATTATCTAATTAATAATAGAGCCGTTTCTTACCCAGATAGTCCGCAGACAGTCTCGATACATGTAGGAAGATAAGTTCGTGGTTTACTCGGATTGTAAGCCAGTGATACACCCTTCCAGCAGGCAAGTGGCTTCAAGTTAGGGAATATCATTTTATAGACACTGAATCGGAAACTAACGTTTGCATCTCCCTTGTCTGCTTAAATTAAAACTATCTTTAGAGGTGGTGTTATTTTCTCACTCTGCTTGAGAGTTCTGGATGCGGAGCCTCTTATTGTTAAAAAACGTGAAGAGTTCGCATTCCTCGAATGAGATTTGTCAGTATCATGATTCAATAACGCAAGGGCGACTATATTATCAATAAACAACGACCGTTCTAGAGCTTGACGATGGAGGAAGATGTGGCTAATAAATCCGTAAACGGAAACCATCGTGCTCTCAGAGTCATATTTCAATGAACTTTCGGTGAAATAAAATGAAGCAAATAGTCTGTGAGCCACTCGAATTAAATATATCACCGATAGTCGTTTTAGAGGTAACGAACGCTCTTCATGCACACGATGGTTATTACCGTCGATGATACCAGGACTCTTTCCTACACCTTTGCAAACAGCAGAGTTATAGCTCTACCGAATTTTCCATCTTCCTTAAAATCAGATTATGGTAAGGTGTCAGAGCCTAGTAACTTGTGACACTTCAAAAGTAGAAGTCCTCCGTCCACCTGTACTCCAGCAGTGATTACCTTTCATAGAGTACAGGGCAGTTTGACTAATGTGGGTGGAACACTCAACTAGATGAAATGCTTTAGTTGCATGGGATCTGCACCTAATTTAGACTAACGACTAGATAACCCAATGAAAGAGATCCCCCGACCTAATTTCCGTACATAACCCGTGGGTGAACCGCTTTTATGCAATGCAGATAACTAAGAGCCTATTACAGCTGTATAAATTTACTTCTCTTTAGCGTCAACAGATGTATCATGAGTGTTATGTCAAAAGATATTAGTTGAAAAATCTATGGATTTAATGAATAATGTGGCCATTTGAAAAAAGGTTAATTTAAATTTTACTGAATATTGTTTTAATCCTAAGAACGGACACATTTAACAGTCTTGAACCTACATAATGTTCCAAATGCAACGCGTAACCGATAAAATGTATTGAAGCATGAACCCCCATTGAGTAGATTCACTCGATCTTGATAAAAATTATCAAAGCAATAAATATTAAATATATGCTCATAAACTTCAGTCAAAACCACAGGTGTATTTCTATAGAAAAGTACTCTAAATATCTGTTTCTTGAAACAAAGAATGTCAGTATATAGGAAAACATATTGTTCAGAAAATGTACATCACTAATCGACTACTTTTGAAATATCAATTATCATATATGTGCACATCTTTATGCACTTGTAGTGTTTACATATATTTTGAGGCATTATTTACTTTTTCTAACATGTATACTATACAAAATTGAATTAGTAACAAAATTTAAGAATAAGATTTACAAAAATAAAATATGGGAGATATATCACTAGATGGGGGGAACGAAGCAAAATAATTAGATAAGTTGAAATGTTCTACGGTAGCAATGTAAACTGATTTAGTAGAATTGTTCGATGAAGAAAAAATTGGACATATGATTGAAACATAAGATGTGGAATAATTTCTGGAACTTCGTTGTTTGTTTGTTGTAGTCTGACCTTGATTCCGAATTGACGGCAAATGCTTCATATAAAATTCTAGTAAAATAGAGTTTAATGAATGTGGTTCATAAGGAATGTGAACAGGTGGTATATACTTTGGATTATAGTTACATGTCATCCGACGGTTGTTCGCAAAACAGACGAAAGAATTTTGCTCTTTTTTCATAAGACTAGAATGAGCTTTATCATCGGGAAGGGTAGTAATGATTACGTCAAATGGTTTGACAATGCTGTCAACTATACGGGGGCAGTTTTTAATATTATCCAGTGTTTCAAATATAACACCGCCATTGTGATTATTATTATTACTGATGTCAGTGTTGCACCGTAATGATAATTCTCTAAAAACATATGGAGTGGGAGTGGGTAAACGACGACGACCAGGTAGACTGGGACCAAGAGTTTTCCAAGTTATCAGCCGATTTAAAGGATATGACGTAGTTGAATCCTTGAACGGCGGTAGCATCTTCAAATAAAAGAACTACAGTTATTTCATATCATGAAAGTAGATAGAAACTGTATACGAAAAAGTGCGATATCCCCAATTTACTCAAATATAATAATGATTTATAAATCAATAATTGTGACCTGGTGTAAGAGAATTCAGGTCATGTTTGCGACTGTATGAATACTAGGTTATTAAGATTCACAACAAAAACAGAAGATAGAAATATTGTTGTAATATCAAACGACCACTATTTTAATGTTTAACAAACAAGAGGAAGACGATAGATTATGACTATCAATAATAATTTCACTTTGTTGCAGTTTAGAGGCAATTTTTATGAATTTATCGAGTAACTGTATAGAATAAATAGCATAAAGAATACAAGAATGGCTGTTAATGGTAACTTTATTCATGCAGAAAAAAAAGGTTTAACGAACGAATTGGTAACCTTGAATTGTGAGTGCTAATAACTAAGAAGACGACACATCGTAATAGGAAGCGATTTGTAGAAAAAACTTACATTTTAGAATCAATTTTCAATTACGAGCTAAAAACCAGCTGAAAAACCATGGAAACTACCAGCTGGAATGGAAAGTTTTGGTTTACTTAAGTAAGCTTGAAACTAAATGTTAAATGGAATTGAGTCAAAAAACTTTTATTCCTCACAATTGAACGCGATAACTATGGATCAGTGCGTCAAAATAAAGTGATCGATATCACCGACATTGGTCAAACTTTTTTGATCGAGAACAGCCGTCATAAAGAAAATCTTAAATTATCTGAGATAAGAGCTTCAATACATTCTGTGAGTGGTTTTGATGCATTCTTTATCGACTGTATTAGACAAGGAGACTGAATGAGCGACCGAGTTTATGCTACCACTGAATCAAATATTCGCAACTAAATTCCGTAAGACCAGATGACATGATTCACGACCAAAATGGAGAATCAAAGTTACAGATAGACGATAATTTATTCCATGTAGTAAAACACATAATACATTAAAAAAAACCTAAACAGTTGTTTAGAATAGCTTGAAGATTGATGTCAGTGGTTCGGTACAAGTGTGGTGCCGTGGTGCGAGCTACTTACAAGTAGTATATGACGTGAGCGTCAACGTAATGTCTGGCAGCCGAAGATGAGGGAAGATCAAGAAATGAAGAGTTAGAAAACAATGGAATTTGTATGAAACGCATGAATAGTGACAATGGATTGATGTTTTGCAACAGGAACAGTCCAGTTCGATATGATGAACTGATATTTTGCACTAATGCTCTAATCAACTAAGGTCATTGATATAAATAATAATGTACTCTATTCTAGACAATCAGTTCAAAAAATTTGACCTTCGTAAAAAGTTTAACTTAAGAGTAGCTACTCAGAAATATTCACTACGTTATCGGATTGGACAGAAATAATCAGTTATCAGTTATAATTAACGTTTATTTTTTATTAATCTTTGTTTATTCTGTAATATGAAAGTTTGCTTTTCTTTCTCTAATATTCAAGGATTAATTTTCTTTGTTATAACATAAGTCTGCACTTGTCATGAGACTGAACTGACCTATTCACTGAATCAAAATGAAGTGTGCTAAGAAATGCGCATAGTTTTACTTGAATGACTAGCAATAACAAGAATGGCGTAAATGTGCTAAACAACAACTTTTAAAACAAGCTGAAAAAATCAATTAGAATACTTTTTCCTAATGGAAGGGTTGAAATAAAATTACTCTTGATTTCATAATTGAAATAAACTCATATATAGATATGACTTCAAAATGTAAATCATAATCAACGTAGGTGTTCAAGATTGAAAGACTTAGATTATGATTGGCTGGTTGGAAGACTGAATAGGTAAAACCCCTAGGCACAGTTAACCATTGCAGATCAAAATGAAATCATGTGAGATTATGGTTCATTTGTAACGCCATATTAACCGAAAGATATTATATTAAATGAAATGTATATCCTGTTCATTTTGTTGACAAATCTGGTTGATACAAAGACTATAGAAAATGGGTACAAATTGTATTTAAGATACATCTATTTCAGACCTGCTTATATTTAACATGTAATAGAAATATAATTTTTTTAAAATTAAATGGACGACCAATTATAAGTGGGAAGCAAAAATCACTATTTACTTGTTTTTTCACTAGTTAAAAAACATAACTTTACAAATAGTAGTTTATAAATGAAACACTATTTTATCACATAATATATTGTCAAAACAGTAACAACGTATAAGACTAGAAATTAAAATACGAATGTAACCACCAGTTAATGTCACCTTACAGTAGTAAGAACAGATAAAAACTATTTTCATAAACTGACTGGTTGTTGGGGATGTTAGATCCCCAAAATTCGCTTGATAATGCCGTATTTCGGTTTTCACGTTCGCCAGCAGGGGCTGATCAAATGACCTTGAGATTTCAATTCCCACCAGGAAAATCAATGGCTGTGATTGGCTACAGTGTATTTTAGTATGCTATTTTCTTAACTGTCTCAAGGACGTTGTTATGTTGTATAAATAAATGAGAGTTGTATGCTTGATTGTACTGGGATTGCTGGGTGCTTGTAGAATATACTTTCTACGCCTACAAAGTCTTCTATTTCGATTCTGGGATTCAGGGTAGCCTTCCTGGAAGCTGGTAAAAGTCTCGTTCGCGTTTATCGACTAAGGTAAACTCGTAATAGCCTCCAGCATACTAAGTGCCGAACTTATCAGTGGCGACGGGGCTCCGTCTTCTTTCTTTGAACGGAGGGGTCTAACGTTCGGGTGTCATTAGTACGGTGGTTGACGTTACATCAAGTACAAAACATAAAAGTGGCGACGGGGTAAGAACCATATCCACAAAACATAAAAGTGGCGACGGGGCTTACAATTCACAATGTCAATTAATCTTGAACAGTTAGAATCTTTACTGGAACGTCAAGGTAAACGATATGAACAGTTCCAGGAACGTATGTTGGAGCTGTTAATGAAACAAATGAATTTGAATCACAGAGGTTTTGCCGATGATTCATATAATCCGCATACAGACTCGATAGTTAATTCCATTCATGAATTTCATTTTGATGGCCTTGCTGGTGTGACTTTCGAGTCTTGGTTTAAGAAGTATGAGGATTTGTTCAAGGTCGACCTCAACAATCTTGATGACGCCACCAAAGTCAGAATCCTTTTGAGAAAGCTCGGCACAATCGAACACGAACGTTATAGTAATTTCATCCTCCCAAAGAACCCACGAGATTTCTCTTTTGATGCTACAATTGATACGCTGTCGCAAATCTTCTCTGAACAGTCATCTCTCTTTAATATTCGTTATCAATGCCTCAAAATAACCAAGTCAAATGAAGATGACTGGGTAAAGCATGCTGGCTTAGTAAATCGTGAATGCGAGCGATTTAAATTATCATCAATGACGGAAGATCAGTTTAAGTGCCTTGTGTTTGTGTGCAGCTTACAATCTCCCGACGATGCTGATATAAGAACCAGAATCCTAAGTAAAATTGAACAGTGCCCAAACATCTCGCTTCAAGAAATAACTGCAGAGTGCCAGAGATTAGTAAACTTGAAGCATGATACCTCCATGGTCGAAAACAAGGGCCTCTCATCATACGTGCATTCCATTAGTGAAAAGAAAAATTCCAATTCGGCCCAAAAACCCAAAATGAATCCACCTTCTGCTTGCTGGCACTGCGGTTCATGGCACTATGTACGGAACTGCCCATTTAGGCAGCATAGATGCAGGAAGTGTAAAGTCATCGGTCATAAAGATGGCTTTTGCCTACAGAAAAAGCCAAAGCGATCCAGAAGTGCTAAGAAGCCTGTTCCTAGATCCAGTACCAATGCATTGAGCCTAATATCTTCCTGCCAAAGCTCATCACCAGGTGAGAGGAAATTTATTACTCTTAATATTAACGGTTATTTGTGTAGAATGCAAATAGATACTGCATCTGATGTCACTATCCTCTCAGGCAAAAATTGGACCAAATTGGGCAGCCCAAGCCTGCAGCACACAACACAAAAGCCTCGCACAGCATGTGGTAATTATCTTCGTCTGTTAGGACAATTGGAATGTAAAGTTGCTTTCCGGGATTCGTCGTTTACTGGGGTATGCTATATAACGCCAGCTGATCTAAATTTACTTGGTTTAGATTGGTTCGACCAGCTAAAATCGGCTGATGTCCCGCTAAATACCATATGCAACTTGGTATCACAACGACATGACCCAGAAGCGTATACGAAGAAGCTGATGACAGAGTTTTCAACCATTTTTGAACCTGGATTAGGTTGGTGCACTGCTATGAAAGCAACACTTCGGTTGAAACATGGGGCTAAGCCTGCTTTTCGTCCAAAGAGACCTGTACCGTATGCTACATTAGCAACAGTAGATGAAGAGCTGGATCGCCTTCAACGACAAGGAGTTATTACTCCCGTTTCTTACTCCAGTTGGGCAGCACCTATAGTCGTTATCAAGAAGGCCAACGGAACGATACGTATATGTGCTGACTTCTCTACAGGTCTCAACGCAGCTCTAGAACAGCATCATTATCCTCTGCCAGTTCCAGCAGATCTGTTCACTATGCTGAATGGAGGAAAGTTCTTCGCAAAGCTTGACCTAGCTGATGCTTATTTGCAAGTGGAAGTCGATGAAGCATCTAAAGAGCTGCTTACTATCAACACTCATCGCGGTTTGTTTCAGTATAACCGTCTACCTTTTGGAGTTAAGACTGCGCCATCTATCTTCCAACAACTAATGGATACAATCCTGTCAGATATCTCAGGGGTTGCAGCTTATCTCGATGATATCTTGATTGTTGCGAAGACGTTAGAACAGCTACGGGAACGCACGACATTGGTACTACAACGCATCAGTGACAATGGTTTCCGGTTACGCCCAGAAAAATGCCAGTTTCTATTGCAGTCGGTAAAGTATTTGGGATTCATCTTTGATGCCGACGGTCGCAGACCGGATCCTGAAAACATCCGAGCTATCAAACTGATGCCCACTCCCACTAATGTTTCCGAATTACGATCTTTTCTCGGTTTAATCAGTTATTATTCAGCTTTTGTTCCCTCGATGCATGATATTCGCGCTCCATTGAACTGTCTACTGCAGAAGCATAGCACATGGAACTGGACTAAAGAGTGTGACGCGGCTTTTGATAAACTCAAGTCTATAATTAGCTCGGAGTTGTTATTAACACACTACGATCCATCCATGCCGATCATCGTAGCAGCAGACGCTTCAGCATATGGCCTAGGTGCTGTTATTTCACATCAATTTCCAGACGCGTCAGAAAAAGCCGTTATGCATGCATCCCGTACACTGACCCCAGCAGAAAAGAAGTATAGCCAGATAGAGAAAGAAGCTCTTGCCCTTGTGTTTGCTGTTCGCCGTTTCCATAAGTTTCTGTACGGTCGGAGATTCACGCTCCTCACAGATCACAAGCCTCTGTTAGCAATATTTGGTTCAAAGTCTGGCATTCCAGCCCATTCTGCAAATCGTCTTCAGCGATGGGCCTTGGTACTTTTGGGGTATGATTTCGAAATCCAATATCGACGTACTCTACAATTCGGTCAAGCAGACGCCTTGTCACGACTCACTAATGATCAAGTGGCGGCTGAGGAAAACATGGTGATCGCATCTCTGTCAGTAGAAGACCACGCAGAATGTTATCTGACAACCGCAGTTCGCGCATTACCAGTGTCGGCAACAGACATACAAAATGCTTCTAGAAACGACCCCATCATCAAGATGACGATGAAATATGTCACTAACGGTTGGCCGTCGAAAAAGTTTGAAGGTGACATGAAGCAACTGTATCAGCGGCGGGAGTCACTATGCATCGTCAACGATTGTCTGATGTTTGGTGAAAGAGTAGTGGTGCCAGAATCCCTTCGTGCAAAAGTGCTGAGACAGTTCCATCTTGGTCATCCTGGAATTAAACGAATGAAGTCCATAGCCAGGAGTTATGCATACTGGCCTCACATGGATCAACATGTCACAGCGTTGGTTGAAAAATGCATCCGGTGTCAGCAGGCGGCAAAGATGAATGCCAAAATTCCGCCGGTTTCATGGCCCAAACCTGAGCATCCTTGGTCCAGGATACATGTCGACTTCGCTGGCCCAATAAATGGAACTATGTATTTAATTGTCGTCGACGCCTTTTCTAAATGGCCGGAAATCAGCCCCGTTATGCCGCCCACTACAACTAAGACTATACAGCTCCTAACTGAAATTTTCTCACGAAATGGCA
This sequence comes from Schistosoma turkestanicum, assembly GCA_944470395.2. Taxonomy (NCBI): domain Eukaryota; kingdom Metazoa; phylum Platyhelminthes; class Trematoda; order Strigeidida; family Schistosomatidae; genus Schistosoma; species Schistosoma turkestanicum. The sequence goes on along the minus strand of OX103972.1, from coordinate 18,942,816 downwards.
TACCAGATGTGATCGTATCCGACAATGGCTCTCAATTCACCTCTTCCCAATTCCAGAATTTCTGTCAACGGCTAGCTATTAAACACTTACGCTCGCCACCATACCACACGCAATCGAATGGGCAGGCGGAAAGGTTTGTGGATACGTTTAAAAGAGCACTGCTCAAGTCAAAAGGGGAGGGGACGCCAGCCGAAACGTTACAAAATTTCTTGTACGTCTATCGGACAACACCAAATGAATTGTTACCGGAGCAAAAGTCCCCAGCTGAAATCCTGATGGGAAGAAGATTGAAAACGATTCACAGCCTGATGCATCCGACCAATGCACCCTCATCAGAAGAGACAAAGCAGCAAAGACAATCCGCTTACGAGGTGGGATGCCCTGTGTTTGCCCGCGACTACAGAACGAACCATGGTCCTTGGGTAGAAGCGAGAGTGGTCAGAAGGGTTGGTCGAGTTATGTACGAAGTAGAGGTAGGAGGTGATAAATGGTCACGTCATCGCAATCAGATACGCAGACGGCTAGCCCCAGATCGCCCATCAAGAGCAGAAAGCCTTCCCCTTGACATCTTGCTTGATACCTTCAACCTACCGAGAGCCCCGCCACGAGAAGAAACTCAGCAGCAAGCTGTCCTTCGTTCCCGAAGGTATCCCCTCAGACAGCGGCGAACAATAGTCAAGATGCAAGTCAACCACAGGAGAACACGCTATTAAAAAGGGGAGGAGTGTTGGGGATGTTAGATCCCCAAAATTCGCTTGATAATGCCGTATTTCGGTTTTCACGTTCGCCAGCAGGGGCTGATCAAATGACCTTGAGATTTCAATTCCCACCAGGAAAATCAATGGCTGTGATTGGCTACAGTGTATTTTAGTATGCTATTTTCTTAACTGTCTCAAGGACGTTGTTATGTTGTATAAATAAACGAGAGTTGTATGCTTGATTGTACTGGGATTGCTGGGTGCTTGTAGAATATACTTTCTACGCCTACAAAGTCTTCTATTTCGATTCTGGGATTCAGGGTAGCCTTCCTGGAAGCTGGTAAAAGTCTCGTTCGTGTTTATCGACTAAGGTAAACTCGTAATAGCCTCCAGCATACTAAGTGCCGAACTTATCACTGGTTTAAGTTACCTGATACACAATACTTACTATTATTTCATGTTCTAGTATTTAAGCTTGAGTCAAACAAACTATAAGAATCAAGTGACTCAATCTTCCAATAATTGTTGACTGGACATGAGAAACAAACAAGAATTTATAAAGTTAAAAGTGTAGTAGAATACATTTAGTTGGGCAACTAACCTGAGTGAGTTTTATGGTATTAATTTTACCGGAATCAGATAAATAGAAAGTAGCACGAAAATCACGCCACCTAAAGGTAAATGAAATGTAGAGAAATACTGTAAGTAAATGTGTAAAATATTAACATGTGAAATGTATTTCAAGAACAAACTAGGGTCAAAGGAGTGATAAATATTGAGACAATGGTTTTATCATGAAAATACCGTTTGAAGAACAAAGGTGAATTGGATGGAAGTTTCGATTCAGCCTAAGACTTTACAACAGATAGATGTTGCGGATCTTAGAGTGGTAACTTAGTGTTTAAAATACTCAATTTTCAACGAGGAAGTCTCACGTTTGAATCTAAGACCACTTCGATATATAACGATTAGAAAGTAGTAGTAACGTGAGTCAAGGCCAACTACATAAATCCACACATGAAAAGCGGGTTATGTCATCATCATATTACACGGAAAACCGGCCAGAGTAACTTTAAATTAGTAGAGTTTGTATACAGTAATGACAGTTTATAAGCTGTGATAAAAACAAAATATTTGAAAACAATGTGGGGCGAAAATTAGGTGGAAATGATTTTAAAACCGTAATTAGACTCATAGGTTGAATAAATGAGGATACACAGTATACAGAGTGAAACTACATACCCTAAATTTAATGATATCATCGTTTAAAACCGAAGTACATTTTTTATTTAGTGTAACATTTTGAAAGCGTAACAGAACTATGTAATGTTTGGTTGGGACGTCCGTAGAAATTAAAGATGTTATTTGCTATCAGTTGGAGAACCAATGAAAGCCAAAAGGAGTACTGAGAATGAATAAATAGAACCGCAATAATTGCAATACATTTTGAAAGTTAAGTTTGAATCCAATGATCCATATATTTAACCTCAATACCACTGGTAGGTGTAACTGATGTGATTATCAGTATTGTTGAAATCTACAAGTCGCTATTTTTTACTAGGACTTAAATAATATATTTTGAAACCGGTGACTAGTAAACTTTCATACACTTAGTTCTCTCAATTGTCTTGAAGAGAGCAACAATAAATAATTGAGCAGAATAATATGAATTCATTTTATTTTGTTACACTCTCATCAGCTGCTTACAACCTATAGTGTTTTAAAATCAAAATTATTGTGCAGTAAAATATATATATATATATATATATATATATATATATATATATCATATGAGACTGATGTACGAACGTACGAATTTTTACGTTGTAGCTATCTGCCTGTCTATTTTATATGAGAGAAAATTGCGGTTGACCAGACATAATAGCAAGAGATTATAGAGCTAAAATAATTCACTTCCCTAGTGAACTGTCTGACGCTTCGTGATTTCTTAACAAGTATCATTAAATACATGAAGAAGGGAAATATCTACATTTAATGGTCATAATTAACTTACTGAGCTCGTTGTTCCAATCTTTCTGATAATTTATCTGAAGGTAAATGAGATTCTTCTTTGAACGGCGCAGGTAACAGAACGATTCGAAAACAAACTTCAACTTCCCATTTTTCTGTATCAGATAAAATACTGGTCAGTTCTAGTCGACGACGATAAGAACGCATAGAAAAATAAGCCCGACTAGCCACTACTAGAGCACGAATCCATGATTCCCCTCTAAAGAGAATACATAAGGGAAAAACAAGGAGGAATGTTAGAAAATATTTCTTTGAAGGAGTGTAGGTCTTTGGTGCTTTCTTTTGGTAAGAATTGCAATCAACATTGATATTTTTGCCAGCCATCCAAATAAACAGGCCGCTAGAGTTAAGACAGTCTATGTATTATTTTAAATTTTATGTCAATTAATGTATCGGCTGATGTTACTGTGACTCGCACTTCTGTCTGAGACTGATGTCAAATATAACTATGCAGTGAAATATACTTCGGACGATGATAAAGACCACAAATATTGTCCAACTTGCAGAGTGCTCCAAACATGAGACATTCGAATCTCGGTATGCTTCTAAGTAACTGAAGCAGGATAGCATTTCAGTAGACTACACTTTGAACTTTCTTGTCGTCCTGACAACCAGAAAGAGACAAATAAATTTAGGTTAAAGACCAGACATGTTTAAAGTAATTTCAATTCAACACTAAAAATTAATGATACAGACAAGCTAAATTTCTTGCCACGAAATGCATTATTGTGAAAAATAGGATGAGTAGTATTTTACGATAGAAATGCCCTCTAACGGCCACCTATTTATAGCTTGTCATGGTAGTACTACTCACTGCCTTCATAAAGTAGGTGTTTCTAAAACAGTGTGAGAAAGAAAAACAAATGTTCAATTAGGTCCTCAGTTTTCCTGATGTATTCTTTCTTGTTCATAATCGTTGTATTGCGTAATTTATCCGCTGAAACTATGAAAATATCTCCACTAGTTTCGAGTTTCCTTAAGGCTTTTCGTCCTTGCGCTGTTAGTTGGGTCGAGAATAAAACACAATTGTGTGGTCAACCTGTCAAAACAATATTTGATGACAACAGAAAAACACTTCCGCAAACAAGGATTAAGCAACAACACAAGTGACGCTTTGAAACTCGAATTCTTCGCCGCACTAGGGTCGTCACTCAAAACGACTGGAACAAATGAAGAAACCCGACATGAAACAGGAGAAACCAAAGTACCACCAACAAGACCCACTAGATGCTGTTTCAACAGGTCAACCACACAATTGCTTGTATTTTATTCTCTACCCCACTAACAGCACAAGAACGAAAAGCCTTAAGGAAACGCGAAACTAAAGGAGATATTGTCAAAGTTTCAGCGGTCAAAGGATGCAACACAGCATTTATGGACAAGAAAAAATATATCAGGAAAACTGAGGACCTGATTTAGGACAGAAGCGTATACAAACTAATGGACACATATCGATTAAAAAGATTAGACAGCTAAATCTCAAGGACTCTGAACATGCTTGTCAAAGCAGGACAAATATCAAACAAAATCAATGGAAAACGAAATCTAATGGACCAGTTATTCTACGATTCTATGGTAGGTCAAAACTACGTAAACCCAACATTACACTAGGTCCACTTGCATTCCTCCCTAGAACCCCAACATAAAACTTATCAAAAGAAATCTCAAGGATATTGAAACATTCGGTGAATTCATCAAATTACTTTATTCAGTCTCCCATACAACTCCTGGATAAATTCAAGGAGATTCAAAACGACAACGACGAAGTGATGACGTAATAGACTTATTCATTTCGAACCAAGCTTAGTGTGAACATCAATTAGCAGTCAAACGCCATGACATTTATTTCCTTAAATTAGCACATACAGACAAGTATGGACATACATTCGATTGGAACAATGTTGAAATACTGTAGAGAGGGAGTACAAAGAATACTAGAGAATTTTTAGAAGCTTGGCACTCAAGTCAATCAGCAATCAACAAACACACAGACATTGACCCAATTTATCGATCAGTCATAAAAATCATAGGCGACATTGGATCAAGAAACAGATCAAAAGGGAAATACAATCAAAACAAAGGGGAAAACAACGATAGGTTTAAGGTCAACAGTAACCAATCAAGATGGAGGTCAACAGAACAAGCTACAAGTTATACGTAAAGAAATCCGAATAATTCACTTCTACCTGAAGTTTGTGCTGTTCAGAAGAACAATGAAAGCCACACAACCAAAACAGCCATCTCTGACTAGCACTCGTTCCCTAACAACAGCATTCCTCACTTGGTGGTCCCATGATACATGAGCAATGCTTCTAAGACATTTATGATCGAAAACTAATATCCTACGGATATTCTCAACTCTTACCGGCCATGTTTCGCATCCATATAGTAGGATAGAGCGAACTGATGCGCAGTACACTCGTCCTTTGGTTAGCAAACTGATATCTCTCCGAAGCCATAAGTGACAAAAGTTAGCGAAAACCAATCAAGGCTTCTGCATCCGTACTGAGATTTCGTCAATCACCAGGCAATCAGCACTGATGAGAATCCCGAGAAAAAAGAAGCTTTAATTCCTATCACCATAAGCTCACACTCCACCAGTGGTGTTCGAGTAGAGAGCCTGCAAAAGTTAGTGTACTTATTTGGCACACATTTCAATGACAGACAAGGCCACAGAACCTCACGAACGACAGAGTCGAATGCCGCTTTAAGGTCGAAAAATAATACTACTGTGGGCGTCTGAACGAGGGTCTTTGTTCTAAGACCTGACGTAGTGTGAATATTGGGTCTATAAATCAATGTCAGGTTGAAAACCAGCATGGTTTTCTTTGATCTGCTCTTCACAAGCTCTAGTTAAGAATCAGAGTATTATCGAGGCCAATATTTTAGATACTATATTAGTTAAACTGATTTCTCTGTGATTTTCACAAGAGGACTTTTGTTCTTTCTTATAAATTGGGACAGTTAGCGATTGAGACCAGTCAGATGGTATTACGCTCAGTTCCCAGATTCTTCCTAAGATCTCAGTCAATCTAGCTGCTAAAACTGGACCAATATCCTTAAAAATCTCACGGGTAAGCCTGTCGGGCTCTCCCTTGCTTCAGATTACCTATAGTCTCTTTCAACTGTATTAATAGTTGGAGAACTCACATCAACTCTCTGTGCAGATTACTGGAGATCGTGGTTGACCGGAGTGTGGCTGAAGACCAGTCGAATTGGTCTCTGAAGTGATTCGGCCGATTGATTCAATCTCCTGGATTTGGAATGGATAATAAGCCCATTCTTTTGTGAGATAGTTTCGCCAACAGATGTATTCCTAGTACCCGTTCCTTGACAAGGAGGGACAGTTGTCTGCTGTTGCCTATTGCCGCTGCCTTTTCCATTGCTTTTGCTTTCGCTGCCAACCACTGTTGGCGATCATTGCGTAGGCTTCTTACTAGCCTGCGCTTACACTGACTTTGCTCTTCATCATTTTCACAGCCAGATGTGACGAGTTCCCGAGCAACTATCAGTTCGGTAGATGCTACTGAGATTCACACCTTTACAAGAACCTTTTGGTTTACCTTTCTAGCAGATATCACTGCTGTTTTCACAGCCTTTTTGATATCACTTCAAGCTGCTTCCATATGGGAATCACTCACATTGCCGCCTAACTTTTTCTAGTTGTTTCTGAAATATATTTTTAGCTATGCTATCATTAAGTAGAACCGTAAGAGCTTTCCTTGCCATATCTTTCCTACATCCAGTAAGACACAGACAAATACGCGCTCGTTCTAGAGCATGATCTGAATCTAAACACGTGCTCCAGAATAAGCAACAGTCTTCTATCCAGCCTCTCCATCGGTGGTTGATAGCGATGTGATCTAGTTGTATCCAACGTTGGGACGACTTTGTGGGTTTCCATGTCGAAAGATGTTTTTCCTTGTGCTTAAAGTTAGTATTTGCTAGGGATAGACAGTTATCTGATCATGGTTGCAGCAGACAGTCGCCATTATCTGTTCTTTGAGCTTTGACGCCATAAGATCCGCCCAGATGTCTTTCTTTTTAAATTAGTTTACCTACTTGGGCATTGAAGTCATCAGTCACTATTACTACATTAGAGCGCCTAACATTTTGGAGGAGGTCCGAAAGGTTTCCGTAAAACTCATATTGTACCTTGTCAGAGCTGCAGTCAGTGGGAGCGTAGACAGATGTTCTGTTTCTGATAATCAAGATAACCCAGAGAGCAAGAATTCTCCAAGGTGAATATTTTGAGCTTTCTTATCTCTATTTTTGTCGAATATTGTTGCCAGTTTATTCCATGAAATAACATGAAATTTGTGATTTTTTTGTGATTATTTTTCGACCTTAAAGCGGCATTCGACTCTGTCGTTCGTGAGGTTCTGTGGCCTTGTCTGTCATTGAAATGTGTGCCAAATAAGTACACTAACTTTTGCAGGCTCTCTACTCGAACACCACTGGCCGGATGAGAACCTGTGGCGAACTGTCATCGGAATTCATTACTCTTAGTGGTGTCCGTCAGGGCCGTTCATTTTCTCCATTCTCGTTTATCGTTGTTGCTTCTAGAGTTGACATTATCATCGTTTGACTCTTCAGGAGTGGACCTTTTACCAAGAGACACGCCTGCTGACTTAGAATATACTGATGAAATCTTAATATTCGGCGAAGACGCTGACAAAATGCAGAGTTTTCTGACTTCCCTGTTTAAAAGGCCTTACCGCCTGAGACCGAAATCTGTGAGGTAACGTGAGGTGTGACATTTTCGGATTCGACCTTTTCTAACCCCTTCCTCTCTTGTGAGAAGGAAAGATCGCTGTAGATTCTGGTTGTTCGAGCGAAACACCTTACTGCTGCCACACCGATCTACAACCAGCAGAACGACCTCACCCTCAGACCTTGAGTAGCTGCTTTTAGCCTCATTGTTCTCTATTCAACCTGCCTGGCATCGTAGGACCTATAGGAACATGTTCCAGCCAATATAGGTCGGTTGCTTATCATGATAGGCAAGCCTGACCACCACGATAAGGTAGCAGCTGTGGTCAGGGGCGCTTTATCTGAATCCCAGGCTTTATTTACGTATCGGTAGTAAACTAGCAAACGAGGAAGAAGGTGCATTAAGTTATGGCAGCATTCACACCATCAATGCAACTGCGAACGAATTCGAATTGTAGACTGTAAGTAGAAGATCCACAGTTGTAAACAACTAACAACTTTTGACACATTATCAGTGAATTATACGTAGTAGACTAATTAAACCTTATTATATTTTCCAAAAATACGCAAACTCATAAGAAAATAGTTTTTTGTCAAGTAAAGGGGAGCAACTAGGAAAAAAGGTTGTAAACTTACCTCAATCTGCAGATGGAACCATTTTTTCTTTCATAGTAAACAACAGTATCAGAATCTAGCAGATTGCCTGGCACTTCACTGAAGAATGTCTTTTCAAAGAAAAGTGGTAACTCATCTTCAATATCTTGATTAATTTTTAATAAACGGTCCATTTTAGCTTCGTTAGGTAATTTTTTGACTGATTGATCATCATGACCACTAAATAAAAGGACTAAATCTTCAAATATTGGGTGATTAATTTCTTTTTGTTTGTTTTTATTTTCAAATAAAGTTGGAACAGTATGATTATTTTGTGACATATAACCATGATATAAAATTCCAGAGGACAAGCCAAGAAATATGGGATATTTTTTTATCTTTTGTAGTGAGTATAATTCTTTTAAAGAACCTCGTGAATTGCGTCGAAAAGGGACTAACCAACGGAACATAGTCTGGTCAGCTTCGATAACAGAAGATAAAATAATTCAAAGAAATACAATACGTAGAGAATTGATGGTGTGAATTTTTATCGATATAAGGTAAATGTGTGCAGTTGAGTTACAATATATGTATACATATAATATAGGAAGAAACAAAACAATACAGAACATAACAAAAAGAAGCCAGTCTACTCAGCGCTTAAAATTTAAAAGTAGTTGAGTACAATATGGTATGGAAACCGAGTTAGACTCTAAACTCACATGAATCACTCATCTGATTAGACAGACAGACAGACAGACACAAAGCAGAACTTCGTACGTAAGTACATCAGTTCAGGTTGCCATGCCCCATCAGCACAGAGACGCAACTGTCAGTTCAAATCCAAAAGTGATAGTGATAGTAGAATTATTAGCAGTAATGGAGAAGATTAGGGAGCCAAGATATGATTCAAGAAGTATGATTCAGTAAGATAAATTTAGAAGCAGAAAGGTAGAGATTTTGAGGAATCCAGAAGGTTAGAGTTTGAGAGAACACAAAGAGTGGATGGTCCTGAGCCATTGCGAACAATTCTGAGCCATGTCGTTCAAGGTCTCTAGCCATCGGTGACTATCGTCTCGCGGACCCCAACCAAGTAGCCTACATCTAACAACATGACTCAGTCCACTTGTCAGTGACTTCATGGATTTCTGCCATGTTTTAGTTTGGCCGCCCCTAGCTTTCTTCCAATCTACTCCTACAACACTAAACAGCTCGTCACGGCAGTCGGTGGTTAGGCATACGTAACACATGTCCCACCCACCTCAATTGATGAAGTTTCACTACTTCATCTATTGATTTGCCATCCCTACCTAGAACTCGTTTCCTAACGACAGCATTGCTTATACGGTTGTCCGAGGATACACGAACAATGCTTCGGAGATACCGATGATCGAAGACTAGTGATCTACGCATCTGATTAGTTTGAAAGACTGTGTTATATTGGTTGGAACCAAAAGTAAATGTACACTTATATACTTGCGCATTACGTCTGTCCATTTGAGGTCTTTTTACTTTATTCGGCTAACAGTTGCTTAAGATACAACACTCAGTAAGCATAAAATCGATACTAAGCTTACAAGTAACTGTTATGATATGAAGCGGTTTAAAAGACAATTTTCGGGCTGTTTTATGCACTTAATGTTGATTTATTAGGGTTTCAAATAAGAAAATTGATAAGTAGAAGTTCACTTAACTACTAAATAATGGACAAATATTACCAGCCTCCCTAGAGATAAAATTCGCTGGTATCTGAAGAAATATAAGTTAAATTAATGCTGAGTTCTAATAAGATTGAGTTCACTAAAAAAATCAACTTAAAAGGCATGCAAACAATAGGTATAAACACATATATGTCTTGAGTTTTAGGTGTAGTATGGGCAGTACCCTTATTCTTTGTAAGCTTTCAGATCTGAGACGACTGGAATGTACAAGTCAAAACACTTGATTGCAATGAAATGGTCAAACACCTTTCACACACTAACAAATGTCTAACGCTAAAAGCCAACGTATAAGACCAATGTAGTAGAGAATCTAATCATTTATAAAGGCTGTGGATAAATGATATTCTAACAGATAGTTCAACTAGAAATAGAACACTATAACCACACAGAATTTAAGATTGTTTTAATCCTTTACAATAACATGTAAAATTCATTACATGTGTTATCTTTCACTTAGATGGTATTCCTACTCTAACATGAAGACCACCGAACTAAAGGATTCAAATCAGAGACCGCACTTTATTGATAAAGGATGCCCACTAAGTTCATTTCAAATATCTTTATCGTCAGATTATATGTAATATATACAAACACAGGGTCGTGAAAAATTTGAAGTATAGGACATCGCAGTTCATAACCTATTGACAAGAACATAAAAAAAGACACCAAATAAGGTAACAAAGGTAAAGATAATTTGATAAACAATCTAATAAGCCTACAGTTTTTGCTTGGTGGCAGGAAAATTAGGTTTGCCATAGCAATTACTTATTTTGCGAATATATTTCCTTAAAATGATACCCATCTAAGGATTGACTAGAGGCATACGATTACAAATGAAAAAAATGCAAATCGAACAAAAGATTGAAATACTAACGAAGCATTAAAAGTAGCTGAAATTTATGGGTGGTAGTCTTCGATTCCGAAACCAGCAGTCACACTTCATAACTTTGTAATAAACGACCGATTTATAGTTATACATCCTCACAAAAATACAACCCTTTTGAAGTGGGGAACTTATTAAGCTACACGTGTTAAGGTAATTAATATAATTTACCACATGTTCGTGGTAGCTGTACGCATTACATTTCAGTCTTAGGTTAACAGTACGAAATTTTGCATAATCTAAAAACGCTTGAAACATTTTTACTTTTTATTTTATCAATCTTAAAGTTATAGAAATAAGTTACACTCGCAAACCTACTTTGCGCAACGCACCTAACAGTTACTGCGCCTTTCAATATCCAACATCCTACTTCGTCACAAGCTAGTGCAAAGTATTTGATTTCTTTCACTTTTTTCTCGTTCTTTCGGAATGGTTTCAGGTATTTGTTGATTTCCAATGGATTTCAGTCTGTCAATCCTAGTCATTCAACAGTTATTTACGAGTTTGTATGTTCCGTGATTTGAGTAAGTGGATACCAACGGCTTTCATATTACAAGGCTGAAGATCAGTATACTGCTCTGTGGAAAACAATAAAGAGAAGACCCTTATGCCAATGAGAGGAGGAAGAGTTGAGAATTATGTAAATAATTGTGTAGGTTTTTTATTAATCATGAAGGTTGTGTGAGGGAACTGAAATATAAGTAAAGAAGAGGAAATAGGTATTAAGCTAGATGGACTAGTGATCTGAGGAAGTGACAACAACAAGCTAGTTTCGAAACACGCACCATGCACAGCTGATCCATGTGGTGGATTATAATCATATGTGAGTACGTGTTTGTAAATTCTCTTCTTCAAGCTATCCACTGTGGAGTTGAGACCAATTCAAATTCGGAACAACACTTGATGAGAATAGTGGGTATGCGCCTGAGAATTCGCTCTTTGATGTGAAATTTTTCGAAAGTTATTTCGGTAGGTTTGACTGTGACATTTCGGTAATATGCTGATCATGAATACATATAATATTATCAGATCTCTTCTGATTCTCCTGTAAATTAGTAGGATTAATGTCAAGTTTTGGCGTCTTGCTTCGTAAGGCTTATTGTTTAACACTATCGCCCGCTTAATTGTTGTTCGATATAGGAGGTAGGTAGGTAGAGGGTAAGTGATAATATCATGAACTTCATCATGTGGCTGTGACTATTTTTTAAGAGAGTTATGAGCGACTGTGGGGAGACTGTGCCAAGTTTCTTTGCATAAATGGAAGATTTTAGTTGGTCTTGGCTGCTTCCCTCATATAATTTAAAGTGATACTGAGGTTCTCCGTGGTTTCAGCAAGCAGCATCTTGATATGCTAGTACCAATCGATTTCGAATTTTCTGTTTGCCTCTTGATATAACTGTCCGGTTTTAGGCCTCTTCAGTAGCAAAAACTAATAAATTATACACTTTGTAACCGACAGTTTTTGTCGACTTTTTACTCCGGTAATAAGATAATCTTTTTGGTATACTTAGCTTTGAATCATATGTTTCACAGCAATAAATGCGTACCAGGAATCTTAAAATACAAAAACTTGAAATGAAGAGTTAGCAAACAATTTGTGCTAGATGTAGTTTCGAATCTGCTGTATTCAACGACACTACTGTCCTCATGTGATTTTTACGATGCTATTTTTCAACACATTCAACGAGACTAATATATTAATTAATTATATTATTATTATCATTATTATTAGATCAACTGATTAACAAAAAAATATTTATTTCCAAATAACTTGTGTTAAATGGGGATGACAGTTTATGGAGAGGATCGAAGTACTACAGATACTGAGAAATTTACTGTAGGTGGTTGCTCGGGTACACTAAGAATATTATTAACCTTATTTCTCTAACATATTAAGGTTTACGTTCTGAAAAGCCAACAACAATCAAAAAGTACTGAGACGTAATAAAATATATGACTACAGCATTGCATATTCGTCTATAGTCAGCAGACAAATCAGTGTTAAGTCAGTAAACTAAACTCATGCAAGCTGCTTAAATTAAAATAAACTATAGTAGGATAGTCTTCAGATGAGAGAGTATGTCGATACAAAACGATGGCATGCGATGAGTGTCAAGGCAGATAGAGTATAAAAAATGGAAGAGAAGTTGGAATAAGAAACTGGATGCACGCAGCGACAACAGTAACCTTTGTGGAAAACATTAATTCCTACATTTTTCTTATTTTTATATCAAGCTTCAACTTCTAAGTCAAACTGTTTGTGACTAAATAAGTATGTTACCTCTTATCCTAACATAAAAGCGAACACAGAATAAAATCAAAAACAAGATTCTAAGGAGTAGCGAGCATATAAGGGCAACGTCCACATACATAAGTGGGTTGAAGTTATTTTACTCACTATCAGTGTTTGCAGGTCATGAAATCCACCCTACCCCTATGGTAAAGGAACATAGTTTAAAATTCATTTACGAGTAATTGAAAATAGCGCATATGGTGTTACGTTGATGACTTTTGGGGATGTATAAACGTCGTAACGGTTGCAAGCTGCTTCCTCAAAAAATCCATCGAAAGAGATTTTCTCAAATGAAGATAAAACTTCGTAAATCATACATTATCTTCTCAACGGGGTAACATTGAACTATTTTGTTTTTTAAGGTTAACTACAGTACCCTGGTAAAACATATAGTATTAGGTAGGTAAAAATAGGTCGTGAATAGTGGGATTAATGTAAGGACGATTTTACTGAATAGTTGTGGCCGAAAGGCAACAAGTTATGTAACAGCTCATCAGCGTAGGATTCCTTTATGCTCATTTATCCGAAGTTTTATGGATCATGTTGCCGAAAGATGGTGTCGAAATTTTTGAATCAAATAAAGCTATATTTTCTATCCGATTATAGTGATTTAATTTAACGCAACGAATGACCAATCATATGCAGGACTTTGTGATAAAAGCCTACTGTCACATGCATTAGGTGCTTACTTTCACTAAGCATCAAAACTAAAGACATGAGGCATGATTATTCGATGTTGATTCATTACACAATTGTGATGACGTTTACTTACTTACTTTCGCCTGTTACCCCCAATGGAGCATAGGCCGCCCAACAGTTTTCTCCAACCAACTCTGTCCTGGGCTTCCCTCTCCAGTTCTGTCCAATGTTTGTGTATTCCTCTCATATCTTTCTCTATTTCTCGGCGTAATGTATTCTTTAGCCTTCCTCTTTTCCTTTTGCCTTGAGGGTTCCATGTGAGGGCTTGTCTCGTGAAGCAGTTGGGTGCTTTTCGAAGTGTGTGTCCTATCCACTTCCACCGCTTCTTCCTGATTTCCTCATCCACTGGAATCTGACTTGTTCTCTCCCACAGTTCGTTGTTGCTGATGGTGTCTGGCCAACGAATACGATGTATTTTGCGTAGACAGCTGTTAATAAACACTTGTATCTTTTGGATGATGGCTTTGATAGTTCTCCATGTTTCCGCTCCATACAGTAGAACTGTCTTGACATTTGTATTGAAAATCCTGATTTTGGTTTTGTTTGAAAGTTAATTGGAGTTCCAGATATTTTTAAACTGTAGAAATGCAGCCCTTGCTTTGCCAATCCGCGCCCTCATATCTGCATCGGATCCACCTTTCTCGTCGATGGTGCTGCCAAGATATGTAAAGGTGTTAACGTCCTCCAAGGCATCTCCATCAAGAGTGATTTGGTTGGTGCATGTTGTGTTGATAGGAGAATTTCGCTTTTTCCTTTATGTATGTTGAGACCTACTGCCGCAGAGGCTGTTGCTACACTGGTCGTCTTCTCTTGCATTTGTTGTTGAGTGTGCGATAGAAGAGCCAGGTCATCTGCGAAGTCCAGATCGTCCAGCTGCGTCCTAACTGTCCACTGAATACTGTGCTTCCCTACAGATGTTGACGTCTTCATAATTCAGCCGATCACCAGGAGAAAGAGAATGGGTGATAGTAAGCAACCTTGCCTGACACCGGTCTTCACCTCGAAGGAGTCGGTTAGCTGTCCTCCATGCACGAGTTTGCAGTTTAATCCATCATAAGAATTCCGTATGATGTTGACTATCTTCTCAGGCACACCGAAGTGTCGAAGAAGCCTCCACAGTGTTTTCCTATCCACGCTATCGAATGCTTTCTTGTAGTCGATGAAGTTGATGTAGAGTGGTGAGTTCCATTCAATTGATTGTTCCACAATGATCCGTAATGTAGCAATTTGGTCAGTACACGATGGATCCTTACGAAATCCGGCCTGTCGATCTCGAAGTTGGACGTCCACGAAGTCCTTCATTCTGTTGAACAATACCCTGCTGAAGACTTTGCCTGGTATTGAAAGAAGAGTGATGCCTCTGTAGTTCTCACACTTGCTGAGATCGCCTTTCTTTGGTATTTTGTTGAGGTATCCTTCTTTCCAATCTGATGGTACTTGTTCCTCATCCCAAATCTTCTTGAAGAGGACGGGAAATATTTGTTCAGTTGCTTCTACATCTGCTTTCAGTGCCTCTGCTGGAATGTTGTCTGGTCCTGCTGCTTTGCCATTCTTGATCTGTGTGATGAACATACTGATCTCCTCAATCGTAGGTGCGCCAATAATAATTGGGAGATCCGTGGATGCTGCTTCGATGTTGGGTGTGTTCAGTGGAGCTGGTCGATTCAAGAGTTCTTTAAAGTGCTCTACCCACCTATTTCGCTGTTCGTCAGTGTTGCTGATCACTTTTCCTTCCTTGCTTTTCACTGGTCGTTCTGGTTTACGATAGTTTCCGGCGAGCTTCTTTGTTGTTTCGTACAATTGTCTCAAGTTTCCTTCTCTTGCAGCCTTTTCAGCCATCATTGCTAGATCCTCCACATATTTTCGTTTGTCAGCTCTGATGCTCTTCTTCCCATCTCTGTTTGCTTCTGTGTATGCAGCTTGTGCCTTATCTTTCTCTGCTCTTGTTCGGCTGATGCTGATTGCTGCCTTCTTGTTCCTCCTTTCTTGAATTTTTGCAAGAGTACCAACAGAGATCCATTACTTGTGATGGTACTTCTTGTGACCCAGAACTTCGTGACATGTTGAAGTGATTGCCTCCTCGATCCCTTTCCAATTGTTCTCCAAAGTTTCTTCCTCTCCATTGAGTAGATCTTGAAGGGCCTGGAACCTATTGGTGAGGGCTATCTTGAATTCGTTGAGTTTTACGATATCCCGAAGAAAGGCCGTATTAAACATGTGTGATGTTATCTGCCCCGTTATACAGTGTTTCTTGAGTTTTATTTTTATTTTAGTGACCAGCAAGTGGTGATCTGAGGCTATATCAGCTCCTCTCTTGGTTCTCACATCCTCCACAGTTCTTCTGAAAGTTTTGTTGATACAGATATGATCAATATGGTTTTGAGTAGTGTGGTCCGGTGAAATCCATGTGGCTTTGTGTATGCGATTGTGCGGGAATATTGTGCCACCGATGACCAGTTTGTTGAAGGCACATAGGTTTGGAAATCTCTCACCATTTTCGTTTCTTTCTCCCAGTCCATGTCGTCCCATGATGTCTTCATATCCAGTGTTGTCCATGCCAACCTTGGCATTCAGGTCTCCCATAAGAATCGTCAAATCCTTTGGTGAACATTTCTTGACGATTGACTGCAGCCTTTCGTAGAATTGATCTTTAAAGTCTCATTGTAGTCATTAGTAGGTGCAAAACACTGGATGACGTTCATTGTAATGTCCTGTTTCTTTGTTTTGAAGGATGCTTTGATGATCCTAGGTCCAGTAGATTCCCATCCTATTAGTGCCTTTTGTGCATGTTTGGATAGCATCAGTGCAACTCCTTGTGTATGTGAAGCGTTTTCCTCTTCATGACCAGAGTATAACAGCAGTTCCCATGAAGCTAGTCTCAGTTGTCCTACTTGTGTCCAATGCGTTTCACTGATGCCGAGCACCTCGTGGTTGTATCTTTTCATTTTTGCCGCATCTTGAAATAGTATTCCAGTCTCCCACAATGTACGAACGTTCCATGTACCTAAAGGAATGGTTGCTCTGGTTGTCAGAAGAGGCATCGGCCACGTGACTTCCGAGGGAACTCGGCGTTCATCACGCGACGTCATAATTCTTTCTCCAACTCCCAGGGCAGAGTTAAAATGGTTTGAATTATTTTTTCTGGTTAGCGTTTTTTTTGCAAGATAGTTTTTGTGGTGGGATGGGGTCGCCAACCCCATGTCCAACCCCGAAGGTTCTACTGGCGGAGTTGTGATGACGCTACCGATATCTATTACTTGTCCTCACGGATAAGCGGTGATCAGGTTGTTCTGTGTCTTCGTTTCCTGACAGAATTTACGGCATGATTTTACCGAAGAGGACAGCTGGCCAGTTAACCTTCTGCGAACCAGAGGTGGAGTTATATCAACCGTGTTAGATCATCAAACCTACTCCTCCACCAAAAAACACAGCAATTCTCAGTCCAAATCAAAAAGTAGTAGAGAAAGTGGAAATATTGGCAGTAATGGAGAAGATAAGGGTTCGAAGAAACGGTTCGAGAAGTATATTTCAGTGACATCAATATAGAAAGAGAAGAGAGAGATTACGATGAATTCTAAGAATTAGAATTTAAATGAACAGAAAGGGTGAAAGCACCTGCACCATTGCAAACCAATCTGAACAATGTCGTTCAAGGTCACTCACCATCGGTTACTTTCACCTCGCGGACTACAACCAGGTAGCCTACATCTACCGACATGACTCAGTTCACTTGTCAGTGGCATCATGGATTTGCGTCAAGCTTTGGTGTGACCACGCCTAGCAGTCGAGGCAGTCGGTGGTTAGGCATTCGCAACACATGTCCCACCCACCTCAACTAATGAAGTTTCAATACTTCATCTATTGATTTGCCATCCCTGACTAGTACTCGTTTCCTAAAAACAGCATCGCTTACTCGGTTGTCTCACGATACACGAGCAATGCTTCTAAGATATCTATGATTAAATACTAGTAACCTACGAATATCTTATACTCTTACCGTCCACGTTACGCGTCCATATTGGAGAATGCAGTGAACTGCTGCACAATACACTCGAGCTTTGGTTAGAAAACTGATATCTCCCTAACGCCATAAATGACGTTAATTGGCGAAAGCCAATCAAGGCTTCCGTATCCGTGCTGAGATTTCGTCAGTCACCAGTCCATCAGCACTGATGAGACCCCCCAGATACGTGAAGCGGTCTACAAGCTCAACTACTTTACTCCCTATCACTAGTAAACGTGACGATACAACCCAATCTTGGAGCAACATCTTGCGTTTCGACGGGGAGAAACGCATCCTGAACATGCTTGCATTGTTACTTAGGGTAGTCAGAAAACTCTGCATTTTGTCAGCGTCTTCGCCGAATATTAAGATTTCATCAGTATATTCTAAGTCAGCAGGCGTGTCTCTTGGTAAAAGGTCCACTCCTGAAGAGTCAAACGATGATAATGTCAACTCTAGAAGCAACAACGATAAACGAGAATGGAGAAAATGAACGGCCCTGACGGACACCACTAAGAGTAATGAATTCCGATGACAGTTCGCCACAGGTTCTCATCCGGCCAGTGGTGTTCGAGTAGAGAGCCTGCAAAAGTTAGTGTACTTATTTGGCACACATTTCAATGACAGACAAGGCCACAGAACCTCACGAACGACAGAGTCGAATGCCGCTTTAAGGTCGGAAAATAATACTATTGTGGGCGTCTGAACGTGTGTCTTTGTTCTAAGACCTGACGTAGTGTGAATATTTGATCTATAAATCCATGTCCAGGTTGAAAACCAGACTCGTTTTCTCTAGCCTGCTCGAGGCCAATATTTTAGATACTGTATTAGTCAAACTGATTTTTCTATGATTGTCACTAGAGAACTTTTGTCGTTTCCTATAGAATTGGGACAGTTAGCGATTGAGAACAGTCATATGGGATTAGTAGTTCTACGTTGCAACTGACTGACTGATTAGTATACAAAGTGTTAGCTCTGTTCTTGTGTAAAAGACCTTACCGCCGGAGACCGAAATCCGGGAGGTAACGTGAGGTGTGACATTTTTGGGGTCGACCTTTTCTAACCCCTACCTCTGTTGTGAGAAGGCAGCATCGCTGCAGATGTTGATTGTCCGACGGAAACGCGTTACTGCTATCACACCGATCTACAGTCAGCAATACCACTTCACCCTCAGACCTTGAGTAGCCGCTTTTAGTCCCATCGTCCTCCAGTCAACCTGCCTGGCATCGTAGAACCTACAGGAACATATGTTCCAGCCAATATAGGTTGGTTAGGTCGTCTGGTCATGGTAACAGCTCCGGTCTGGTCATATATATACTGACATAAACTTTTATTCACCCGCTTGATGATATGCATGTAAGGAGAAGCTCTACTAATATAGGCCGATCGTATTGCCTTCTAAGCATATTTCACTGCTTCTTACTTTTGTAAACACGACTGTTTATAATTTGATTTTGATTTTCTTGGATTCAGACTTTTCAGCTTTCGCTTTTTTCGATCTCGTTGCATACTCTTGGGTTACACAGAAGATACATAAGCTCAAATACATGCAACTTACATAAATATGCTCAAACAAAACGCAGCTCTTTATTTTTTTCGAGAAGATTGACGAATGTTCTCCGAGTGATAGAGATAAATCAGAGTGGGTAATCGGTCTAATCTCCGCCGATCGTTCAAGTTAGCTATTAACGTTTTCTCCCATTACATATCTCAGCCTTGAGTAGGACCTCTGTCATGTTTTCCAATAAAGGAATTCGAATAATCAATAGAAATATTTATCTGCTCCTGAGTGGAAACAAGATACTCTCTTTCCAATCTTCAAAGGAGCAGAGAGGAAGGATCTAGCCTTTTAAAGGCCGGTCACGTGAAGTAGAGACTTGATACACACGTACTCAGACTCGGATTATCATCTCTTTCTTGTACAAGTTCTGCTTGATGCATGTCTTCAGACACTCTAGTTGTCATTATTCCAATGTTCTTAGATCACTGACTCAACCTATCTCGCCTATTATCTCTGTTTCCTCTCCTTTGCTTACACTTCATTCCCCTCTCACAATCTTCACTGACAATTGGTGAACTAAATTATCTATTTAATTACTTAGTTCTGAAGTCCTCTTCCTTTCATCATTAGAAGTTTATCCTTACTATTCTCCGCACTGCAACTAACTGATCTGTCTGGTAATGGGATAGCTGCGGGTATCCAGAAACCTTACTGTCGTGAAACAAACGTTTTCATTCAAGTCACGGGATATACAAACTCACAACCAACTGCCAACCGACTAGAATTAGACTGTCGAGTGCCTAGACCCCCATTCACTGGACACTGTCAAATATACGGAACCGTATCGAAAGAACAAGAATTGAGCACAAAGAAATCAACTGGTTTATACTAGCTCGTGAAACAGATATTGGATATTGTATGTATTGGATAGTCGTACTATGAATCGCAATTTTACGATTGTCCCGCTACCTTATCGCACTTAACATACTATTATGTAGATTATTCCTTAACATATTCAATTTCAAACGGTTGAAAAATCGTTGACAACAGAGTCTGGAAAATGCGAATTCCTAGGATATTTTGAAGACTATGATTTTGATGGAGAGTGTGGAACCGATTTTGCGCCCTGCAGATGTAGCTTCTTTACTCTTGTTTACATTTATTTGCATTTAGTATATAGGTTCGTTTCTTGTTTTTGGCAAAGGTCATCATGAAAGAGCTGAAATTGTGCGTCAAAAGTTGGAGGCTGCTCGCGTAAGTGGGAGATATTTGTTTGCCGGAAGGACATATTTCCCCCTATGAATGTTTATCTGATACACTTGTTGTCATCTTGTCTATATGTTTGCAAAAGAATTTGTTGCTCGCACTTTTTAAGAAATTCATTAACCATGCAGATTTGGTTTGTGCAAATAACAAGGAGACGTTTCACTTACAATATACACTGAGTAATGGTTAAGATGTGTTTTCTTCGTAAATCCTTGTAAATGTGATAAAAATGTAGGATTTAACCTTACCTTCGAAGCAAAGTGTTTCTAGAAACTTAAATTAATTTGGAGCATGAAACCATGCTAATGGCCATAAGTAGAAATTTGACGCATCATCCCTGTATATTTTTCAGGTTTCAAAAGGTTTAAAAACGAATTTTCATTCATTTTCAAATAATCAAAACTTAGTTACATGGTTTCCTGTTAAGCTTCCACTTGACTGTGTCCACTGTGTAACGTGACACATCGATTGATTGAGTGTTAGTACTTCCGTATTTCTGTGCTTTTGTTTTATCATTGATCAAAGCCATTCTGAAACTAAGCAATATTGTTTATAATTAAAATATTCTGATTTTCCATTCCCACTTTAGCATACCTTTCCTTTTTTTTCTAGAAATATACCCACAGCAAACCAATTACGCTGTTAATATCTTTAAGTGGGGTTAAGGTTTGTCACGAGAATAAAGAGGTGAGGTTTATGATAAATTTAAACGCGTATCTCAATTTTGATGTTGTAACTAGTTTAAATAAAATAGTATTTTGGCTTTGTATGGCACTTCGTAAATTCATTCAATGTTTTTTATAATGCTTTTGGAAGCGCGTTTATATGGCCCATGCACTTCGACGAATTTCTTATGCTACATGTGACCCGGAAAATCTCCAGTTTGCTTTCCTTGCCAGGGAACCGAAAGCACAACCAAACGTCCAATATTGTCATGCTTTCGTTACAGCAACACCTGAAGCGGTAAGCTTTGAATATCTTCGTGTCTTTTGTTTAGTCTTTTTCATATCCAACACTCGACGGTAGTGAATTTTTCGATCTATTTACCTATATAATCTAAACTGTGATTGTACGCAAACTAACTGTAAACAACAGGTAGAAATGTCCCAAAACCTCGAAGAAATTGTGGTTTTTCATTAGTCTGCTCTTCACGAGCTCTAGTTAAGAATCAGAGTATTATCGAGGCCAATATTTTAGATACTATATTAGTTAAACTGATTTCTCTGTGATTGTCACAAGGGGACTTTTTTCCTTTCTTATAAATTGGGACAGTTAGCGATTGAGACCAATCAGATGGTATTACGCTCAGTTCCCCGATTCTTCCTAAGATCTCAGTCAATCTAGCTGCTAAAACTGGACCAATATCCTTAAAAATCTCACGGGTAAGCCTGTCGGGCTCTCCCTCGCTTCAGATTACCTGTAGTCTCTTTCAACTGTATTCATAGTTGAAGCACTCACATCAACTCTCTGTGCAGATTACTGGAGATCGTG
The DNA here is from genome assembly GCA_944470395.2 of Schistosoma turkestanicum. Lineage (NCBI taxonomy): Eukaryota > Metazoa > Platyhelminthes > Trematoda > Strigeidida > Schistosomatidae > Schistosoma > Schistosoma turkestanicum. Next base: position 18,920,923 of record OX103972.1, on the reverse strand, counting down.
GTTGACCGGAGTGTGGCTGAAGGCCAGTCGAATCGGTCTCTGAAGTGTTCTGCCGATTGATTCAATCTCCTGGATTTGGAATGGATAATAAGCCCATTCTTTTGTGAGATAGTTTCGCCAACAGATGTATTCCTAGTACCCGTTTCCTTGACAAGGAGGGACAGTTGTCTGCTGTTGCCTATTGCCGCTGCCTTTTCCATTGCTTTTGCTTTCGCTGCCAACCACTGTTGGCGATCATTGCGTAGGCTTCTTACTAGCCTGCGCTTACACTGACTTTGCTCTTCATCATGTTCACAGCCAGATGTGACGAGTTCCCGAGCAACTATCAGTTCGGTAGATGCTACTGAGATTCACACCTTTACAAGAACCTTTTGGTTTACCTTTCTAGCAGATATCACTGCTGTTTTCACAGCCTTTTTGATATCACTTCAAGCTGCTTCCATATGGGAATCACTCACATTGCCGCCTAACTGTTTTTCTAGTTGCTCGGGAAATATATTTTTAGCTATGCTATCATTAAGTAGAACCCTAAGAGCTTTCCTTGCCATGTCTTTCCTACATCCAGTAAGACACAGACAAATACGCGCTCGTTCTAGAGCATGATCTGAATCTAAACACGTGCTCCAGAATAAGCAACAGTCTTCTATCCAGCCTCTCCATCGGTGGTTGATAGCGATGTGATCTAGTTGTATCCAACGTTGGGACGACTTTGTGGGTTTCCATGTCGAAAGATGTTTTTCCTTGTGCTTAAAGTTAGTATTTGCTAGGGATAGACAGTTATCTGATCATGGTTGCAGCAGACAGTCGCCATTATCTGTTCTTTGAGCTTTGACGCCATAAGATCCGCCCAGATGTCTTTCTTTTTAAATTAGTTTACCTACTTGGGCATTGAAGTCATCAGTCACTATTACTACATTAGAGCGCCTAACATTTTGGAGGAGGTCCGAAAGGTTTCCGTAAAACTCATATTGTACCTTGTCAGAGCTGCAGTCAGTGGGAGCGTAGACAGAGACGACGAAGAGGCAACGGCGAGCGTCCTTATCTTTATGAGTCCATACTGTCCCGTTTAGGCGGACGGCGCACAAGCGACCTTCTACCGTGGAAGAGTATATATATACATGTATATATATATATATAAACCAATTACTTGCTGACATTTCGTCTGATAAAAATGTTCGTATTCCTGCTAATTAATTTTTGCGCTTAATATCTGTTTCACTTCGCGTAATAGGTTATTGGTATTTTTTTCCTGTATAATATAGTTTTTTTTATCTTGTGGCGTGTTTTTTCTCTTTCTGTGTTTTTTATAAAGTTTGTTAACACTTTCTAATAAATACCTCTGAATATTTCTAGGCCGAGGAACTAAATACTATAATGGGAGAGGTTTTTCGCTTAGCATATGCCCAGCAGCGTCTTAATACGGTTTCCAATAACCCCGTTTTATTGGATCAGTTTGATAAACATATGCCAGTTTGTCAGGTTCAGCAAACTCCAATAACTGTTACATGTTCTGTTTCTGATAACCAAGATAACCCAGAGAGCAAGAATTCTCCAAGGTGAGTATTTTGAGCTTTCTTATCTCTATTTTTGTCGAATATTGTTGCCAGTTTATTCCATGAAATAACATGAAATTTGTGATTTGAAACCCAGTACAATTTTATAGACTATAGTTATGTTTATCAGTTAGGTGTCGGATTTAAATCACCGTTTCTTGTTGAATATAAGCATACGTACAAGATTAGTCGCTACTCTAGAAGCTTCTTGCATTCGACTTAATTATCTGATTTATATTCTATCCCTAACATAGCTGCCACTCTGTCGTGGTGGCCTATCGTGATGA
>OX103972.1:18539615-18918584 GCA_944470395.2 Schistosoma turkestanicum | reverse complement strand
AAAGGCCCTTAGTGGGCACCCTTACCCAGGAGACGGAAATCCGTGAGTTAGGGGGAGTGTGACATTTTTAGGGCCGACCTTTTCTAACCCTTCCTTCCTTGTGAGAAGGCAGCATCGCTGCAGATGCTGGTTGTCCGAGGGAAACACGTTACTGCTGTCACACCCCTCTGCAGTCAGCAGTACGACTTCGCCCTCAGACCTTGGGTAGCTGCTTTTAGTCTCATCGTTCTCCAATCGACCAGCCTGGCATGGTAGGACCTGCAGGAACATATGTTCCAGCCAGTATAGCTCGGTTGGGTCATCACGATAGGCAAGCCCGACCACCACGTCAAGGTAGCAGCTGTGATTGTCACAAGAGGACTTTTGTTCTTGCTTATAAATTTGGACAGTTAGCGATTGAGACCAGTCAGATGGTATTACGCTCAGTTCCCAGATTCTTCCTAAGATCTCAGTCAATCTAGCTGCTAAAACTGGACCAATATCCTTAAAAATCTCACGGGTAAGCCTGTCGGGCTCTCCCTTGCTTCAGATTACCTGTAGTCTCTTTCAACTGTATTAATAGTTGGAGAACTCACATCAACTCTCTGTGCAGATTACTGGAGATCGTGGTTGACCGGAGTGTGGCTGAAGACCAGTCGAATTGGTCTCTGAAGTGATCGGCCGATTGATTCAATCTCCTGGATTTGGAATGGATAATAAGCCCATTCTTTTCTGAGATAGTTTCGCCAACAGATGTATTCCTAGTACCCGTTTCCTTGACAAGGAGGGACAGTTGCCTGCTGTTGCCTATTGCCGCTGCCTTTTCCATTGCTTTTGCTTTCGCTGCCAACCACTGTTGGCGATCATTGCGTAGGCTTCTTACTAGCCTGCGCTTACACTGACTTTGCTCTTCATCATTTTCACAGCCAGATGTGACGAGTTCCCGAGCAACTATCAGTTCGGTAGATGCTACTGAGATTCACACCTTTACAAGAACCTTTTGGTTTACCTTTCTAGCAGATATCACTGCTGTTTTCACAGCCTTTTTGATATCATTTCAAGCTGCTTCCGGATGGGAATCACTCACATTGCCGCCTAACTGTTTTTCTAGTTGCTCCGGAAATATATTTTTAGCTATGCTATCATTAAGTAGAACCCTAAGAGCTTTCCTTGCCATATCTTTCCTACATCCAGTAAGACACAGACAAATACGCGCTCGTTCTAGAGCATGATCTGAATCTAAACACGTGCTCAAGAATAAGCAACAGTCTTCTATCCAGCCTCTCCATCGGTGGTTGATAGCGATGTGATCTAGTTGTGTCCAACGTTGGGACGACTTTGTGGGTTTCCATGTCGAAAGATGATTTTCCTTGTGCTTAAAGTTAGTATTTGCTAGGGATAGACAGTTATCTGGTCATGGTTGCAGCAGACAGTCGCCATTATCTGTTCTTTGAGCTTTGACGCCATAAGATCCGCCCAGATGTCTTTTTTTTTTAACTTGGTTTACCTACTTGGGCATTGAAGTCATCAGTCACTATTACTACATTAGAGCGCCTAACATTTTGGAGGAGGTCCGAAAGGTTTCCGTAAAACTCATATTGTACCTTGTCAGAGCTGCAGTCAGTGGGAGCGTAGACAGCGACGACGAAGAGGCAACGGCGAGCGTCCCTATCTTTACGAGTCCATACTGTCCCGTTTAGGCGGACGGCGCACAAGCGACCTTCTACCCTGGAAGAGTATATATACATATATATACATGAATATATATATATATATATATATATATATATATATATATATATATAAACCAATTACTTGATGACATTTCGTCTGATAAAAATGTTCGTATTCCTGCTAATTAATTTTTGCGCTTGATATCTGTTTCACTTCGCGTAATAGGTTATTGGTATTTTTGTCCTGTATAATATAGTTTTTTTTATCTTGTGGCGTGTTTTTTCTCTTTCTGTGTTTTTTATAAAGTTTGTTAACACTTTCTAATAAATACCTCTGAATATTTGTAGGCCGAGGAACTAAATACTATAATGGGAGAGATTTTTCGCTTAGCATATGCCCAGCAGTGTCTTAATACGGTTTCCAATAACCCCGTTTTACTGGATCAGTTTGATAAACATATGCCAGTTTGTCAGGTTCAGCAAACTCCAATAACTGTTACATGTTCTGTTTCTGATAACCAAGATAACCCAGAGAGCAAGAATTCTCCAAGGTGAGTATTTTGAGCTTTCTTATCTCTATTTTTGTCGAATATTGTTGCCAGTTTATTCCATGAAATAACATGAAATTTGTGATTTGAAACCCAGTACAATTTTATAGACTATAGTTATGTTTATCAGTTAGGTGTCGGATTTAAATCACCGTTTCTTGTTGAATATAAGCATACGTACAAGATTAGTCGCTACTCTAGAAACTTCTTGCATTCGACTTAATTATCTGACTTATATTCTATCCCTAACATAGCTGCCACTTTGTCGTGGTGGCCTATCGTGATGACCTAACCAACCTATATTGGCTGGAACATATGTTCCTGTAGGTTCTACGATGCCAGGCAGGTTGACTGGAGGACGATGAGACTAAAAGCAGCTACTCAAGGTCTGAGGGTGAAGTGATTTTGCTGACTGTAGATCGGTGTGATAGCAGTAAGGCGTTTCCGTCGGACAATCAGCATCTGCAGTGATGCTGCCTTCTCACAACAGAGGTAGGGGTTAGAGAAGGTCGACCCAAAAATGTCACACCTCACGTTACCTCCCGGATTTCGGTCTCAGGCGGTAAGGCACTTTAAACAAGAACAGAGCTAACACTTTATATACTAATCCCATGTGACTGTTCTCAATCGCTAACTGTCCCAATTTTATAAGAAACGACAAAAGTTCTCTAGTGACAATCATAGAAAAATCAGTTTGACTAATAAAGCATCTTTTGACCTGGAGACCCCCGAAGTCGTCTCAACGTTGGACTCAAGTAGACCACATCGCCATCAGCCACCGATGGAGGGGTTCGATAGAGGACTGTCGCTCGTTGTGGGGCACATGTTTAGATTCAGATCATGCTCTAGTGCGAGCTCGTATCTGTTTGAGTCTTACTGGGCGTAGGAAAAACACCGTAAGGAAGCCTCTTAGGGTTTTACCTAATGATAATTAAACTAAGAAAATATTTCAGGAGCAACTAGAAAGAGAGTTAAGCAACCATGCAAGCGAGTCCAATCCAGAAGCAGGTTGGTATGATATCAAAAAGGCTGTGGAAACAGCAGTGATATCTGCTAGTAAGGTAAATCATAAGGCTAGGATGAAGCCGTGGATCTCAATAGCATCTACCGAACTGATGGATTCTCGGAAACTCATCCCGCCTGGCTCTGAGGGCGATGAGGAGCGGAATCAGCTTAAACGTAGGCTGACAAAAAGCCTACGCAATGATCGAGAACAGTGGTAGGTGGAGAACGCGAGGGAGATGGAAAAGGCAGCGGCAATAGGGAACACTAGACAACTTTTCCGACTTATCAAGGAAACTAGTATTAGGAATCCTAGTGTAAGTGAGACTATCTCGGAAAAGGATGGGTTTATTATTTATTCTCAATCCAGGAGACTGGATCGATTTGCAGAACACTTTAGGGATCAGTTTAACTGGCCTTGAGCCACTCTTCGGTTACCTGCGATCTCCAGTCATTCTGAATGGCAAATCGACGTAAGTCCCCCTAGTGTTGATGAAGTTGAGAAAGCGTTAGTAAATCTTAAGCGAGGGCGAGCTGCGGGTCCTGATAGACTGACCCCTGAGATATTTAAGGATGGTGGTCCAGTTTTAGCAGCTAGGTTGACTGAGATCTTAGGTAGAATCTGGGAACTGGACGTAGTCCCATCCGACTGGTCTCAATCCTTGATTGTCCCAATCTATAAGAAAGGACACAAGTCTTCTTGTGACAATCACAGAGGAATATGTTTAACTAATATAGTATCTAAAATATTAGCCTCAATAATACTTCGACGCTTAACGAAAGCTCGTGAAGAACAGACTCGAGAAAACCAGTCTGGTTTTCGACCTGGACGTGGCTGTATAGACCACGTCTTCACACTCAGACAGGTCCTGGAACATAGACACACATTTAGGCGTCCTACAATAGTTGTTTTCCTAGACCTTAAGGCGGCATTTGACTCTGTTGATCGTGAGGTTCTGTGGCAGTGTCTGTCATTGAAAGGTGTACCACAGAAGTACATTAACCTTATACAAGCTCTTTACTCGAACACCACTGGTCGGGTGAGGGCTTATGGCGAACTGTCACCGGAATTCTCTACATCAAGTGGTGTCCGTCAGGGATGTCCACTTTCTCCATTCTTGTTTAATTTTATCATAGATATGCTCCTAGAAATAACATTATCCTCGTCTGAATTTTCAGGAGTAGACCTTCCACCAGGTGGCTCGCTTATTGACTTAGAATATGCCGATGACATTGTCCTACTTGGTGAAGACGCTGACAAAATGCAGAGTCTTCTGACTATCCTGAGCAACAATGCAAGCATGTTCGGGATGCGGTTTTCCCCCTCGAAATGCAAAATGTTGCTTCAAGATTGGGTTGCATCGGCACCTGAACTAGTGATAGGGAGTGAAGTAATCGAACGTGTAGACCGCTTCATTTATCTTGGGAGTCTCAACAGTGCTGATGGCCTAGTGACTGACGAAATCTCAGCTCGATACAGAACGTTCGATTGGCTTTTGCTAACCTGCGTCACTTATGGCGTAGGCGTGATATCCGTTCTCTAATCAAAGGACGAGTGTACTGTGCAGCAGTTCGCTCCGTTCTCCTATATGGCTGTGAAACATGGCCAGTGAGAGTAGAAGATATTCGTAGGTTACTTGTTCTCGATCATAGGTGTCTTCGAAGCATTGCTAGTGTATCTTGGGACAACCGAGTGAGCAATGCTGTTATTAGGAAACGGGGTGCTAGGTAAGGATGGCAGATCAATAGATGAAGTGATGAAACTTCATCAGTTGATGTGGTTGGGACATATGTTCCGTATGGCTAACCACCGACTGCCTCGAAGAGCTTTGTTTTGTAGTGTAGGAGTTGGTTGGAAGAGAGCTAGGGGCGGCCAGACCAAAACATGGCAGAAATGCATGAAGTCATTGACGAGTGGACTTAGCCATGTTGGTAATTGTCGACTACCTGGTTGGGGTCCGCGAGATGACAATAATCGATGGTTAAAGACCTTGAATGACATGGCTCAAAATCGTTCGCAATGGCGCCGGTGCATTTATTCTTTGTGTTCTCTCAAATCCTAATCTTCTCGATTCTTCAACACCTTTAGTTTTGAATTTCTAAACTTATCTCACTGAATCATACTTCGTGAATAGTATCTTCTAATCCTAACCTCTCCGATTACTTCTATTACCTTTACTACCTCTACTACTATTGGATTTGAATTGACAATTACATCTCTGTGCTGATGTGGTATGGCAACAGGAACTGATCTACTTAGGTGCAAAGTTCTACGTTGCATCTGACTGACTGACTGACAGTTTGACTAATACAGTATCTAAAATATTGGCCTCGAGCAGGCTAGAGAAAACGAGTCTGGTTTTCAACCTGGACATGGATTTATAGATCAAATATCCACACTACGTCAGGTCTTAGAACAAAGACACTCTTTCAGACGCCCACAATAGTATTATTTTTCGACCTTAAAGCGGCATTCGACTCTGTCGTTCGTGAGGTTCTGTGGCCTTGTCTGTCATTGAAATGTGTGCCAAATAAGTACACTAACTTTTGCAGGCTCTCTACTCGAACACCACTGGCCGGATGAGAGCCTGTGGCGAAGTGTCATCGGAATTCATTACTCTTAGTGGTGTCCGTCAAGGCCGTTCATTTTCTCCATTCTCGTTTATCGTTGTTGCTTCTATAGTTGACATTATCATCGTTTGACTCTTCAGGAGTGGACCTTTTACCAAGAGACACGCCTGATGACTTAGAATATACTGATGAAATCTTAATATTCGGCGAAGACGCTGACAAAATGCAGAGTTTTCTGACTACCCTAAGTAATAATGCAAGCATGTTCGGGATGCGGTTCTCCCCGTCGAAACGCAAGATGTTGCCCCAAGATTGGGTTGCATCGTCACCTTTACTAGTGATAGGGAGTGAAGTAGTTGAGCGTGTAGGCCGGCTCACTTTTCTGGAGAGTCTCATCAGTGCTGATGGACTGGTTACTGACGAAATCTCAGCACGGATACGGAAGCCTTGATTGGCTGTCGCCAATTTACGTCATTTATGGCGTTAGGGAGATATCAGTTTGCTAACCAAAGGTCGAGTGTATTGCGCAGCAGTTCACTGCATTCTCCAATATGGACGCGTAACGTGGACGGTAAGAGTATAAGATATTCGTAGGCTACTAGTATTTAATCATAGATATCTTAGAAGCACTGCTCGTGTATCGTGAGACAACCGAGTAAGCAATGCTGTTTTTAGGAAACGAGTACTAGTCAGGGATGGCAAATCAATAGATGAAGTATTGAAACTTCATCAGTTGAGGTGGTCGGGGCATGTGTTACGAATGCCTAACGACTGACTGCTTGACTGCTAGGGGTGGCCACATCAAAGCTTGACGCAAATCCATGAAGCCACTGACAAGTGAACTGAGTCATGTCGGTAGATGTAGGCTACCTGATTGTAGTCCGCGAAATGAAAGTAACCGATGGTGAGAGAGAGAGAATTGCGTCTTTGTGCTGATTCGGTATAGCAACCTGAACATATGTACTCATGTACGAAATCCTATGTTGTAACTGATTGGCTGACTGACTTATATTCTATCTTCAGTTATTGGTGGCAATTCGGAGTCAGCTTCTCGGACAGTCTTTGTTACGAGAAAGGCAGTACTGTCTTTTGACTGATACTATGTTGAGTTTTAGTGGGAACTTGATTAAATGCACATTTATGCCTAAACCTTACGTTGCTTACGATTTCGACTGATACGAAAACCATAGGTTCCCATAGTAATGGTCATAGTCTCCTAATACTCATGACCATTAATTTTAATAACGGTAAAAAGGGTCAAAAGTTTCCTACCTTCGCCAAAAAATTAGCTTAACGCATTGATTTCACTAGCATCGATGAAGTCTCTCTGTTAAGTGACTTCGAGTGATACTTTGTAACATTTATGGTAATCCTAAACTTTGAGAATGGTTCACTATTAATCCAACTTACTAAACTGGTTTATTGCTCAACTTAGTAACAGTGCTGTATTGCGGAATTAGATTGGGAACGCGCAATATAAGAATCCCTTAATAGACTTCTGAAGACTAATTTAACGGTGTTTAATATCAGTTTCACAACGTGAAATGTAAAATGCAAGTTCATTTACTCATGTAGACAACTTTATTAACATTACCAGATAATCCATCATATTTATGACAGTTTATTTGGTAGTTTTTAGAAGACCCATTGTTATTGTCATTATCATATGGAACAGTTTTACCTTCCGAATGGTTTCACTTGACTACGAACGTAAGTGCGCACGTGGAATAATGAATGCTATGAATAAATCATAGTTGGCCTCAATCGGTGACGGGTATATGTTTAAATCATCGTTTTTCTGAAAATTAAAAATCGAAAATGAGAATCACCCTTTAACATCTATGGACTTATCTTTGCTTTAAGAAATTTCTATCATCAACAAAATGAAATTCGCTACTGACAGGTTGTCTAAGGTTTGCATGTCGCATGTGGCTTTATGCTGGTCGTGTCCAACTTTGGTCAATCTGCGATGGAACATAAGCATGTAATCATCACTTCATGATTCGTTTCTTCAAAGGTCACGGCTTCAGTCACTAGAACTTCGAAAAATTCATTTTGATATTAGAATTATTAATAAGATTGTTTAGCATTGCTAAACGTCAAAAACCATTAATTGTTAAACAGCTATATGATGGATACTCACTTAAGTTAGTGGAGCAGTGGGATAGCGTCTGAAGCACTTGGTTCGCGATCATTAAATTACAGGTCCAAATACCGTTCCGTCCACTTCAGTTTGGACAGCCTAATGGTATCATTAACCCTCAAACATTGTAACTAAATAGGAGTACACAGACCTATATTTGGTTAATTAAGCCATATCAGTTCAAGCGCGTAATTTAACTATTTATTTCATTTGTACTCTGATCTACCCCTAATTTTTCGCTTCATCTTCCATATAATCCGATTAGCTTGTTTCATTACTATAACAAAGTTTTATATTGACTTGTTTCACTATTATTTATTTCTCAGTCAAGCTGTTTCCGCTGTCAACTTAAATCAAACCGATCGTATATCGATGTTTAGCAAACCACTTCCGCCTTTACCAGAAGCTGATCATTGTACATCAAGTAACCAGATACCAGTTTCTGTCCCGTGTGAAGTGAACAATGTTCCGTCAAGTGAAGATTGTGGTGCTATTGACCGACATAGAGGAAATAAACCGCACAAGTAATGATTCGTATTGATTATTGGGTGATTTATTTATCCAACATTTTAAAATGTTTCTTTTGAGCTTCGATTGTTTTACGTACTGACATAGCTTACAATAAAGCATTTTTGTCCGTATTCATCTCAACAGTGATAACATAGAGAAGTTTAATAATTCAAATTCTTAATGAGAAATTATAAGTATGCTTTAGACCGATATTAGTTGTCATAAATTTAATAGTACATTGGATCAAACTTTTTTTTTACCCTAAAGGAATATCGATTGGAAAAAATGCTGGAAAAATACCAACTTATGAATAATTCTTTTGTTTAACTCAATTTTTCTCACACTTCTTAACAAAACTATCAAACTTCAGAGAAAACATTTTAAAACTTCTTGTTGTAAGATTTTCAACTTCACTCAATGTTTAAATGTAATCATCCTACATTACTGTCCCTGGCTTTTATTATTTCACAGATATATTATATCTAGACGACTCAACTGATTTAACTGGAGTCTGTGTGACAATTATTTAACTGTATGGATATCAGAGGACAAATTATTAGGCCGTTAAAAACCTACATCTTTCCACTAAAATAGCATTATTATACAAAACTATTCAATCTCAATGAAGACGATTAAAATGTACTCAAAATGTAAGCAAATATAAGATACAGTTTTTTTTAGATCAGTCACCAGCTAATGGAATTGAAAGCAAACCACGTGGTTTAATATTTTATCTCTCATAATAAGTATTTATCATTATCCTCCAAACATTTTACCTCCACTGTAACGGAAGACTTTAATAAGTCGATCATTTTTACCATACATTTCTGTTTGATTTCCAAAATAGTTATTCATGCAATCTCCAACTGATTTCTATTACACTCTTTACTTCTTGTGGCCGAAATTTCTGCATATCAAACATATTAAATTACTTCAGACTCAATATTACTTTTATTAACATTTTTGTTTAAATTTGTTATTCAGTAATCAGAAATATCCTACAGTTTTAAAACTGATTAGATCTCGGTACAACTCATGCCCGTTCATACGTTTCGTTATTATTTTTAATTTTTACAGACATAAGCATCACAAACACCATCATCGTCATAAATTACGAGATGCAACAACAAGTACATGTGAACAACCTGTAGGTTCAAGTGACTCTGTTGATCCTACTGCTTATAAAGTTAACGAATCAGAAGGATTCATAGTAAAGAGTGAACAGGTAAAGCCACCTCCTCCACCGCCACGTTCTCAGTCATCAGCAACTCCAGCTCAGAATATCGCATCTACTACCTTAGCTGCAAACCATCAAGGTGAAATTTTGAAACATCATGAAAAGTTACCTGAAACAGAAGTAAATCAAACCCCACATAAAATGGCTGGAGATCTTACTGATGTTTTATCATTTAGACCTAAATCTACGACAACTGTGTAAGTTCACTTTTCTGTCTAAAAGTTTTCTTCAGTTTTGCATTATACTGATTAAAAATACGATAGAATTGTTTGTGCTATTTGAATTACCTCATCATACTAGCTTTTCTCCAGTGATTTTCTACTGCTTGCTTTGCTTACTTACGCTCTTCACCTCTTGAAGAGTACAGGCCACTGACCAGGATTCTTCAGCCAACTCTGTCTTGGACTCTGCTTTTCCGTTGTTGACATATGCTGTTCATTCTTTTGATGTCTGCCTCCGATTTTCAGCTCAATATGTTCTTTGGCCTTCTTCTCCTTGTGCCTTGAGGATTCCATGCAAGAGGTTGTCTTGTCATGCAGTTTGGGATTTCCGCAAAGTGTGTTCTATCCACTTCAACGCCTCTTATAAAAACCAGTACCACAATTAATATAGGTACATGGAACGTCCGCACTATGTGAGGCGCAGGGAGAACCACTTAAGTTGCGACAGGAACGTAAAGATACAACATGAAGGTACTTAGAATAAGGAATTTTTATTACCATGCCTTTATAGAATTAGGAAATTTAACGCTAATTAATTGCCCCGAAGCAATAGCTTAACAGTTAAAATGTTCAAAAATCAGGTTATTGATTCTAACTGATACATTACAAGTAGGCGGAGCAAACAGGAAACAAATAATGTAGTTAGTTGGTGTACGACTCACATTATACTCGTCTATAAAACTCAGTGTTAATTAGTTGGTCTGCTTACATAAGGAACTAATGACATCATAAAAATTTGGTACAGATTTAATAAATCTTATTTTAATAATTTGGGTTATTTTGATTTCCTAAATATCAATTAGATTATCACAACACTTCTATGATATGGCTGATCACCGCAGCTGTGGTGGGATTGCTCTTGATAAAGAAACTCCCTTTCCAGAAAAGGATATTCAAGAAAGTAACACAGAACTTACCAATGATAATGCTCCAGCCAATACATCTACGGCAACCACAACATCATCATCAACTACTGGGTGCTCAACTGCTACATCTGGCTCTGGTCGTCCGGACTCAGGTTCTGATAATAGCTTGCCGTTTGGCAAACGTTGTACGTGCACTCCAGGTTGCACGAGTGGTGAACATACGTGCGCAATGTTTGATAATAACCCACATCCTGGGAATGAGAATCAGTTCCTGAGACCAAATGAAAAGCATCCACCTGTTCCTCCTACATCTCCATGCCCCACCCCGAACGTCTCTGAACAAAATGTTCTGGACGATATCAATGAGTTATCGCATGCTCCTTGGTACCTTCCAGATTTACCACGTGAAAAGGCCTTGGAAATGCTTGCCAGACAACCCGTATGTTTATTTACCGTATCCATCTTTTTCTAATGGGTTTTTGTTTGCCTCATTATGTTACCGTGAACTATAGGAGATGGTTTAGTTATGCTGCTTATGTGATAAATAAACTTCCTAACTTCATTTCTAATAGAGTAACGTTGTTATCAGGAACAGTACTTAATGTTACTGATAGACCTGAAAAGGTTATTTGATTACTTTTCGAATTTATCTCACTTAAACATCTGTATTCTGAAGTATTGCAAATAATTCGTACTTTTAGTTCATCAATTAGCTTATATTGTTGTTATTTAGATTGAAAACTCATACGGAACCTCTTTCAATGTATGCTGGTAAATATGTTCGAACAACATAAATTTCTCCAGTTAATCTTGTCCATATTATTTGGAACTCTAGTCATAATTATACTTTACTTTTAAACTATGTAGTAGCCATGTTATGAAAATCATTGTATAAAATTCAATTAGCATTAATGTTTCTGATTACACACTGTACAGTATTATGATTTCGGTCCTGATATATTTTGCATTGGCTTGTGTTTCTTACAACTCATTGCATGAATTTTTAATAAGTTGCTGGATCACACTTAATCATTACTGATGTGTCTCGACGATTTTAAACTAAATCAGCAAATACCGTAGATATTAAGAGATAGTTTGCCATTATTTCTTGTCCTTAAGGCTCTCTTCCTTTTATAAGGCTTTAAGTGGATCACTTAAATTTTGTTATTTTATTCCATCACAATAATATTGTGTCGTATTAAAATTGCGAGCTATTTAGAGATCAAATAATTTGACTACTTCGAATCGCCTGTGAGTAATAGTAGTAATTAGTTTGTGTCATTTTAAGTAAAAATTTAATGCGTAATCTCTTTTTATTATCATTTTGGATAGATCTTATCTTTGTTTAACATAGTTTTTTATTGTTTCATCGATAGCCTGGAAGTTTTGTTGTTCGAGATAGCGGAAGTCACCCGAATAGTTTTGCTTTATCAGTACGTTCTAGTAATGGACAAGTAGTTGGTGGCTGCTTTCATTCTCGACAACCACATATATCATCAAATCGAATAAAAGATACAGTTCCCCAAATGACATCAGTTTATCCATCTTCTACAAGCGGAATAACACACTTTCTTATCCAGAAAACACCTGGAGGTGGTGTGAAACTGAAAGTAAGTAAACAGAATAGTACTTATTATGTTTTGAAATATTCCTGACTTATCGGTTTGACCGATTCTATGCTGCATATAGAAGCATTTCTCATCACAAATAGTGATCCGGTGAGCTGTTGGTTACTAAAGTTCCGGAGTTATTGGTTATTAATTAGTTATAATGTGTTGTATACAGCACGGGAAGTAGACAGCTACAGTTGGTACTAGAACATACCTGCATTATATTGTCGGTTGTATGTAGTTCATGCTCTTGAGTAGACGGCACAGAGAGTCATCACATTTTATTAAATGATAGTTGTTTCTTTCTTTCACATATTTTCTCTTAGTTCAAACTCTTTATCAACTATAATCAATTTCACATGATGCTATCATGTTTACTGAAAGTCGTTCAGATACTACCCGGTCCTTGTCGTAACTACAATACTGTATGAATGTGCCGTTTCTTAATATTCTAATTATGATAACTTTTATTGCAGAGTAAGGTTTAGAATGTGGAATCTTTGTCACAATTAGATTTCAACATTTCCGTATTTATTTCTGTATCCTAAATGTAATTTACTTGATAAGTTATTGACGTTCTAAGATCCAAGATATATGTCCTTGAAATTCAGTATTTACAGATGTCAGTGTAGTGAACTATATTCAGTGTGTCAAAAGTGAATGAGTTGATCTTCTTTTTCTTTTCTTGAACGTATTTTCGGGGTTTAAATTGCTATCATTACATTGCTTAAGATGATTCTAGGATATTTTTTTAATTGATTGTTACATTTTGTCGTAGTGCACCAATACGAATCCTTTCTTTCCTTTTACATATGCTGGTTTTTTAAACTTTATTTTAGGGATTAGATAAAGAATGGCCATCGCTTGCATGTCTTGTTTTACACTTAACTGTGATGCCTGAAATGCTTCCTTGTCCACTTCGACTTCCAAAGGCTGCTGCAAATCCCACCTTCTCGCCCATTGATCATTGTGGTGGTCACAGTGACTTTGAAAAACCGCCTAATGTTATTCCATCACAATTTCGTCCAATGTGTAATGCATTACAACGTGTAACAGATACAATTTCACTAGATGAAGCTTTAGCTCGTCTAACAGATGAAGATGAAGATTACCAACGTTTATCTGATTTCTCCTCTATTATGGCTGATTTAAAGCTGCAGCCTAGAAATGTGAATAGAAAGCATAAAGTTCTATCTTCTAAATCCGGTGGTCGTGGTAGATAGATACTTTTTTCTTTATTATTGTTATTATAAACGGTCTTACCAGTGTTTGTACTATTACTACCTATCGAGCTCTTTGTTCAGTTAACTAATTGTTCCACACTTTTTTCTTACTTTTGTAAAGTTTTTTTTTGTGTGTATGTTTTTATCATATATTCTATTCTCTATTGCAATACACGCTACCTCTTCAAGTTAAAATAAATACACAATCAACATCTCAGAAATTTCTAGTCCAGTTTCTTTTTAATTAAGTTTTTTTCTTGATGGCAATTTTCTTTTTGTGCTTTGAACGCATAATGATATCAGTGGTGTACACTAAGATATATGACATTTGCATACATTTACATTATTTTGAATTGAGTTTAATATAATACTAGTTGGTATTTACTGCATTTTAATCATGACTTGATTTCATTGTTTTTTGCTAATTATTATAGGCATGTAATTTTGTTTCATTGAAATTAAATACTGTTATTTTAATGTCATTGCATTTTGTTCTATTCGCTTTCCAATCGCCTAATTATATTTTATTTTGTATATTTTTTTCTCTCCTGACTTCCATCTAGTCTAATTTAACTGTCATAAATAATTCTGATGATAAGTTGTAGATTCATTTTTAATGTCCTTCTTGTCACCTAGTTTATAAGAGTTTTAATGATAACGATAATATTTTGGTATTTTAACAAATTCATCTGTATTTGAACAAACCGGTTTTTTATATCATGCATTTTCACCCTTCATTCTCTCGTTGTTGGTCTTTACTTTTACATTTCTCTTTATTTAGCAATAAAACTAAATGGAAAATACTACCTGGTTTATTCATTTGTTTATTTAATTTGCTAAAACACTTAACTGTTAGACTTTCATCATTTTCAATGACAATGTTAGTAATCTTTATTAACCAAATCATGTAAAGAAGGTATAATTTCTCTTGTTTTTTCCTTCAATAATATATATATATATATATATGCCGATACATATATCATTTTGTCATTTAAAATAAATCTTACTTAGTGTTTACTTTTAATTTCTTTTCTTGTTCAATAGTATTTAAATATAATGGTTGAATTCAGTGTTCTTTCGTAATTATAGAAGGTTGTAAATACGTCTCATAATTAACTAGTAAATGATGAAGATAATGAAGCATCACTGTACTTAAGTTTACTGTCTGCTGAAATATCTTCATTTCCTGTTTTCTTTTCAAGTTGTCAATTTATTCTCGGTTGTTTATGTTTTTTTTGTCAACTAAGTATCATGTTTACATTTTGCAGCACTGGTAGAAATAATGTTTGAAGGTTAAATATTTTCTCTCTATGAAGGACTAGTAAAACTTTCATATGAGTTTAGATTTGTTCTGTAGTATTTATCGTGAATACTGATGGTATGTTCTCTGAATTTAAATATAAAGTTTTGAATTTAAAATAGGGATCAACTTTCTTGTCGAAAGTGAAGACTTAATAGTCTTATACCCATTACCTGGGACATTGAAATACATCTTTTTACACCTTAGTCATTAGTGGTAGCGATAGTAGAAGTACTAGCAGTAATGGAGAAGATTAGGGAGCGAAGATATGATTCGAGAAGTATAATTCAGTCAGATGAATATAGAAAGAGAAGATAGAGATTATGATGAATTCTGAGCATTACGATTTGAGAGAACACAAAGAGTGGATGCACGTGCGCCATTGCAAACAATTTTGAGGCATGTCGTTCAAGGTCTCTAACCATTAGTGACTTACGTCTCACGGACCCCAACCAGGTAGCCTACATCTACCTATCATGTCCCAGTGATTGTATAAGTTAGTTTCAACTAATGGTGAATATGAATACACTAGTACAAACGGTTCTGAGTAGTTATATCTCATGTTTTCAGTAAATAAGTTTAGATGATTTGAATAGTCCACTAGTTGTGTAAAATTTATTCGGTTTAGTAACCAACTGTTATATCAATCTTGGAATTTTTCGATGGTGATAATTCAGTGCGTTAATAAAGGTCATCATTAGTTTGAACTTCCAGATATCATAAATACACTACCGAACAACTAAGTTTTATCATATATCCAATGCCATTGATAGATTTGGAGAAAAATTTGTCTTTTTGAGCATAAGTACATACCAAATTTAATTATGTTTAATGTCAAAACTTGTGTCTTCTTCCTCTTATAATTATTTCCTATCCCATTTTAAATATATATCTCAACTTCATTAACTAAAGTCTGTTAAATCTGTGTATTACTATTCTTCGTGACTGTAAGCTGTTTACAGTTGATGAAAAGACTTTGGGTTTTTTTAGATAGGGTGTTGTTCAATATTATCATAGTCATTTATTAGAAATATAGTAGTATTTACAAACTAAACGAATCTGTAATTTTTTTACTCGGCTTTACAGTTGAACCCAGAATACCTAGTTGTATAAAAGGAGATCGTTTTTCTAAATTTTCAGAATTATGTTGAACAAGTTGTAAATAATTTAGTAATAAATATCGCAAGACATAGTTTGACTTTTTTGATTGCTTACATCTGTCTGCCTTGGTTTTCTTCCGAATTTTAAAGGTGTAAATATTTCATAATAGAAATTTTTCGTTATCTTACAGCACCAAAAATAAATAGCTGTACAAAACTATATATGAAAATATAGTAACTGTAAAAATTGCCATAGATTATGGTTAATCTGTTATTATCGTTGAACTATATATGATGGTTTGGAGGGTAGATTTTCTGCAATACTAAATTTGGCCCATATTGTTTTAAGGAGACGACTAGGTTTAATTATCTGAAAATAAAGAAGAAAACTTGATCACTGACTGCCTACTAATGAAATAAGTTAAACTAACAATCTAAAAACTACTCATGATATTTATTAATGCATTAAATTAGTACAAATTTAATTCGGTTGTTTATCTGTTTTCTGAAAAAAAACCGATTTGAACTAAGTGGTGAAACGTCAAGATTTTTAATTTCTATTCATAAAAAATTACGAAAGATATCAATTTTTTATTATCAGCAATTCATCTAATGCTCAGTTTATTTGAAACTATCAAAACCAAACCTTGACAGTGATATTTACATGCATTTTTATGTTATATACGCAGTACATTCGTTTAAACGTCAAATGTCAGAAGAAAAGTAGTACATCTTGATAGTACCTTATCGACATTGTATTTATTCAGTTTAAATGATTATACAAACTTTGGTGATAATCTTTACTGCTCAGCTTCGAATCGATTTCACTGGTGGAAAAGACTGGAAGTGGCAATTTGGTTTCGAGATAAACTAGAAAGTGGTTATAAATCACCAAAAAATGAATGATTCATAATCTATGACAATGAGTTTCCACACAATATAACTTTTTGTCAACTCTAATCCTCAACATTTAATTATTACTCCACATTTACTTTTTAACTCATATTCTCTGTAGTTATTTTTATTATATCTATTAGTTACTTATATATTTTTTGTTCTTCGTTCGTTAATGATGCGTAGTTTTCCGCCAGTTTTTATACATCGTTATGTCTCTGTTGTTGTCATATTCACCGATCCAAAAATAAACTCTTGTATAATTGTTATGCGGGGTATATTTTTTGAATAACAATATGTAGACATCTGAAATAGTTTCTTTTTTTATCAGTTTTTATTTTTTCATTCATCGTTTCACTGATAACTGTTGTATCAGTATAAAAGAACTTACCTGTTCATTGTGTGATTCAGCATTAAATCTTGTAGTAATTCTGTCAATAATTTGTCCAGCTAAACTCTTCACTAATGGATCTGGATCGTTTGAATGCATATTGTTTAAAAGTTTTAATAATGTTGAATTTGTAATACTATCATTTGTATTTGTGTTTGTATTATTATTATTATTATTATTATTATTATTATGTGTTGGTTTTGTTGTTTCTCTTATTTGTGATTCTATGAGTATAGTTAATGCTTTTAAAGCGGCTATTCGTTTAACACTAGATCTTTGTTCTAAACCCCATATCATACTAATCCATATTGGTGATAGGGAATTTAAACTTTGTTCAATACAATTTTTATTCAGACAATATTGAATATGAATAGGTGGTCCCATAGAATAAAAAATTGGACGTCGTACTGTATTTCTATTATTAGTTTGAATTGGTTGTTTATCATAATAATAATAATCACTATGATGATTGTTTATTTCCTGAGGTATTTGTGCATCATTTGATAATCGTAACTTTTGTTTTGAATTTGTTAAGTGTTGAAAAATTCTATTTATCTGTAAAATAGTTTTTTTTACAAAGAAAGTAGAATATGTTTAGAAAACCTGTGGAATTCCATTGATGTATACACAAATAAGCAGTATATACCAATCATATTCATAAGGCTCATCATTAAATTTGTCTATGTTTTTGACTAAATATCTCTCTTTCTGAGAGTGATTTGTAAATGATTTGTAACTAAAGGACTATTAAAAACTAAGAAGCACTAGATAACTTTCATCAGTTTTCAAGTTTGTTTGATAGTGTACACTTATAATCAAAAATTGCCATACTTCTCGATTTACATTGTACGAATACGAAGCTGTTACTTGAAAAACCAATCAAATTGGTTGGGATTGTAAAAGTAGCTCAGTGTTAATCGTAAACAACATGCTAGATATATGTAAACCATTCTTAGTCTTTAGTTTCTTTTTCTATTATCATTTTATCCATAGTAGTATAAATTTAATAAACGAATTTGCAATGATTTTCGGTTTACATTCATCAATTATCCGTGTTCGGAGCATTTTAAATACAATAGATTATACTCATGTTATGATATATGATGTTATTTCAAATTTCGCATTCATAATTTTGCCCTTTTTATTGGATGAAATAAAAAGAACTACCTTTTTGACACAATAAATTTAATTAAAAATCATTATTTATTGCTTAAATAATTGCATAAACTATATTGCATTGTAAAATATGATAAAACTCATTATAACTATTTACCTTTTCATTCATTGATTTTAATAACATGATTGCTTTCTTATTAATCTCTTCATCATGGTTGCCTATTAGTTCAGCAACTCTTAACCATGTCTGGGTGGAGTGACATGCAACCAATTCAGTACTTCGCATATCTAAACCATTTTCTATTTGTTCTAAATAATATGGATCTACACCTTCATCACTTAATAGTATATTTAATCCAAATATTGGTTGTAATGCTCTGGTGAAATAAGGTAAAGTTGACAGAGTACGGGAGGAATAAGCATTTTCTAAATTCCACTGAATATATACTAAAAAGTAATAATAACAAACAATAAAAATATAAGAAATTGGTAGATGTGCATTCAAAGTTTACTTTGTGTGATAAATTACTTGCTTGTAGCTGGGTTATATAGTCTAATGTTATCATGAAGTTGGTAAGCTGCTATTTTATACTAAATCATAGTTTTTACTTGACTACGCTAAGGTCTGTCTTGAGATTTTCACATTAATAAAGGCGAAATATTACCTAGTGATTAGGTGTTTTACAAATATTTTGAAGCACAATCATGCAGAGTTTGAATGAATGTAATTTAAAATAAATGTTGAATTATGTCATTTGCAAAGTGCATCAATTTTTATATTTCCTTTTTGGTTTAAGATGCATTTTACAATTTTTTGAAATTTCAGTGTTTATTTTAAGAAATTTTTGCAACTATTTAATTGATAATAAATAATATTTTTGAAAAAAAGTATTATTTTGAAAATGTTGTGATACTATCATGGTGTGTGTATAACTAATCTGTGACTCTTCAAAAACTTAAAGAGTCATTTGAAGAGTAGATTAGAAGACTTCAGTTTGTACAATATCAAATGCATAAGTTCAGTCAGTACTTCAAAACGTGTTATTTAGCTACAGTTCACTGTATTACGGAGATTTTTATTTTGTTCAAACAAAAGATTCTGTTTTGTCATTTAAAAAGCTAACAAAAATAATTTATCTTTTACAAACCTCTATATGACTATATCTAGAAATATAAGTACTTAGATTCAAAGCGTCATTAAATAATGCTTAAACTTTAACTAGTTTTGTGTAAAAAGCTTTCAAAATGTCATTTATCGGTAATAGTAAGTGATACCAAGCACATGATGAATAAGGTGATTTATTTTTTCACCGACTTTAACTTCTTTTCAATTAGACAGTGGCTTAATACAAACAGTAGATACAAAATTCACTAGTCTTGAATAAATTTTTAAAATATTCACCATATAACACAATTATGTCAATGATACTATCTGATCTGTACAATATATCTCACACAAAATAGCGCTTACTACTCAGTGACTAATTAATGTATATATATATATATATATATATATATATATATATATATATCAGTTATTCAGGAGGTCAATTGAGAACCAAATGAACAACGGTATCACCTCTACTTGTTAGGCTACGTGACATGAATTCGGCTCCTACTAAGATAAAAATTTCTACTAAAATCTTATGTACATTTTGCCAATAAGTCCCAACTGATACTACTCTAAAGTGAATTTGAGATTCTTACCAAATGCCTTCATCAAAAAATTAATATCTCTATTTGATTTGTGAAATCGAATTCTTGCGAATAGTTTATGCTTACGTCAGTCTTTTTATAAGCTATATGAAAGTACTTCTCATTTTTTGATACCTTTTACTAATGATCACCAATGAGTTATATATGCATAGATGAAATTATTAAGTGGAGAAAAGCTTCACTAACATTGTCCAGCTAAGTAAGAAAGTAGTTGTATAAAATAAACATTAAACTGCTTTAATTGATCTCGACTATGTTGATCTGCCAAACGATTTGATAAAGCAATAGATTCCATTCTTTCAGAAAGTCTTAAACGTAAATTTAAATGAGTCAGTGGAATGGTAGATAATTCAGAACCGTTCACTTGGAGGTCCAGCACGTCTTCAATAAAATGATCGACTACTACAGATAAAACAAAAAAAAGAAAGTAAAATCAAATTGAATCTTTTTGAATGAATGATTTTTTGTTTTAAAACTTGCAATAAATTGTCGCTGTAGATATTAACGAGTTAATTCGGATAAACAAAACTGAATATCTTGTCTAGAATTTACATTTCGTAATGGTTCTCGTTTCACCAGTTGTTAGTTGTACCACCTAATATGAAATTCGCCTCCATATGGTCTGTCATATAAAATAAAAAAATAATTGTATACATGACGAAGGAACTATTAGCTGATAAATAAAAGATTTATAGTTTTTTATCATTTTCAAGTATTTTGTTTCATTAGGATACAAGTTCTGTGAACTATAGAAAAACTTGGTCTACTTATGGTAATAATTTAACACTATTGTCTTAGACATTTGTACTAGTAACTTGATACATCAGTGTTTATAGACTAATGAATATACGTATAGCTAAATAATCTCTAACAAAATTTACGCTCATTCCGAATACAACTGAAACTTATTGATGAACTGATAATTAAGAGGCTTGATGTTTCTTCCTACAATTGAAATTGTCCCAAGTCTGACTTTGAATGGTAAAAATCCCTCAAACAAAATTCTCTAAAATCAAAATCACTGTTTAAGTTTGTTAACTAACATAAATCTCAACGATTCTTACCTCCGTTACCCATATCTTTTGACCATCTTGGAACCACATCTTTTTCATAAAATCGTAGTAAAGTTTCACGAAATGCATCACGATCAAATATGATTTGAGGTGAAGAAATATCTTCTGATACAGGTACTTTGTTGTTGTTCTGTACAGGCCAAATTAATTTTGAAAGAAAACATGTAAACCGTAGAGACGAATATGAATTTCCATCACCACAAACCTTTAATAAATAGTTTGATTCAGCTGTTTGTGAATCATGAATGATTGCCTGACAAAGACTCTCAGCTTCACCAAAAAATTCTACCTATATTAAAAGCATCAAATTTAATATTTTTTAATTCTTTTCAATTTCATTTTTCTTTAATTTTAGATTTAGTATTTTTCTTTACATGAAATGTAGATGTATATTTCTTTGTTAGAAAACTAAACTCACTACAGTATAAAATTGAAATGCTTAATTTATTGAGTATGTAATGAAATGTGTTTATTTCCTTTTAATATCTAGGGAGACATTTCCCTTTTTGATTTATTTGAGCATCATAAATTACGTTTCTTGAAGTTTGATTACAAAAAATTTCGAAATTTTATACAATTTCGATTTATGGGATTGTTCAGTCTTAAGATAAATAACCAATATGGAATAAAGTGCATTACACACAACAATCGATCTGTTAATCGGCAGTTAATATTAGAGTGTCTAGTCGTTCATCCTTAAAAGTTCGAAAAAACTTACTGGCGAATACCAACTAACGAAGAAGTTATTCTGGAATTTTTTGAATAACATATTTCCTGATGAGTGCATCGACAAATACTTTTTCTCCACTATAGTTCATCTTTTTCCTCAGGAAGATATTATAGTGATACTGTAATTTGCGACTGACCTTTGATTGGCGTTAAAGTGACCTTGATGAGATCTGTCTACTTACTAGCGCTCAAACTGTTTATAAATTAGTGTGAGGAATCCAGAATAGGACGAATAGTTAAAAGTCAGGATTAGGTTCTTCATCGTGAATGGACATCGGCTATACTACTTAACAATATGGATTTGACTTATTATCCTAGATCAGACTGGTTCACACATAATATATGGTCTCGTCGTTATTATATGTATTAACGGGATAGATAGGACTGAACTCTACTTTCATGTAAGTATTATACTTAGAAAAATGAATAATTTTACTTATGGTAAAGTTGTAATCGTTGTCGGAAGTGTTTGATTTGCTAATTACTAATGGTTTATATGATTTGATCACTGATATGGCTGGAATAGTAGTGTGTTGTTTTAAATTTCTATATCTACATAATTCTACCTAAAGCCGTAATACTAATATATGTAGCTGTAGGGAACTAAACATAATTTAGTACAAAGAGTGAATAAAATTAAGTAGTGTTATATGTTAAATAATATTGTACTAAAGATTGAAATAAAAAAGCATAAATTCTTCTGTGTCACTGTAAATCATGACATATAAGTTAGTAAATAATAAATTACCATTACTGTAATCTTCAAGACATTGATAATAAAATCATATTACTTTGTAGGTTGATGCTTATGGCTTGATCGAAAAAATATATTCTTTGTCGAACCTACATCCACTGTCAGTCATAATAAGACATGGGAACAAACTATTCCTTTTCATACCTGAAGAATATTCTGAGCGCACCAACTACTTATGTTTTAGGCTCTTATCCAGAAATTCTTAAATCTTATTCTCAGAACTGCTTAGCTGCTCTTCGAGAGTATACAAGCAATGAGTCCAATACATCTATGCTTAAACACGAGCAACGTATGCATATATTTAACCTTAAGTTTCACGATTTCGAATAAAGAAACGGTTAAGAACAGTATTTTTCGTTTTTATCTAATGTAATGAAGTAGTTTAAACGTTTTGTTTTAAATAATACACAACTGCTGAAGGCTTCTACTTGTTCTAATCATAAGTTCTACTAATCTTAGTGTATCTTTTAGTTGTGTTTTTCAAATTCCGATAAATGAATGCATTCCATAATGGAATATGATCCTTTTTAAGTTATGACTAATTGACTATTTAGACTTTCGACCGTCAATTTAAATCATGCTTTGTTTACATTTGTCTTTGTAAAGATAAACATCAACAGATTATCTATATCACATACAAATATTGATTGAAACCACACAATGTGTAAGAGATTGTGTATTGCTTTCAGTCATATGTTTGCCGAGTGTGTGTTTTTTGCATGTTTGTGTATGGCAGTTACTGAATGTGAGAGAGAAATGACTGAAGTATAGAAATCAAACAAAACTATAAAACACACATGAAAATCATTGTGTGGTTTTGAAAAAATTAGTAATTTCACGAATGTTTTGTAGAGTATGTCTAACTGATTTCAAGTTGAACTCAGAGTATGAATATATATATTTATATCAATATCAAATAACTGAGATTTGCAGTTTAAATGAATATTTTTACTGGTGTTGTGTTCTCGAAGTTACGTGTTTTGATTACAAAAAATTATGTAGCTCTTCACAAGGTCGTAAAGCAGTAAGTTGGAAGGAGCTTCAACCCTAAACTACAGAACAATAAAATCTAAAGTAATTGACAGTCGGTTCGATACATAAACTTATTTATCATGCAAATTAGTTTCTTAAAAATTCTGACTAGCATTTTCATATTTTGTGGTAGATGTCTTTTAGGCGTAAATTTGCATGTTTCATATATTTTTGAAACATTTCCAGTTGAGATTCAAACATCAGTATCAATAATTTTTAATCAATGTAAGCTCAATAATTTTGGATGACGTAAGATAATTGGTCATAATTTAAGGTATTGTTTTTATTTCGCTGATATGGCAAGCAAACCAAACTGGTTACCTCACTTGACCACTCGGACAGTTTTGATTTTTTCAAACAGTAATGTACGACAGTGTTGTTGAGACAAGAACTTATTTATTGAAAGTAGCAATATACGTAAAAGATGAATATAGATTTTCTTCAAAGTAAAACATTTTACTAACCTGCTCCAGTAAAGGTAAAGTAGACCAAGCAGAATGAACTGAGTTTCGCAATAAACTCAATGGTTCACTGTATGTATAGCTACTTATTGTTTTATCAGAAACATCTGAGATAGATGACTGAATTGATAATAATTTTTGTGAGCTGCTTACATACAAGTTATCAGGATATACTCGGTCCAGTAGCCGAATAGTATAGTTTAAATGCCATATCAATGCAGAATCTAACTGTTGCCAACCTGTAGTTTCGATAATCTGATCACTTTCAAGTGTATACTTGTCTGTTTTCTCAGTAATTTCAATTGAATGAGAAGAACCTGATACAGATGATGTTGCTCCATCCTCTGCATAATCATCAAATGTTTTCTCCGGTTCATCTAAAAATGCCAATGATTCCCATAAGGATTTCAAAGTGTTTTGTTCGTCAGTATTTCTTTCCAATGTTTTTGATGGTGAAGCAATAATGGGTTTTGAATTTTGACATTTTCTCGGGACGAATAGTTGATTAAACCAATATGAGTTGCTCTCTAATTGTATAACAAGGTTTGTAATAGCCTTGTCTAAGTCCTAAGATGTAAAGTGATGTAATAAATAATCATTGCTTTTCATCGAATAATATCAGCATAAATTAACAGTTATGAATAACATGTAGTAAGCTATCAAACTATTTTCTTCTTTAATCAATAATCTTACTTTGTATACGCAAAAAACACTAACTCCTTATTATTATAACCACTAAGAAATACGAATAATCATAATAATAATTTATTCATCACTAAACATTTGAACAACATGATAAATAATTTTATGGCTTTTGAGCTTTTTTAGATTATTACAAATTTATCGAGATTTTTGATAAATATACCAAGTAAAAATTTATTCGACATTTACTCCTTTGCCAAGTACATATTGATTGACTACACTTCAAGCTACATTGTATGTTTAAAGGTTAATGATAAGTACTATTCATTTGTCAAAACTGATCTAGACGAAATGGAATTTTAAATCAATTTATATCGAAATATTTTAACCATTAAGCTATTGACTCGTAGATTACTTTACGTTTAAAATAAATCTGATTGTGATATTACAGAGTACAACTTTGTATTCTTCTTAATATACATATATATCAACTAGTTTGTTCACTCAAAAAAAACATATGTACACATTCCACAAAACATAATCAATCTGAACACGATAACTTTGCAAACAAAGTAACAACACATTACTTGAATCAGTGATTAAAATCTAATGTCTTATAATTATCAGTCAATCAATCAGCCACAACATAGATTTTGGTACCTATATACATCAGTTCAAGTTGCCATAGCACATTAGCACAGCAAGAAGATAATGAATTGAATAGTTAATCTCTCTTTGGATGAGAAAAAAATGTCCGTTACCTATGGTCACTAAGGAAATAGTTATTGTAGTAATTTCAAAGATTTATGTATTTGGTAAATAGTTTAATTGGCATTGAGTTCAAAGCTAATATTGGCATACATTCAACATAATTATTTATTGATAGATAGTAAACATAAATTTGTTTTTGTGAAACAAATTTCAGTATGTCTAGTTGATTTGTTGAAATTTTAAGTTTGCTCCGAAAAAACGAATTATAACTAAAAAAAAAATACACAGTTTGTAAATTAGTTGCAAAGAATTTAGAGTTTCGTTTTTTTTGTTTTGTTAAAATTAGTAGTTTCTATTTAAAAAATTTTGAGTGTATGTAAAATAGAAATTTGGTACTGAGTAATTTTGTTGTTTTGTCATTTAGTACATATAGTTGTGTTTTTTTTTCAAATAGCAATGTTTCATTGATATCTTCTATGTTGGTAAAAAAAAATTCAGTCTATACTTATTTGAAATGAAAATTAAACAAACAAGCCGCTATTATTTTTGATAACAGTTAAAAAAATGTCTAATTTCCATCTATGTATTTACTGTTATTAGGAATGTTTACACTACTAAATAAAAATAATAATAATAATCACTAATTTACTCAACTTTTTTATGAATGTTTAGTTTTGGAGAATAATATCATAAGTTTAAAACCAGTATTAGCCCATGTTTACTGATTTCCTGTGCATTTTGATGGTCATTTATTGTTACTCAATCAGTTAGTCATCGTCAGTGAAAAGCGCGGCACGGTTGTGCGTTGACCCAAGTTGCTTATTTTACATGAGCACGAAACAATAAATGATAAAAGAAATATTTAGGAAGTTGAAGCGATGACATTAAAAAAGACTCAGTATTGAGAATTCATTTGCATCATTGTGAAAACATCTGAGACTTGTTATTTAAAGTTTCAAATTACTGATCTCAGCCATTCTCATTTAGGATAGTTAGGTATCTTTGCAATCTTAATTGCTTTGAACTAAACAACGCTGGATCCATGTGCTCATAAATTTACCAATGATTGTTGCATAATGCTAGTAATTTATTGACTTATATGCTTGTGTAATAATAAATTCACTTTAAGCAATATCGATTTATGACCATAATCTATGTCTAAGCATCGCATTTCGTATAATCTATCCTTCTTCCTCGTTATCATTTTAATGAATACGAGAACGAGGTAAGTTTACGCAAAAGGGCTTCGTGATTGTTTACAATGTTGAAAAATGAGTTAAAATTTTGATCGCTCAGGTGAGTAGATTATTATTTGAGCAAACAATTTCGTCTGTTGTGATTTATAATATTTTGAAGAGAGCAAAACTAAATATCAATGCAGAATAATACAAATTCTTTTTATTTCGTTGAGTTCACATAAGTTGTTTACTACCCATAATATTTTCAAACCTAAATTATCATGGAAATGGACATACTTATTAATACGAAGGTGATCAGAGTAATGCATCATGATGTTGTGACGTTATTGATAGAGTTGATAAAGTCATAAAAATATGTTACAGATATAAAAAGTGTGAGAGAAACAGTCCCAGAATATCAAACTAGTGGTGAGAAATCAAGAAGTTATCAAACTTATGCGTAGTGAAGTGACGGAGGTTCGATTAATAAAGAATAATAATAATGATAATAAAGAGTTGAAATCGGCCGATTAAAACCAAAAGTGTGAATTCAAGCGAAATAAAAATAATGTAATCGAAGGATTAGAAAGAAATCAAATAGGTATGATGTGACCAGAGTAAGGGATAGATAAATTCGGTTTCTGACATTTGATGGCTACAGCTTTGGTAAGTTTTTGAAAATGGGGACTCGATTGCTGATTAATCAGCTTGAGAGACTTTAGCGTTTCCACCTGATATACCGTATTAAGGAGATATCTCGAGATCGCACCGCTGAATGCTTTTAGTCTTCCTAATGTTCGACTTCTTGGAATATGTCCATTGAACTGTACATAGGCCCTTCTTTTTGTTCCACCAACGTTACTGCTCTGGAGAACGCATGTGAATTTGTATACACAGTTGGCATTTACTTGAAAGTGGTACTTGTCAACCTTTGACTATGTTAAAGAACATGATGTTTCGGACAAAACAATCAATTTATCTTCAGGATATGTTTTTTTTCAATAGCTTTTAGTCTTAGGTTGTTTGTTTGTCCATGTAACATCATCACCTTTAATTTTGAGATTAATAGAAATAGCCCCTTTGTTTACTGTAGTTTCTTTGGGTCTTTATTCTTCATGCTTTACATACTTTTGTCGACTTACCAGCAGTATTACGTGGTTTATACTGTCGGCAAATTCTAATGGATCTTTTAATGTTTATGTAGCTAATCACTAACTGAGACTGATTCTAACTTATCTTCCAATCAGCGTGTAACTTTGTAGTAAGTTGAAATCAGATACTAACTGGTATCAACAGATTAATTAGGTAAAAAAATTGTGATACTGTCTAAAAAAAGGTAATTTGACTCCACAATAATTATTAGTGAACACATAAAAAGAGAATGATGAAAAAATTAATCCTTTTTACCTTGAGTAATCCTGAAGGATCATCATGTATTCTAATTTTGGTATCAACTTTCTCCTTTAACTTAGTGATATGTTCAAATAATTGATTATGTGTAGGTTTTGGTATCAGTACTGTTGATTCTGTTGTCTGTAATGTATTTGTTTTTCTAGATGATTGATCATTCATAAGTGTTGATTGTTCACTTAATCTTTCTGATAGTATTGCAATTTCTTCTATACTTTTTTTAGAAGCATTGATGTGATTATCAATCTGAAATCAAAAAAAAGGAACGAAAGAGAACAATGGTTATTTTCATCATTTAAAGAAAATATAGATGATCATTAACGTAAACTGAAAATAAATCATCATCATAATGAATTGATAGCAATTAGAAAACCTTTGACAAAAAGGAAGCATCAACAGGGTAGAAACTTGTGAGCTCAGTCACTAGTCTAAAGAATATTTGCACAGTCTGCTTTGTGGTTTCAACCTAAGAAAGTAATACTACAATGTGCTGCCTAGTTTTTAATGATTCTCAATTGGTTATATACTATGACTACGAATGAATATCAATAATATTCAAAACTTTTTTGTTTACTTACATGATCACTTTGTTTATTAGCATTACTTGAAGTATTAATGATTTTGGTGTCTGTAGTACCAACATTGTGTTTTTGATGACCTTCTTTGTTTTCATCATTCTGGTGTGTACGTACAGTAATGACTTTGATTTCAGGTGACATCAATTCCGATTCACTCACTTCATGGGTTATTTCAAGATCCTATTAATGTAAATTTAGAAAATAAACAAGACTTTTAGGCTAATCAAAAACTAATATAATATTTTAGTTTTTAATTTAAAAGTATTTTGAATATCGTAATTAGGTATGCGATTAATATATGAAAACTAAATTCAAATCTGTAAGATCACAATACTAGACATCATTAAAATAACCCCTTTGTGTCAGTAAATAAAAATACAGAGTTCAGTGAAGAAAATTTTCTTTTCGAAGAAGCCATTTACGTAAGCTGTACATTCGCATCTGTAAATTCATACATTTCCCAAATAACTACGAATATTATGTTCAGACGAAGTAAATGGTTTCGTTGAAATGAAAATTTTCTCCGCTGAATTTTCTGTATTTTCAATCATGTTTGATCGAAAATAAAGTTGGTCATTTTTCATCTCGTTAGAGCCGACAAATGAAACAGATTCGCTGATTACATCCAGATTTAAATCGATAACTTATTGGCTATCACTGTTTCTTCCCCAGTCTGGGTAAATTTTAAATTAATTTTGAACTAAAAGATGAAGAAAGAACTTTCGAACTTATTGACCGTTGATGAGATAAACTAATTATAATCACATTGCTGTCTTGCATCATAGTGGAAGGAATACTTATCTAATTACAATCAATAGATTGACTTAAATGCCACTGTGTGATAATTACTCACAAAGTCAACTATGAAAATTTGCATTGATATATTGTTAGCTCAACTTACAATAACATCTGTCATACCTGGGATTCTCCGAAGGTACTAATTTCAAAAAATCTTGCTCCAAAAGTCCTACTTTACCGATATATCTGTCAGCATGTATTACTTCAAAGTTCTTTGAATGATTTCCATGTGGAAACGGTTTATGCGTACGTTTATTTCATCCGGAAAGCTTTCCTTGAATAATTTAGATGGCGTTCAAACTATATCATCCAAATAACACTAATTCGATTGCTTAAGATATGTTTAAAACAAGTGTTTGTGAACAACATGATGTTCTATTTCCAAGACTAACGGAATTATATCACATACTTATACTAAAAAGTGGTTCATATTATTGCAGTCTTTAGAAACTGTCTAGTTTTAAGTGTTATCAGCAATAAGTTTCTATACCACAGTGTAGTACCTTTTAAAGGAATGTTAATATTCACACAATTTGTTTGACTGAATAAATATAAATGTTGTGCTCCTAAGGTAAATTATACAACCGGTAGATTAATTTAACATCTACAATATTTCATGATCACTCTCCAGATGTATCTGAAACGCAGAAAAAGTTGGAAAGTATATATCATACCTTTATTACATAAAGTAAATCCGTTTCTGTTATAGTTTTGTCGAATATTATATGAGATCCTGCTATTCACGAAGAAATATGTCTGAATAAAGTCAGTGATCCAACAATACACCTTTAAGTAAGTGATGGAAATGATATAAAAACTAATCTTCAGCTAATATGACTAGAATCATTTATATCGCTAACAAGTTACCTTACAAATATAGTTAAAAACAAATCTTATTCTTCTTCACTCTCGTTTAGATTCACTAACATAAAATGTAGTCAGTGCTATAAAAAATGAATGGTCAGAATTTTGAAACGTAACTCGGTAGTGTTTAACAAAACAATTCATATTGTCGTGATTGAATTTTTCTGATAAGTGATGATTAATAATAAGAAGACAGATTTATGTGTGAAACCTAATAGCATCCCATGCAAATCAAATATGTTTATATATATATACTTACTGGTAAAGAAATCCACTTTGGAAGTTTTTGATGGCATTTATTTTGTGCATTATATCGACTAGGAGTTCGTCTATTCGATTGAACTGTTAAAATTGTTACACTTTCTTTATTTTCTAAATCACTAGAATCTGAATTATCTTGTGGTATAATGAACTCACTGGAATGTGTTTCTGTTTTAATTAAATTAGTTAAATGTTGATGATGATGATGATGATGATGTGGATGATGATAATGATGTTGATGATATTGATGATGATGATGATGTGGATAGTGTTGTTGGTGTTCATCATAGTGATAATTTAATTCAGGTGATATAAAATCTGGATGATATCGTTTCATGTTAGAATAATTCATTTTAGATGATGAATAATCATTCATCTCTTCATCATTTAACATCATTTTAATATTTGATAGTTTTTGTTTTTGTTCATCTAAGAAATTATTCAGTTGAATAGTTGATAAATTGTAAAACAACATTCGATCATCTTTAGTATCAGCTAATGGGCTAAATGATTTATAGGGAAAAAAAAACGTAAAATAATTTCTAAGCAAATAATATTATTCACTATACACAAGTGAAAATGATCAACGAAACATTGTGAATTTATACTTTAGTAGAACTGAATGGAAAGTATGAAATGAACGATATACCCTGTTTGGGCAGCATGACATTTGATTATCTATCTACAGGTGACTTATGTTGTTGAAATCTTAATCAGATTTCATTCTATATCAGTGCCGATACCTTGTCATATATTTGTCGACTAGGAGTTCTGAAACTTCCAGTTTGTCTAGATAAATGTTACTGACTCATGCTCTTTAGAGTAGATTTAATAGTATTGAGAGTACGTAATTCTAAACAAAAGTAGAGATAATTTTCACTAGTTTCAAATCGTCTTATCGGAAATTTATTTTTATTAACATCACTAAAAATAGTGTAATTTCGTTCAGTAATATTACCACTTTCTGTTTTGTTGGTTTACAGAGCTAAACAGATCCGCTCTCCGATACTTCGTATGGATAGTTTTATAATTCCTATTTTAACTGAATGACCGTACATTCAGTAATCATGGTTAATAAAATTCAAGTCGTTGATTTCCAACTTTGTTTCTAATATTATAAGCCAATTAAAACTTTAGAATTCGTAAAGTTCAGATAAATTGCTCTATTCGTATCTACAGTGGCATATAATATTTTTCTCATAGAAAATTATGACTTAAAATCTTCATCTCAATTCGACTCATTGAAACACAATTGTCGTTTTATTTAAATACTTTCATTGGTATAACACAAAAGTACAAGCAGACAAAAAATTTTAATCTATGCGTATTGTTCAAATCATGTGATAATTTAAATTTTTAGATAAGTCAATATGCAAATTATTGAATAATACGTTTACAGTTGAAAAAACAAAACATGTTTCACCACTAAGTAAATATGAAGAAAATTTACAAATTAATTTAATGCACAATTTTAAGAATTTATAACTAGTATGCATTACATTAGTATATCTTACCAATTTATATGAATAAGTAAATGTTTTTTCGGCAAATCAGTAAGAACAGTTATTTTTTTGTGAAAAATAAAATATTTCTTATTCAAAATTCAACAAAAATTATCAAATGACGATTTGATCTTTCGTACCATGGATACCGATTCTGAGCGTGGGCTTGATAGCTATTGTATGATGATCAATATCATGAATAGCTAACATTTAATACCAATTACATTCTGTGAGCCCAAGTTGAAACTTATTGAAATTCATTTCTGTGTCTGTATTCTATGATAACTTGTGGTAATTTCTTCTAACAGAATTATTATAGGTTAAGTAACTTATATTTGAACTAGTTTCACGAACATTTGTTTTTTTGAATAATCTGGTACAAATTCTTGAAAGATAGATTTCAACCATACCAGTTATTGGTGACATTGTACAGTATTTTGGCTAAATTTGCAAATGTTGACTATCAGATACTTATAGAGTAATACAAAAAAACAACACTCTCGTGGTCAGATGCAAACCTATAAGTCCATTATCTAATGGAAACCATTAGTTCTTCTCTTGGTTTCAATCGGTTTGGAATACTGTTTTTAAATATTTAAATGAATAATTACCGGGCTTTAAAATGACACAGTGATACAATTAACTAAGTGGTGTATTGACTTACCACCATTTAAGAATAAAATGAAATTGAAGATCAGTAAAATCTTTAAGTCCAATTGCTATATGATGACCTTTAAGTGTGAGTAAGTTTAAAATATCACATCCCTGTTGGACAAGCGTTTCTGGTTTTCCAAACCGTCGCATTACAACTACCTGTATTTATTATAAGACAAAAGAAAACTGATTATCAAGTTCTGTTAACAAAAGCCATTAAACATTGAAACTTGTAGATTGATTTCTCTAGCCCAATTTACAAAAGCCTATCGATTGTACAGTGTCAGTGATTATTTATAAAACTGCTAAATCATACGGCGCATAATTGTTCAGTGAAATGTAGCCTACTTTGAATTGTTACAACAAGCAAATAGTTTATCGTTGGTTATTTTTTAGCCTGTATTTTCACTCTTAATTATTTATTTTAAAGCTCATAGTCAGATTGTTAAGGATTAAACTAATTTGGTAACATGAATTCATATAAACTGTTATTTCACAGATACTTCAGTAGTATTAGTATGTTATTAAATCCAATGACTGGTTATAACTTCAGCCCATTAAAGTGTTTAGCTTTGATAAATTGTCAAAGCTATTTTATCTATTTATCAGATAACTTTACAGTAGCAATGAATACTCGTGTATTAACGATGCATATTTGAAACGGTCTTATATAATTCAATGCTCATTTATGTATCAGACATGTTCAACAATATTTTATGGTATTTTTAGCTGTCATTATAAATTCTCTTCAGCATGATAACACTAATATCCCAACGAATGTTAATGTAGTGGACTATAAGCAGCTATGAGTACTAATGTGCTGTACTTTTTTAGTGTAAACTTTTCTTTCAAAGTGATTTCTCTCATTCTACTACAGTTATGAATTAGTTTCCCTGATGTCTAAAATAAATCACTTAAAATGTTTTTATATCAATTTAATTTACTACATATTTTAACAACAAAAGTATCATTCTCATGTTTATCAACTGATACATATTCACGTGTTAACTTGAGAATCAAAGAAAACTCCGAGTAATTAAATCACAAAGTAAAATATTTACATAGCTCAGAAGAGTTCAATTGTTGCCTTAACTAAACAAAAATAAGATTAATGAGGCATCCACTGACATTTAATGTGAAATCTGTACATCTATTGAATAGTTTATTCATAAATTTTTAAATTTGATTTTAATTAATTTGTCTTTTTAAAAAACGAAGAGATGGATTTTTTTCGTGGTCATGAAACTAACATTACTATACGTTTGGATTACACACTCAAAGTGCATAGTATTTAATTGGTTACATTATCAACAACCAAGATTAATGTTGTTAGTTTACTAATATTTTCAATACTAGAATTCAATTCATCAATTTGATGCTTACAGAGTTTAACTTGATCAGGTGACCTAAATTAGTAAACATATTAAACATTCTTTATTAGCTGGTCATTCGTTTATGTAAATGAATAAACAGTGAGAATCTTTTTAACTACTCACTTGATTCTGCAGAAATTATTGTAAGAAATTTTGAATATTATGGTTGGAGATCATGTAAACTATTCGTATGATAGTCTTGTAAAACTAGTCTTGAAAGGTACAAATAATCAAATCCTAACTAAATTTGAGCTTGAAACTAGTTGGATTCAAAGTTGACTCATGCCAAGATATTTGAAATGGAACGAAAATCACTAAATATGACTATGTTTCGATTGTTCATGGTTCTTTAGATCCCCCATTACATAATCTTTTATCAACATCTTCTTTGAATGATGATGAACATATAATTTCAGATAATTGTGAAGATTTTTAAAGAAAACCGAGGACAGTTATCACCATGTTTTTGGAAGTGTGTTAGGTCAGCTAAATGGGCGCAAGATCTGATTTCCTATCCGCTTCTCAATACCTCAGACTAAAATGTACACTGCATAAGAGAAAAGGCGCGAAGTAAGAAATGGACGCTTTACTCCAAGGTTAGTTTACGTACAGAGAATGTGGGCATTTGTAGAGTTGCGGAACGCTCGAGAACTATACTAAGCGTAGTGGTGGTGTGGTCATATATCCAATCAGAATTATGGTGCGTGAATCTATATTTTTCTGCGAAGGTTTCATCGAATGTTGATTGGATGAAATATATCCCTGTCTTTTTCTGGGCGTCTATAGACTTTGCTGAGGGGTATTTCAGGATTCTACAACAAAATGCTTCACTTTGCAATAAAATAATGTTTGAACGATTCTTGACTTTTTTCATCCTTAAAATGTCTTATTATTTAAGAAATGTTGACATTTTAACAAGACTGTTGCTTGTCTGTGTTGGTAATTATTAGCATGCCTGAGAAGATAGTCAACATCATATGGAATTCTTATGATGGATTAATCTGCAAAATCGTTCACGGAGGACAGCTAAAACACTTGTTCGAGGTGAAGACCAGTGTCAGGAAAGGTTGCTTACTCTCACACTCTTTTTCTCCTGGTAATCGACTGGATTATGAAGATGTCAACATCTGGAGTGAAGCGCGGTATCCATTGGACAGATAGGATGCAGCTGGATGGTCTGGACTCTACAGATGATCTTAAATCGCACACGCAGCAACAAATGCAAGAGAAGATGACCAATACAGCAGCAGCCTCAGCAGCAACATGTCTCAACATACACAAAAGGAAAAGCAAGGTTCTCCGATACAATACTACACGTGCCAGCCAAGTCGCTCTTGATGAAGATGTCTTGGGGGATGTAAAAACCTTTACATATCTTGGCAGCATCGTTGAAAATCAAGGTGGATCTGATGCGGATGTGAAGGCGCGAATCGGCAAAGCAAGGGCTGCATTTCTACAAACGAAGAACATATGGAACTGCAAACAAATGTCAATCAACACCAAAATCAGAATCTCCATTACAAATCTCAAGACAATTCTACTATATTGAACGGAAACATGGACAACTATGAAAGCCATCATCCAGAAATTACAAGTATTCATTAACAGTGCGGATTTGTTGACCTGACACCATCAGCTACAACCTACTGTGGGAAAGAACAAACCAGACAACAGTGCAGCAGGAAATCAAAAAGAAGAGGTGGAAGTTGCTAGGACACTCACTGCGGAAAGTACCCAACTGCGTCACAAGTCGCGCCCTCACTTGGAGCCCTCAAGGTCAAAGGAAAAGTGGAAGTCCAAGTCACACTCTACGCCGAGATATGGAGACAGATATGAGGAGAGTGAACAAACGTTAGACAGAACTGGAGAGGGAAGCACAGGACACAGTAGGCCGGAGAACACTGGTCGGTGACCTATGCCCCATTGGGGGTAACAGGCGTAAGTAAGTACTCATTTATGCATATAATGTTTCAGTCCAAGTTCTATGTTTAACATCATTAGCTAAAAGGCAGGTAAAAAGCGAGTGATTTTAACAGAACGTCTTTCGTGGTTCATTCACCAAAACAATAATAAATGTCATCTAGATTGATTTAAATCAGTTTGCCTTAATGGAATCACACCATTCATTAGCTCTCTGGTTTGATGAATGTTTGCAGTGATACAGTTATTTTATGCTTGGAAGAGAAAAGAAATGGCTATGTCTTTTACAATAAAATATGTTGGACTTCTTAAGTTGGATCTATGTTATCTATAATCATTATTAGCTAAAGTTCATATGTAGAATTGCAGCTGAACTAATGGAAGTATCCGTCTCACAATCTCAAGACAACTAGATAGAAAATAGGACCTGAAGAAGGGATTCAAACATTGGACTGAAAATGATAACTGACCAAAGTATTCACAAATTTGTCGAATAAATGACAGATAAACACCTATACGTATGTACCGAATAATTAGCAACTCAGGATTGACAAGATATTTTCTTTAATCGTAAAACGTTCAAAGGACTCAATTATTGTTTAACTAAAGAATTTATTTTTTAGAAATTATACGCAGAAAACTCAACTGTGAGTAGTCCTAGTTCAATCACTTAGTAAACTAAAATATTTTTTTTGCTATTTATTTGATTGCTTGACAATTTAGAAGACGAAATTCGATTTTCTAGAGTAAAATTTTGTTGAAAACTAGTATTTCGATTCACTCTGAATCATAGTCACTTCAACCAACACCCTTTATTAAACAGTTCATTCGAAAGATGCTTTTCATGAACTTATAATTTAAAGTAGATCAGTTTACAGAAATAATCAAAAATTAAGTTTTTCATATTTATTATTCATTCAACTACCACAGTTAACATTGTTCATTAATGTTCATTGTGAAAAAACTACTTTATACTATGTCCCTTCATGAATAGTAAATTATAATTTATTACAGATAAGATGATCTTATAAATTGATTTTTCTTACTACTAAATCAATGCAGTAAATAATATTAATGTATTTGTAAACAAAAGTTTCATCGATTGATTTCGCTTATTTATTCATACAATGTAAAAAACAGCTAAACAACTAACAATTTGAATTATTATTGAAGTACTTTAAAGCATGTTTTCATTTAAAATCTAACTACATGTTAATACATAAAACTTTGAAAACTCTAGACTACTCCTGATTCATAAAACACTCATAAAAATGTATAGACATTTACTATCAAATATCATAAATGTCTATAGCTTACTTTTATTGTTAATACATCACCAATTGTTGGACTAAATATATGCTTAGTTTGATCCCATCTTTGGTCAGGAAATTTTAAATTTACATCATCTAAATAAGTTGTTTGGAAGTGGGCTGAAGTTTTTGATGGATTTGAAGTCATTGTAGAAGAGGAGGTAGAGAATGAATGCGATGAAGTGAGACGACCAGTAATTGTCCATTTATCATTTGAACCAACTTTTTGATTTAAAGGAACAGTTGATGTATATAGTGGTTTATGTTCTGGTAATTCACTATCACTTTGTAATTCATATATAGAAGACATGATTGGTGAATCATATTTTAATGATATCCTAAAAACGTCTCTTGATAATGAAGACACTGAGCCACTGACTCCAATTACTTCACATATTAAGGTACCAGATAAATATTCCGTTTGAGCTTCTATTTGACATAAACGTTTCAATAGAAATTCCTGTTGCTGTTTCAAACTAGCATCATTAGTTATTAAGTCACGTGCATTACTCCTGGATTTACTTAATCCCTTATTAGTATAGTTACTATTGTTGTTTTGAACTAGAAGAGTAGCAGATTTTCGCAATGGTATGTGAGTTACTGTCAAATCTGAATTACTTTGTCCATTCAAGTGTAGAAACGAGTGTTTTCGATCTATCACATTTGTGGTTGTTGGTGAAGCTGTTGTAACAGAGCGTGGACGATTATCGTTTTGTAATGAATAATTATTTGTGGTTTTCTTTGATTTATGTCGTAATAAATTCAATAAAGAGGAATATTTTGGACGTTTTTCTACTACGGTTGGTAGATAATTTGTTGTATCATTAATGTTATTATAATTATAATAATGAGAATGATTTTGATAGTGATTAGTTGTATTGACGATAGTAGTTGATGTTTGAATATGATCAGATCCATTAAATCCAGTGAGAGCTAATGTTGATTTACTTAGTTTATTTTTAGGTAAAAGTGATGAACTTTTCACACTTGTTGAATACTGACTAGACTGGATACCTTCTCCACTACTTCTGCCATTTCCACTACTACCACTGTTAACCTGATCACAATACATTTCACCTTGCGAACGTGATCTGATTTCTACGAAACAACAATGTCAAAGGGAAAAACAATGAGAATAGAAATTTTAATTTGTATCAGACAACAGACCATTTCTCTTTCAGTTATTACTGTTATAAATCTGTCTTAATTTTAAAACTATACCCAATATAAAGGCAACAAAATTAAAAATTGAAAAATGGTTTCCACAACTAACTGACGAAAGCTGATAGACCGTTGAAAAAAAAATATTCTTGCACAGTGATTCATCTTAGTTTAAGACTTCTCAGTGTAGCGCATACATACATACACAACTTGATTATCCATTACTGTGTGTTTCGTTGAACAGTGTGTGATAAAACGAATGGGGACTATTGAGCAGTCTTAAAACAGTCTGAGATAACTATTCAGTGCATACCCATTACATATAGTTTCCTGTTTTCTGACAATCTGAGACGAAAACCGTCTTCAAAATAAAGTTGTCTTCACAAACAATCTATTCGAACAATAACTTTTCAAAATGGTTATGGGAAACTTTCGTCAAGTAATGCGGGTTTAAATGTTGCAAAACTGAAGAAATCCTATCTTGAAAAGTGACAGTCAACATAAGACGTAGGAGCAAGGCTTCCTATATATTTTGTATTGATTCGAAAATCATTAAATGATAATCAATGTTATATACAGTCACTAAGATTACTGGCCATATTTCACACTAGTTGACAAAATTCTATCAACACACAGTGTTAGACAAACAATAACTTTTGTTGCTATTGTTTAAGTAACTGTGTTGATTTAGAATTCAAAAACTCATTGTTATGCGTTAGATTCGAAGTTCGAAAGAACAAAATGATTCATTCCTTGTCGAATTCTTCGTAAAAATACATATAAGATGAGCTGTCAGATCAGTTAAAGAATTCAATAAGAAACTGACGGAACCAAATATAAGCTAATCCTTTTATCAGAACTATTATTGTTAAGTTATGAGATAAAGTCAGTGTAAACAGAATTTTGTTGATAAGATAGAAGGCAGTAAAAACATTTTATCAAGGTAATTGTTATCGTAGTATTCTGTGGGATAATAAGTCACAAATAGGAAACGAGAAGACATGAATAAAATTAAAATTTAGATTAACGGTTCGGGATTTACAGTTGATGTGACCATTTTTTGGTAACGGAATAACCTGATTGTCGGGTGTTGTAAAGTCAAATGTACTTTTGTGAATTTGTAATTTGGGTTTAAAGCTACTACTATATTGACGATGAGTAATTGTACACCTTTTAGTCAGTTATTCAGAATCTTATATAGAATTAAGAATAATCTCTTTATTAAAAACTCAAATTTACACTGGGCACTTTTATTCAAAGCGTATATTTGTGTCTTTGAATCAGTGTCATAATAAGGTATAACTAAAGGATAACTAAAAAAGGAAACTATTGCAGATATTTCTTCCTTTTTTTTGAATATTATAGTCGGTATTTTTAAAATGTTATCATGATAAGCCGGCAAACTTTATTGTTTCTTCTCATTTTTTTTATTAAATTATCAAATGGATTAAGTCTAACAGAAACAGCTATTATTGTTTTTCTTTCTTTAATTATTGATATCTGTTCTATTCCTTATTTCTATTCTTATTTCTTCTTGCATTTTTCTCTACGGTTTTTTGATTGGTAATTTATTTTAAATCTCTTTGATCAGTTGGACCTGCATTTCTTTTCGATTACATGTTATTGACAAAATTCTAGATGATGAGTGCATCAAATTATGAGTCGATTAGGATTGAAGAGATCGATTATTTTATTTTAACTTAAGTACTTGATTCTGTCAGTCTATATATGGTAGCTTCATTTTCGCATCTTTATTTTATTCCACTTTTGTACTATCAGAAATGTAGGGTGTAATAAATGTCTAATTAATCCTAGTTTTACCGCTGATAATATTATGTCAAATAAAGTATTTTTGAAATCAATAAAAATATCACTTTAAGTATCACATGAAATGTACATAATTATTTCATTTTATTACTATGTGTAACCACAATCGTTTACTCAAATATATATATATATATATACTAGGATTTGAAGAGTAAGTCAGTCTGCCTTCCAACAACTGTTGGGCCTAAATGATTTATTAACATAGTCATTGCTAAATTATTCAAAATAACCTTACTAACTGAATGGCTTCTTAAATACACTTATGATATTTTCAGTTAGAGTTTTTGGAGATCTGTGTTTTTACACATTTGAAATCATCAATCAATCATTGTTAGACCACCATTAGAAACCTGAAAGCACTGGACGGCCGTTTCACCCTGGTATGGGACTCATCTGCAATGAGCATCCACGAATCCTGCACCTCGCACCCGGGACCTTCGGTATTGTGCGCGAACGCCTAACCATCGGACTACTGGGCCGGCATCCAACTGTGTTTATGTCTAACTCTGATTGATCTAGGGATTTTTCTCGACCTCACTCATCCAAAAACTCTAACTGAAAATATCGTAACATGTGCTCACTAGTGACTAGCTTCGTGAAGAAATTCTCAGAGTTCTCGTTGAGAAGACATGACCAATTGAGTTCAACCCTGTCGGGTGTAGGCAGTAACAACTAAAGACAAATGAGTGAGGTAACGCAAAATCCCTAGATCAATCAGAGTTAGACATAAACACAGTTGGATGCCGGCCCAGTAGTCCGATGGTTAGGCGTTCGCGCACAATACCGAAGGTCCCGGGTGCGAGGTGCAGGATTCGTGGATGCTCATTGCAGATGAGTCCCATACCAGGGTGAAACGGCCGTCCAGTGCTTCCAGGTTTCTAATGGTGGTCTAACAATGATTGATTGATGATCTCAAATGTGTAAATACATTTATGCAAACTTTGTATTTTTAGGCCAACTCTGCAGAATACAGTGAGTTTCAATCTATCAAATAAATATAATCTTAATGAAACGCTTACTGTGAAATCTAACATTCTGACCTCTAACTTTCCCTCACAAGCATGTTTACTCATATCTTTAATGAAATGTAACTATAAAAAAAAATGTAAGTAACATAGTTTTAGATTAGTGAAATATTTTTCAGGTCATTCTTTGCCTATGAGATATGAAAATTTTTTTTAAACTATGGCGATATCTAGTAGTAGTATTGAAAGAAAAAAAATAGTGTATCTTTTTCTCACCTAATCTTCATCCTTACTTTATATTAATAAGTAATAATAATGATAATAATAAGTTTACAATCGATAAAAAATCTAATTTTATTAGTGTTGATCTCATGTTTTATAAAGAGGTATAATCTGTCAGTAAACAATGTATTTTTGTTAATAACTTGGGTAAAAAAACATCATATTTATTATTTTTGGATTTATCATATTTTTACTAGTTACCATTTTCTGTAGTATAAATATTCTTTTCTAACACAAGATGTAGATATTTATAGATGATCCATATACATGGTAAAAAATAGGATGTTTATTAATTCATTTAAACCAAATATGTTATCACTTGATTTATACCAATTACTCTTCTTTCTATATGAGGAACTTTACAAACTAACAAAGCTTGATACTTTCTAGTGGACTTTTTTAATCATCCACGCACCACTTGACA
The DNA here is from genome assembly GCA_944470395.2 of Schistosoma turkestanicum. Lineage (NCBI taxonomy): Eukaryota > Metazoa > Platyhelminthes > Trematoda > Strigeidida > Schistosomatidae > Schistosoma > Schistosoma turkestanicum. The sequence goes on along the minus strand of OX103972.1, from coordinate 18,876,575 downwards.
ATTCTTGTAAGGTTACATCTACTAGTTGTAGAAGAGAATTCCATTGTATTAAGCTTTCAAGTATATGGTTATTTGTATGGTTTACCGAAACAAATGGTAAAAATCAATAGAAAAAACAGTTTAAGCTTAGTCCTGTTAGTGAAGCATTGCAAGATGTTAAACATTAGACAGCGGATATACATTGAAGTATATTAAGTACATTGTAAACATAACTAATAAGGTAAAGATAAGTGTAAGACTGGGATGTGTAGTTATATGGGTATATAATAATGTATGCTTATATTATTACTCAAGAATATGTATTTCTTTCAGTATTAAAAAAAAATCATTTACAATGGAACTTCTAAACTTATGTATGTTATTCTTGAAAAAAAGTATACATGATGATTCAGAGCAACCTGTAAACATTCACAATATAAGCCTATCTATCTATTAAGGAACATTTGTCTGCATGTTTTTACAAAAAATACGTAAATTTACCACTTAGATCAATTTGACAATTTTTAAACGGTTAACGATTTAGCAAGAAAAGCGAAATGATTTTTTACGTTCTTAAGTTTTCTCAGTTAATAAAAAATCATGTCAAAATGTCTTTTAAATAGTAAAGCTTATTTTGACAATGATAAACCAATTTTCCATCGTTTATAATGAAGAACTTCTTTGACTCATCCCTTACTTCTTTTAATTGTCTGATAAAAATGAATATACAGTAGTAATATGTATATATTCAATGATATGCAACTTCTTACAAATGTACATTCCGTCGAATTGGCCTTATTCTTCACAATATATCAAAGAATAACTTATCAATAAAGGAAACACGTAAACAAGGACGAATTGATAATTATTAATAAGAATAGAATAAACATGCCTAAGGTTTAAAGAACATACATGTGATTGCCTATTTAGTCGGTTCAGATTAGTATGGTCTGTGACCAACGAATATTTCGTAAACTTAGTCACTTTGTGATCCTTCTCAAATTTTACTATATTTTTTCTCATTCTAAACATATTTGTGTAGAATGAAAATCTCAAAAAAAGAGCGAAAATTCCTACAGAAATTACTCATAAACCAGTTAACTAGGAACATTTTAGATTTACCTACCTCTATATAACTTCCAGTGTTTCATGTACTCATGTTCAAGACAACGGATCTAAAATACAGAATAGAAATAAGGTAATTTAAATTATTAAAATATACATTTCTCTTACACCAGTCAAAGAAAATACATTTCATTTAACAACGTTATTCTATTTAAACGAAAGTCAGTATTTCTGAAAACCTTTGAAAAATTGTTTGAAACTTTACAAACGGTCGTATGTTTTTATAATGCTTTGTTTGTCTATATCTTATCAAACCTAAATTATCTTAGTTTACAAAAACTATTATATATATATATATATATATATATATATATATATATAATATAGCATGTATGATATTCTGATGAATTTCATATTGTAAAAATTGAACACTTCAGCTAATCTAACTGACTGATTCTCGTATTCGTCTTATATAACTCACCAAAAAATCTAACGTCTGATTTTTTTAATGATTTTATTCATTCAAGTATCAATGAAATAAGATACGATTAGCTAGTGGTGATTGAACTTTCCGATCAATAATGCAGCATGTTTCATCATAAAGTATTTTCTTATGAACACATCAGTTCTAAAAATATCTTTATTTATTTACACCATGTTTGTATGTGAGTGTGTAAACACTAAATTGTATGGATGTTATTTTATTCAAGTGTAATTTAAAATGATTTATTAGAAAACTGAACAATACTTTTTTTATAATTATCTAAGATGGTGAACGAGATAATTGTGGTAAAGTCGACAAGTCGTTGTTTAAACGTAAAAAACCTTGAATTTTTGCAAGCAGATTTCCTAACTCAAAGGGTAAAAGTAGATAAATGTAGGCTAAGTGTTTTATTGTTTTGTTGATTGATTCAGGCCCTAAAGTCACCGATTACAAAACTACATGTTTTAAACTTGATCTAAACTCCAGTCTTTTCTGTTATAGGTTTCTAGCAATTCATGAGATAAAAAAAGGATCCGTTCCGACAGATTTTTGACCAGAGTATACTTATTGCGAAATGGAGGATATTCATAGCTCAGGTGGATGATTATGATCTGCTTGCGAGCTACATGTGTGCTGCAGTATGTTCGCATTCTGTTGAATAAAGTTATTGAATAGTTAATTCAATGAGTTCTTGGGTTGTTGCTACTGTAGTCGAGTATTTAATTCCTGTGGTTTGGCTTCCAGTTTTCTTTTGTCTGGTGTGGTGATCACTACATCCAAGAATGATAGTTTGTTATTTAACTACTTCTCCATCGTGAATTTTGTGTTGTCGACACGAAACTTAGAATCCGCGATCGTTGTTAGTTACGAAATCTATACTTCAACAAATCAGTGCTTAAGTGAATCTTCAAAATGACAATAAAGATGAACTCAAAGGAGAATGGTTCACTACTTTTTTACAAGAGAAGCAATTAATAGAATTAAATAGGCTGTCAAATTTTTATCAATGCAGGAACACTAATTACTTCAAGTATTTGTCTGAACGACAAAATTAGCATTCACATTTTAAGAAATCTATAATTTAGTATTGAAATCTGTTATGACTCGATTATCAGATTATTTATTCTTTCAAATGCAATTGTGTCTTTTATCAATTTCATTTCATGCTTACAGCATAATTCAGGTTCATTAAGTTGACGGCATCATTGAATATGATTACCGTAATAACATAATTTATCAGATTTTGATCGAACTTTCAGGAATATGAAATTGATATGATTTTTTAAGAATCAATAATACAAACCACACAAGGAAAAACTTCAGATTCTTTAGTCAAACAGTTTTATGACATTTTAAATCATTTTTAAATCACATTTTAAATTATAACTTTCACTTGGATTGAATCTATTTTAAAAATTATTATTAGCAGTAAGTAGAAGCTTTGTAATGTGCTATGGAAATAAAGTACGACGATATTTTATTTATTTATTTCATAAACCTACGCATTCATTGATATTACTAACTAATGTTTAGTTTTTAAAAATAATCGGTAAAACTTATTGTATGACGTAAATCAAATAGCATACCTACTATTTCATGAAATCGAACACTTTCGTTAATTTAAACCGATGTCAATGATAGTTGTACTATAAAGTTATTGAGGACTTCAATGACCTTTTCTATAATAAACTGTATGATACACAGTAAATAGTCACAAGACGGTATCCGAGGTGATGCTCAAGGTCATCTCAGATACAAAGAGTAAACATTCGAAAACAGTAAGAAAAAAGAAAATAAATTCAAATGATCAATACTCTGTTACAGTCTGACCTAAATAAAAAAAATGAATAAAATTAACGGATTCAATTAATTGATTCAATAGTCTTTGGTCTACTGTTTATGCAGTTTGATTCTCATCTAAAAATCAATAATTAATTGAATGTTGGTGCACAATTAGATCGGTTGATTATTTCCTTGTAAAAGTACTTAAGTTTTTTTAAATTTGTATAGTATAGAATATATGTAAATATTAATTATGACTTCATTACTGGTTATCATCAATATTGACGCTGTACTTTTGATTTAAACATTTTAAAATATAACTGTCTTCATAAATGAATTAAATATCATAAAATCATACAATTAAAGTTGATTTCGGAACAGGGCAGGTTAATATCATAAAGGATCGATAGTTTCCGAATAATTATTGATAATTATATAATTCTTATTAAATGTACAATACACAATGTATATATGTGTATATTATGTATAGTTTTCTTTTTACCGGTCGATTATATTCAACGATTCTTCCAAATAATTAATTATCTCAATTCTGTAATGCATTAAGTTTTTTTTAACATTCACACATATTTTGTGCATATTGCAAAACAAACATGTATCATTTACCATAGTTCAGTGGATATTTTATTGATATCAATAGTAGCTATTTTACAAAGTGTGAAATACAATTTGAAATTGGAATTTTTTTCACGGCAATATGACACTCACTAGCTAATTCTGTCATTCAGTGGTTAGAAGTGATTCGTTTTATTATTTGATTTAATGACTGACAATTAGAAAAAATAATAAATAATTAGAATATTGTAAAATAGTACCCTTTTTCATTCTTAAAATCGTCTTATTGCTCTGTTTTAAGTGTATTTAAACAATGAAATGTATATTGTTATATTAAATCAATCTTTATTAACTCTATTTTGATCAAGATGTTATTTATGCTATCATAGGCAATCCAATATGTATCATTTGAATAACTATGACTTAACTTATGAAATAATAAACTCATAGAGTTTTTTCTAGTAACATTACTTTTGAAAATGTAAAGTTTTTAGTACTCCGAGAAAAATAATATCGAACAGTTTGATTCGAATTCAACCTATAAGGTAAAGAAACATTCATTCTACATCTCCAAATCAATGTTGAATGACTCGTTACTCATGCTGATAAGATGAATCATGTATACAGTTATTGTAACCTGAATTCATGTAGTTTCATACAACCATTCATATTTCTTTTTTCAGGAAAAAGTATATATACCATGCTTAGGCAAACTGATTATTAAGATCTTTGACGTAAATAACATTATCCAGGCAAGTAACTGGAAACTGTACAACGATTATTAATCAATCAGTTTTAACTAATTTTATGTTCACTTAGTTTTTAGTATTGACCAAAATGTTTCAATCAATTAGTAATATGGACACTAGCTTGTACAGTTCATGACCTATATCATTTCATGTACAAATTCAATGAAAATAGGAAACAAGGGCTAAATCCAAACATTGAACTTAACAAATTTCAGATAAATATAAAGCCCTATACTGTAGCACTTGTGAATGCTATATGTTACACAAACAATGAATATTTCATAAATATAGAATCTTGATCTTTTCAGTAATCACACCTGATTAGTATACAATATTGGTGTAATATCGGAGTAATTCTTTTTGTCATTTGAAAGATAAGTCAATTAGGTAGTTTATCAATAATTCAATGTACAATTATTCAGTAGTTTTACTTCTTAAAAGTTAACTTGTACAAACTACTAATACCAAATAGATGTCAATATCTCTACACATCAATATTTGATACATAGAAAGGAATGTTAATTTTATATAATACTTTATCTATGTGTTAATATTATTATAAATTTCGAAATACATTTTTAAGAATTTGATATATTTACTGTTTTGTATTGTATATATATATATATATATATATATATATATATATATATATATATATGGATTGGTTTCATTCACAATAGTATCGTAAATACAATTTAACAAAATAATAGTTATGTCACAGTTTGAGTAAAAGTTAGGTATCAAAAAGTGAGAGAAAAAAAGGCAAAAAATTCATATTCAGATGGAAATCAAGTATAAATGTTGCTGTGTTAAGATGATTGACTGATTGATTACTGGGTGAACTGTAGTTGAAAAAAAAATTAAAAAATTCATAATAAACATGCCTTATATTTTCTAATGCTATTTGCAACTAAATCTAAATCTATGCTTAAGATACTATGAATAAGTCGAGTATCATATGGTAGGAAAATTAAACAAACCTTATTTTTAACCTGAGACGTTTGTGAAAACTGTTCAATTTGACGATAACTTACTTCATGAACGATCTTTATTTATTAATTTATTTATTTTAATAACCACTAATAATTAGCATCACTAAGATGTTTTTTTTCTGTTATAGAATTACTCAGTAATACATAACTGCAACCATATATGGGACTAAAAATGTGACCTTTAGTCTCAGATGTCAATATTTCATCTTTAGCCTGTTGAATTCAGTTGTTAAGATTTTCATAACCTTATTTTATCACTGAATACATGTACAAACTTCAATCATACGTGTGGTCTTCTGCAGACTCAAATATGGATTGGTTATATTAAAATGTAACTTGATATAGTAGTCATGTTGATACTTAACATAACTCATATATTGATTTTTTAATGTTAAACTTAGTCTTAGCATTTTCTTTCACTCTCACAATTAGTTAAATATTCCAACTTCATTAATAACTCTATTTTATGCGTATAAAACCATGCTCAGCACTATTCTGTAGACTTCATAAATAAAACATACAGTCATATTTGATCGACTATCGTAGTCCGATCTGTTATACACAGTACTACTACAAAGTAGTAAGGATAGTAATCAACAGTAATGGAATATACTCAGAGAAACAGGTGGTTTAAATGAACAGAAATATAAATTAATGAAAATATTAAAAAGTTAGAAAAAAAAAGAAAAATATATGTTAATACATTAATATGACTGATACACACTAAACAGAAGAAGACTTAAAGCCAACAGTTCATGGCATCATAAAGCTTTCAAAGTCGAATATGAACAAATTAATTTATCTACTATATTTCTATATTTACAACTATTTAACGTTTAACATTTTAAAGTAGGTCATTGAATTGTACACATCAATACTCTTCAATGCAGTGACCAGGTCAGTGAGTTAGTTTTATCAGTTTTATTACTAGTAAAGATGTTTTTATATTTAGATTAGTTTTACTGAGTATCTTTGTTAGTGAATAAAATTTTCAAAAGATACAACAGAAAAATAAAGAAAAAAAATATGACGTAACTTACTGTATTCAACCTGTGTTGTAACTGATTGACATTTTCTAATGCCTGAAAATATTTGAAGAATAGTTTATGAAAGGCATACAGTATATTAAAACTATAAGTGAGAATAATATAAGTAATTCAGATGTCATAGACGAGAACCAAGAAAAAAAAGTGATCTTTTTGAAAATAATTTTCTTTTCAAGGTAACGTTGGTTATTTCTATTTTACTTTACCATTTAATTATATCATTCTTTTGAAACAATTAAATTTTGAGAAAAAACAAAACGAACTGATTCTCTCAGGAAAAATGATTCTATAATAGTAATAGTATTTATGATTAACATATATATATACAGATTTTAAAATCTTCATCGTCTTTGGTGTATGCTGTACTTGTCAATATGCGTAGGTATCTATTTTCAACATAGATTCACACTGATATGTATTAAAAAAAAATATTTGTTCTACCTATGCAAAATTACAAATCATTGATTTCAGTTAAAATAAGAAACTGTCAATGAGTCACTTATTATCAATAGGCATTTATTCAGAAAATTAATTTATGATTACTATTTACTGTAAGTGTTCAATTAGATTTATGTATTATGTTCTTTGTTCTGTCAGTTCACATATAAACATATATATATATAAATGTAATATACTAAATTTAACAAAATATTTTATTTATTATTTTTTTTAAAAGTAATAAAAGACATTTATTATTACATTACGCTAGTCAGTATTTATTCATCTTTTGTATTTGGAAAAGGTAGAACATTGAAGAAAAAAAAGAGAATTAATCAAATAATTTATACGATTTAAATAAATAGTTTGAAATTTGAAATTTTGTTTTTCAGATTAATGCTTTAAGAAAAAAAAAGCCTCCTTTTATACTAGCATAAAGTAAATTCCAATGATGTTATCATTTGACTACTTTTCATACATACACTGGAATGTAGATGATGATATTGTAGAAGCCTGTAAGACTATACAAACTTTTATTTTGATCATTTGTGAGGATCCCTTAAAACTGAATCAATAAAGATACTTTAGTGCTTTGGAAAACTTATAGCAATATATTTATTCAACCCCTCACTTATATATTCCTATCAGTCCTATTGTGCCTAGTCTGATTTGAATAAATTAGATAACATATTGAGCACACCAATATTTTTACTAGCCTAAGTAGCCACATCATCCATAATGAATCTGTGTCTGATGAAATTTCTGCCCACATGTGAAATTTTCCCTTAACTGCTGACAATCAGAGTAACCTGTGAAACTTGACTTAACAGTCTAGTAGATTAGACACCAGTTTATTCAGTATTCTCTACTGAGTTGCTAATCATGTCTTTTAAAGATGAATAACATCAATAAGTTGTGGATGTGCACTCCTAACTACTATGTAAGCACTAGTCTCTTATAGTGAGTAATATTGAGGCCACGAGTAAAGGGAGGTGACCGGCTGATGTCATCAACTGGATTAGCTGAGGCATGATTCATACATACGAAATACCGTCCCACTTGACTCTATGCAAAGGAGTAACGTTTAGAAATTTGAATTAATCATTTATTTGGACAGGATTTTGGCACTTAAATTAATAACTGTTACATCATTTTCAATTCTTCAAATATCTTGCAGTATTAAAAAGGTAAAATACATGCATTGTGTCATCACTGACTATACAACGACCCAGTTAACTCTTGGTCTTTGTAGTTCATGCTAGTCAGTCGACTAGTTATCTCACTACCACCACATATAATAAAAGCCAAAAATGCTCATCAGGTTTTTATATCCAGGTAAGCATAACCAGCTGTGAATCTACCTCTCAAGTAAAGAAGTAACAATAATTTGAAGAATAGATCAGATTTCGATTAGCAATACTACTTTTGTTAATACTGTCATTTCTTATTTTTAAAAACATGGGCATGATTCAATAATATAGACAAAAGTGAGCTTAGTACCATGACTTTAGGCTACTTCTAAGCGTATAGAATTATATTAATTTTTCTATGGGGTTTGATTATATCGGCATTCTAAAAGTTTAGCACAGTCAGTAATTATTCCAATAATAATAAAAGAACTCGATGTAGGAAGTTGAACACTTTCTAGAGAATAAAAGCGGAATGCTAAGTTCAGGATATGGTTCCAGCAGTATGTTCTGAGAGTGCACTAATGGTCTATCTTATTGATGTTTCGAATGATCAAAACCTTAATTGGAACTGGCCTGTCATATTAATTTTTACGAACACCAGTTCCTTTACATTCGGAAGACTTTTACTATCAATCAAATTTCTGCAGTCTCCCAAACCTCAAGTCACATAGTTTTGTTTATGATTATTTTAAAAATAGTTTCGTATAAAATTCGTTTCTTACTTGATTAAAGCCACAGTCAATAGTTGCATTAACTAATGTTGTAAAATAAATGTATAGTATGTTTTGGCTAGTGTCGACTTGGCTATAATTTACATTTGGAATAACGATAAAATTCTCACATTATTTATCAATATAGCTAGACTTTTTAACCGTCTATTTATGTATAACGATCCTCATATTTCATCATCAGATCATTACAATAAACCAAGTATATTCTGTTATTAGATTTTATTCATCGAAATACATTATCACAACAACCACTATGAGGTATTTTACTAAGTTTTTCTAAACATAGAAAGACATGTAGTAGCAAGTAAGTGACAGATTCACCAAGTGACCATTATTTCACCAACATTTCACTATTTTACATTTATCAACAAAAGATTTATAACAGCCACTCACCTTATTGGCTGACAATACATCTTGATCTAATTCTGCCTGTTGTAACTGCGTAGTGTGCCACTCAATATGTTCCCTAAAACGGAAAACTAGCATTGTTTATATTACGAAAATTATTAGAAGGGATATTTGAAACTATTCTCCTGAATAAAATCGAAATATTACCTACTGTCCACCTTTGTATACGCCATACTGTAAAAAGCATCACATTCCAAGAAATCAATCGGTAACATTTTTTAAGTAATCAAGATTAATAATTATAACGCCAGATGTAGTGAACATTAACGGCATGGAATTTGACATTTATGAAAGCCTGGAAGTTATTTACTCATTTCTACTTCGGTGAAAAAGATAACCTAGACTAAATAATTCATTCATCCTCATAAATATAACAGACTGGATTGTAATTTTTGGTTCGGGTATCAGAAATGATCTTGAAAACGTCTACATTAAGCTAAATAAAGTTTGATGACATAAAAATTTTCCGTTAGTTTGAACTCTGACATAAAGCAACTTACTTCACTCTGATAAATTATTTAGATCCAAAAACATAATTATGGCTACAAAAAGGGTCCTAAATATTTATGCACCACAAAAAAACAATGGATTTGTGTGTGGATTGGTATACTGCCTGGGTAATGAAACCGAAGCAGACGATTTAGTTAGATCACTCTTCGAGCCTTTTAGGTAGAGGTCTAGTATACAAGGCAATGGAGCAACGTTAGGAAATGCAATCACATGGTATCTGATAGCCAAAAATATGTTTATACACCATTTGTTCTACCAGGATCCTGAGGTTTGTGTACAGCTTTAGTTTGGCATCATGGTTTACCAACTCTCCTAGGTGGGTCCTCCGTAGCTATCAAGCCGGTTTAAGCTCCGCCAGATATTTGATTTTTATTCTCTCAATTTCCCCAAGAAGGCATTGAGTGCAACTTTCCTTGGAGTAACTATGTACACCAAAAATTAATGAAGAATACTGCAAATGCATTGTTTTATCCATTAGTTAAATGTCACAGAAGGTTCATGGAGCATATATGTACATGTATGTACATGTAGTGCAAATGTGGATCATCGTCACAATCAAATGGTTTATGTGGTTCAAATGTAAAATACTCTGTATGCAACCCAGAAATTGACACCTACTGACGTAATAAAACGTTTTCAGTATGATGTATCAGGGAGAAAATAGCTCAAGGTATTAACCAGATTTGAAGTTTATGATTTATGATCACAAGATTACAATTCATCATGCTTAGTTGTGTGGTTATGATCAGATCCTAATTATAAAACATTACAGCTGAATTTCAATATACCGAAAGTTTTCCACTACAGTCAGTCACTCTGTGAATGTGACCGCTGCAGACAAGTTTTTACCTTGACAATGATGCGTTTTCTGAACAGTACAGTTTAGTTACAGCAGGTTCACAGCAAATAAAGAAGAATATCATTAAGGTTTATCTCTTTGTAGGAGGAATTATTAGAATTAAAGTGGGAAAATTATGGTATTTTGTGTAGATGAGAGTGTGCATTATGTTACGTTTAATAAGGATTTTGCTACCATTTAAACATATATCTCACCTTGTTGGACTGATAAACTGGTTTATATCATGGCTTTTATCTACTGTATTTTAAAGTTGATTAAATAGGTTAGTGTAAAAAGTTTCCTCGTACTTCTTCAGTTTGTTCAGAAGCTTGTTCATCCTCGATTTACTTTTTACGTTTTCCGAAAACATGTATAACGACAACGGTAGAGGCATAAACTTTAACTTACAAGTAGTAGCGAATGATCGTAATGCCTCTGGTGAAATCTACAAAACTACTTTTTTGGACAATCAGAGACTAATAAAAAGAGAGCATCAAACCAGTTCTGCGCCAAAATAAGGCTAACATCTTGGTTAAAAGGGCCAGTGAGTTGATATTTTATAATGAAAATTGGTCAAAACATTTTCCTAAAATATTGCTTAGAAGTAATGGTATATGTTTTGAAATTTGCCAAAGCATCGACCCCAAACTAAGGGCATACCCAGAATGAAATACAATCGAAGAAATATTAAGACTTTTGAGGGAACACAACATTTGATAGGATATGATTCAAGAGTTATTTTGATTTAATATTTACACGAAGATATTAATAGTCATGTGATACGGATAAAATGCATGATTAGATACGATACCACTTTGAAGTACAACATTGTCACTGGAGTTTAAACAGTAATCTTTAAAATTTTTCCAGCGCAAGGTTTTTTTATCAGGTAAAAATATTACCACTAAATTACTAATCATATCATGCCATCGATCTCATTTGCATCAGATATTAATGTGTAACTAGTAAAAAATCGAAAAATTGGGTTAGGGCTCGATTATCATTTCGTTTACACCATCTAACTCCACAGTAATTCTTCAAATTCCTCTATGGCTTTTTTATAATCTGTATACACGGTTAAAAATGACAACAATTTAAATCTCAAGGAAAAGACTCCTTATAACTCAAGGATTAACATCAATTACAAAGCCGTCTGGTTAGCGAATTCACGAGTATGCGTTTAACAAATATTTGATATAAAAATGTAAATTCACCGCGATATGTTTTAAAAACGAAGCTTATGACTTCCAAAACAGTAAATATTATTAGCCAAATTTATTGACAGGTGAAAAAAGTACATGTAATAAGCAAAACAGTGACCTTGTTGCATTTTTTGCAAGTAATATCATCGGTAAAAGCCGTCCAAATCATTTCACTATTTGTGTATATGTGTATGTAAAGCATTTACAGGGAATTTTTAAGGGAAATCATTTGTCTCAACGGCAACTGACTTGATATATATAATTTTTGGAGCCAGCTCATTATTATACCATATTCCTTATACACTACATAGTGACATGTGTTTTAAAATATTGTTGCTTTCGATTTAACTCAACTGAAAGGAACAGCATCCTGTTGGGCATATCACAGCGTGAATAAAATAAAAAATCTCACCAATTAGCTTCTGAACTTGTAAGTTACTGACGATACGCTGGGAACAAGATATATAAGGTTTCAGCTGGTGATGTTGATAAGTAAGTAATTTCAGCAGCGGACGATATAGATTGTAGAGCATCGCGGTTCTCAGTAATTCTTTAGTTAAACGAATTTTAAGTAGGCTTTTGCCAACAAATAAGCCCTCGTCAACGCTAATAACTACTTTTTAATAGTATTACATATTAAGAAACACATTAATTATTTTGTAACCCAGTTGATCTTAGCAAAATGCCAACTTTTTGTAAATTTCTAAACATAAGCTAGTAGTGAAGGTGATGTAAGCCTAGTTCATATGTGGTGGCTACTTACTTCAACCCAGTTTTTATTTGATTGAAAAATATCCTTGCACGTATTGTTCTAGGTGTTTTCTGCACAGATGGTAGAGCTCGACAATTAGGCAAACCAATAGTCATCGCTTCAACCGCTGCGTCTACTTGTCTGACTAGCACATTAGACCCCCTTTTACTTTGCAAATTGTCTGATTTTTTCAATAAATGTTTCTTTGAAACCTTTGGAGAGCCGTTATTCATATTTAGATTGTTATTTGTCTGCAAATCCGCCAAAAGTTTTTGATTATGTATATCGGAACCAATTTTTTCTAATGCTTGTGGGAGTGAATAACTAAATCCGCCTATACTTTGTTGACCAAGATCATTAAGAATTATATGATTAGGTTTCGAAGATTCCTTTACATCACTGTTTATCGATGAAGGCTGAAGTGTTTTAGGTTTATAATAGTCGAAATTGTTGATTTCTTTTGAGAAAGATCCTTCATCCTTGTTCTGAAAAAAAAGTTAACAGATGAATGTCACTTATAATTTCAGGAACAACATAATAAGTTCTTTATAGTTTGCATTTTATCTACTAACTTTACAAGTTCCTGAGGAAGAATCTATGATACTAGTATCAGAATTACGAATTAAGTCTTATAAATTCCGAAAACATTTAAATTTAGTGTTGTAGACTGGCTTAACTCCGTGACTATTTATTCTTTTAGGGCTAGAAAAACTAGAATATATATTCGATAAACTAGGAATTATTATTGCGGTATTGTGAAACTCATTTGCAATAAGTGAGAAAGTTTTTGCAACTACTATTGTACATGATATCCACATCAAAAAAGCTCTTTTTCGTTGATCAGACGTGCTTGAGACATTCATGAAGACTGACTGTTATAGCTTTTTAAAAAGTGCCAGAACTATTCTAAGACATATGAGTCATGGCTCATTTGTAAAGGAGAAGCAAAACATTGATATAAAGATTTCAGCATATCTTAAGAGGGGATGAGAATCAAGCTGTATGAACACAGTAAAAAAATCTGAATTGTCCATCGGTCTGTTAGTCGATAAAAGTAATCTGCTTTCCACTTTTTAGAACTGCCAACGTCTGGCTAGAGAAAAATACTCGTTTTATGCGTTCAGAATTCAATAGCTTTTTAAAACGAATTGTATTCTGATAAGCGCAGATACATGTAATGATTTGAGTAGTGTGAGTTGAATCTGATCAGTAAATTATCAAAAAATTATGTCATCACCAACTTTATGAAAACATTATTTCTTCTGAATGGAATAATGTGTTTACTAACTGGTATTTCTGCCAGTTTACGAGGCTTTTAATCTGTAAATACAAGCTTTTCGAATATATTTTTCTGTGTAAACCCAGTAGGTGACGGTAAAAAGTTTTATATTAACCGAGAACTTTCATTGATTCACGTAATTTTTGGTTGAACTTTATGCATAGCTTCTAATAGGTATCATGCGCCTGTTATTTTTTGTCAATAAGTGAATCTCTTAATCTGGAACTTAAGATTCAAAATTTTATTTTTTTATAAATGAAATTTGCACAGAATTACTTTCATCACGTTTCTGATACGTCTATCATATGGGATACCGCAAGATTATTTAAAACAACGCTCATGCTTAGTGAGTGATCAAATCTGACATTATTCTAGTGACAAAAACTTTATTTTCCTAATAGTGAGCATTGTAAAATTAGTTCCAGATATAAACGGGAAACATTCAACTTAATTTCATTATATAACATTGACCCAACAAATAAAATAAACAGTAGACCGAAAAATTTCACTTCTTAAAGTAGTGAATATTATATATATTTACATTTTTAACCGTTTTACAAGTGGTAAACACTAATACATGGATAAGATTTTTTGTGCAATACTATGTTCGGAATTACTGACAGGGACATGCATTTTGTGCATTTGGATACTCAAACACGCATCAAATTTCTGCACATAAATTGGTAATCACTAACTTTACACCTTCTTTAATGTCAACAAGTGATCTGTATTTCCAGTATTTTTGTTATATCAAATTACGACTAACTTCGTTTGATCTACTATAAGCTGCTGTTTGAAGATTATCAGATGCATTTACAACACGTAAAAAGCAATATAGTATGTTAATCCAATATTTATAACGATGCATACTGGTATCAAAGATTCCTGTTTATCAAAGTTAATAAAAATTCTATGTGATAAAAAAAGTCATCATGTAATTTTTAGATTTGAAAAACAGTGAACTTATAACCTGAGATCAGATAATCAATAAATTAACTGTAAAAGTTATTCTGAAATGTATTCGCACCAAAATTAACATGACTGAAACTATTATACAGAAAACAGGACCTCATATGATGATGTTAAGCATTTGGATTTATTATTTCGCAGAATTACTGCATTGGAAGAGACATGTTATTGTTGTACAATCAGACCTCATGCTGTTATAATTTTTATGGAATTGTAATAAGTTGTCAGTTCATAACCTACCTTTTTAGGGCTCTTTCCCTTTCCTTGAAAGGCAGATGATTTTTTTACGTCATCTTGACTACTGTGAGATATTCCAAGGTTTCTGCTAACTGTTTCATCATAAGCTGACAAAAGTGAATAAAATTCAGCAGCACGAAAAGACATGCGGTAACTGGGGGTTTTGTTATAAACATTTATCATCCTCAGAAATTGAAAGCATATAACAACAGTCAAAAATGCTGACACCACCTGTGAGCTATAAAAACAAACATCCTGTTGGCTCAATAACAAAGGCAATATAATCATTTCTAAGCTTTACTAATGGTCAAATTAAACATTTAAAATAGTTTAATTTCTTTGATAAGGCCATAATATTATCATCCAATTACGACTATCATGCGCGTACGTCAAATACAACTAGAGATAATGGATACTTTCAGGCAGTTTCATCATTTTAATAGCTAGTAAAACGGGAAGTAAATATATTATATTTTAGTTTAAAACAATGTAGAGCCATTTATACTGGTATAGGTTTCTACAAAAGTTCAAAAAACATTTACTCCTGCTGTGTAATCCCAGTTAATTTGGTCCAACCGACACCTAGTATCGTCAATATCAGTTCAAAAATTATCCTGTAAATCTCAAAAGATAGTTTGCCCTTGACTATAACCTGCCATTTGCTATTTACTACCTCTCTTACGCAAGTGAACAGTAATTAATCTTAGCTCTCCTTTTTTCGTCATTGTCTTATAAGTTATTGTAAGTAGACATAGATTTTGGCACTCGCGTTCGATACTGCATGTTGAAATCGATATAGTAGATCTTATAGATGGATGAATAATTCAGGTATTTCCTAAACATGTCAGTTAATATATTATACATATTAGATACTGAACAGTCATTATCTTAATCGAAACAAAAGGTTATTTGCATATTTCCACTAATGAAATCACAGACAGCGATTTGATTTGGGTCTTTTCAAAGTTAAGGTCTCACTGCTTCGAGGTGTTGAAGATATCCGAATGTGAAAGAATAAACAATTCAGATATTCACAAATCCTAAAAGTTTCATCATAAGGACTAGTAAGCAGGAAGAATGTTAACCTTGCGAAAACCTGTTGATTTATAAGTAACCAAAGATATATTACAAGGCTGTTTACGAAAAGAAGAGCCTTTATCGTGGGATGTGCTCAGAGATGCTTGACCGCTGCCGCCATCTGAAGAGACTTTTTGATTCCTTCTAATCTACTCATCTGAGTATTTGGCCGGCCTAAACGCGATAGATCAGTTCCTCTGCAATGTGGTTGTAGTAGATCACTGTTTTAATACGCCACTCTGATCATGAACAAGTAAGTTTGTTTGACCTTACCATTTATCCCATCATTGATATATTCCCTTGGCGATAACTCACATGTAACTATGAGGTTCCAGATACTATAAGCCTGATTGTGTGTATTTCTTTCAAGTACTTAAAGACTGAGTAACCGATCATTCATGGAGCTATCAATTTCTACGAGTACAGTCCAAATGAATTACCGTCCTCACACAGCATTGTTTCATACTAAAATGTCTGGAATACAGTTTCTCAAATACTTTCATATCAACACTGCTCAGTCTACGCTGTTAATAACGATATATTTCGAATGATTAAAAATAAGCATGTAGAATGTAAACTGCATAAATTCGTATATCATAGTATTATTATGAAATTAGTGTTTTCAGTAAATTTTCGGTTAATCGAGCGAGCCTCATGTTTGCAAATCTAAAGCAAAATATAGACACAAATAACTTTGCTGGTTGCCCTTACAAACCCCGATGTTTAGAACTGAGAGAATGATGTTACTCTGGTTTTTCAGGGTGCATTTAGCCTCGGTTTGACCTTGGACATACTCAACTGGTGATCCCAATCATTCATTATCAACTCCCCTCTTTGCTCTTGCTTAATTCATCGAATTTGTGAACCTTTTACTGAAGTAGATGAGGTCGATATTCTCTGTAATGTAACCTGAAGATATCCACGTGCGTCTATGTACTCATTTGTGAGAAATATGGTGCCACCTATTGTTACGTCCAAGTTTTGCTCCTTCCCGTTATTGAAGTACAGTATGTCGATCTATTTGCAATTCACGAACCCAAATTAAAAACAAAACCAAACTCCAAGGTTAGGTACCAAAGTCTATTCGCAATAGTCGACCAAAATGTCTTTCTAACAACAATAATTATAATAACTACAAAAACCTTCAATTTCATAGGTTCCTGGAGCAAACACACCCAATTACCAAACCAAGACAAACAGAAACCAAAATGTCCGAAAATAATAAATCAAACAAGTTCATAAGTTAAGTAAAACAAATATACCCGAAAAACACAGTGAAATTAATGATATTTATGTAAAGGTTTTAATCAGCCAAATGTCTTCATTTGTCCCGTAACACTACCGACCAAAATAACCTTGGTTCTTTTCACCGACAAAAATAGGTAACAACAATCCAAGTATGTGCATCATAAGCAATCAACAACAAACATTCAATATGCCGACAATCTCGCGATCCCTCAATTCCTTTTCTTGGTAAATCAGAGTGTATACGTTCCTGTACCCAACCTTGAAGACATTTTCTTAATTCACGTTCAGCTCCCACAAAATTTGATCCATTATCACTATAAATCTCCTTTGGATAACCTCTACTGCCGACAAATCACATTAGTGCCATGATAAATGATAAAGAATGCACCTTCCAGGTTACAATTACTCCGAAGAGTATCCAAGACAAAGATGAATAAGTGACGTTAAGTCCAACCGCCACTGTATCAATCCAAATATGGCTGTAGCCATATTAAAGATCAAATTTAAACAACATATGTACAGTTCAGAAGCAAACATAAATGCTTCAATATAAGTACAAAATATAGAAATAATAACAATATACAATGATAAATTCTCAAATTGGAATCAAATAAAATACCAAAAATGTCAACAGAAAGAGTCCGTCATGTCATAACAAACATATGTAAACATGGAGGGATTTTCCAAAAGCAAAACATTCAAAAAGGATTCTACACCGGCCCGCAAAATCCCTCCATGCAAAAAAGAGCAAGCGTTAATGACACTTCAATTTAGGGTTCCCACTCATCCCCTAATCCACACCGGAATAACGTGTAGGACTTACAGCAGTACGCCTACCCGCCCTCTAACATGGATATGACCTATCAAGCTAACTAGGTACCTATACCTTCCCATCAGGCCCTTGATTCCCCTATCTATCGTAGCATGACCTAACGGTAGTATAAACCTTACCCAAATAACCCACACGAACATGTACAACACGTCGAAAAGCTGGTCTTATCCTATCCGGGAACTACATTCCATATCATGGGGATGAGTCGTCAATCCACCACCACTTGCTCCGATGGGCAGATACAATGAAGTCAGTGATGCTGACTTATCAACAGAAGTTCTTGACCCATAGATAATATGCAAGGGTGGGATCTCCTATTTTGATATTTCCTCGTCTCTCGAAGACTCTCCATCTCCTGATACAGAGGAGGTTTGATCAGCATTCGTCATCGTCGGCAACTTATTTGTCACATCAGTGACATCCAGATTATTATCATCGTCATCATGATTCCGTTCTGTCAGACAAGTCGCGTCGTTTCTGGCTGCACTAGCATCCGTAGAGTGAAACTCTTCCATTGTGGTATAACTCATCTCGCTACATGAAAGAACAGCATTAGTGTCACAATCCAAAGCCGATAAACTCACTTGTTGTTCTTCATGTTCCGTTTCAGAGACACACGACATATGCACATCAATAGCATCGTTATCATGCAACACTGTAAACTGACTGTTACCATCAGACGCTTCCTTCTCATCATCACTTGACTGACAGTCAACCGAAGTAGTAATACTTACAGTTACACAACCTTGTGTATCCTCAATCAACTTAACATTCGTGACAAGGTCCGATGACGTCGAAACACTAGAAAGCTCGTTCGATGAAGTTGATCGACTAATCGCTTTAAGTGGACTGCTCACACTTTCTGTCTCCTTACTATCGCTGTCACTACTAAGATTCTGATGACTACTATTTCCATTGCTAGTCATAGCATCCGAAAGAGAATGATGTTTAGGCTTCTTAATAATAGTAGCATCATGTTGTTTCCTAGGCTTCTTAGCCCTTACAGTACCACCATCACTTATCCTGGAATCTACTCTAGGTCCCGTTATATAATCTACCCTAAGTGAAGGGTTCCGAACATAGGCTTTATTCCGTCCAGACAATCCTGCCTTGGCCTTATTCATATTTACTGAACTCATTAACCTCTGTTTACTCGAATCCAAATAACCGTTCCAGGCTTTTCGAGCAGTTAAGAGGCTTTTATCATCACACACTTCGGATCCATCTTGATGCCTACACTTTTCACCTTTTTCTTTCTTTTCCATACTTAAAAAAGCCATCTTATCTGTTACACAAACCGGCTTCTTACTGGAATACGCATCAAGAGGTTTTACATCCTCACGGTCACATACTCGTCCTTCAACAGCGTATACCTTCGTGATATAATTGACAACTCTCTTATATTCCGAGCGTGCGTTGGGTAGAAACGAAAAATCCTCATGTCTCGCACGCAGACCACTAATAGCTTCCGTATTATGTCCTGTTTAAGCCCGATTAGCTAATCTTCCGAACCTACTACTAGCTATCTTAGCACGAGACATAATAAATTCCGTCAACTCATTGAAATTAGGCTTTCTCTCCTCTTCGTCCCACTTGATTCCCAGCTCTGCCCACTGGGCTTGCATTCGACGAGGTAAGAGCCTGACTATTCGTTCTAAAGTAACCAGGGAATGAAGTTCCGTTGTACAATTTAGCTGTTCTAAGGTTAAAGCCACATTCTGCATTTTAATAGCCAAATTCGTCAATAGTTCAGGTTCATTAAAATCCGCATTCCCGGTTCTAAATAAGTCCTCTAAGGTTTCCCGGGCTATTACATGCGATTGTCCAAAGAGCTGTTTTAAGATGGCCTTAGCTCTCTTATATCCCGCTTGTGGATCCATTATAATGCAACCTTCAATCGCATTTTTTGCCCTTCCTTTACAATAGTGAATTAAATACAATAAACGAGCTTGGTCATCTTTTATTCTTGGTTCTATAAACGTTTCTATTTGGCGCATAAACCTAAAGTAGTCGCGAGACTTTCCATCAAAAAATGAAAGTTCGACCTTAGGTAGTTCTAAACCTACTATCGGTGTCCTAAGCATCTGATCCGTCTCTGGTACCTTAGAACTCTCACTTAAGCCTTGTCCCTAATGCCTGCCAAAGGTGACTTACAATAATAAGTATCAGACATAACATCGTTATTAATAAAGTGGTTACCCATTAAACAAGTATCATTAACGACTTGCCTAGCGTTTCGGGATCCTTCAAGCTCTTCCACCCTCCTCGTGTTTGTTGCCTTGTGGTGGATCATTTTTAAGTAAAGTTCAACGGAAGATAAATAACAATCATACCCTCTCCTCCTTTATCTGGTTTTCCTGGATGCATAGATTCAAATGGTTCCCCATCAATTGATCAGTCATATCTGAATTTTTCTAATAAAACGTACGCAGGTTTTTCGGACTGTAGCAATTTACCTATGTCTGCTAATCATCCATATCCAGTGCCGTCCAGGCATTCCTTTCCCCAGAGTTTTTTACCTAGTCCACCATCAGCCTATGCTTCAAGTTACAACTCTTCACATGGTATTTCGAATTCATTTTATCAACGTCAAGTTCCATCTACTCCCTGTTCAGCTCCCAATAGCAACTTCGGTTTGCCACAAATATTTCCCCAGGATATGTTACAAAATTCCATGCTTGTTAACAGGGATCAACACAACGGTTCAGTTGGTTCTCTAGACAGTCATTTCTCCCAACATCGTGATCATGGACAGTTTCCATATTCTGACCCGTTTCATTCTTCCAATTTGCGTCCTCTTCACATCACTACCTCACCTCGTCAGTTAGGTCCCCACAACAGCCATACTACTTTGGGTGATGTAACCTGTACAGATTCCGTCGGAAAGATTTCACCCCGAGATTCACCCAATGGCCTACCCGATCATTCTATCACACCTTGTGGAACAGTCAGTTCTGGCCCTGGATCACTGGTTAACTGTAGACCATCTAGAATCATAGAAAGAGGTTCTGAAGTATCTGCTGCCGACAGTAATTCTAACGTTGGGTCCATAAAAGCAACATTCACCCCTTGCAAAGTTTGTGGTGACAAAGCAAGTGGCTATCATTATGGTGTGATTTCCTGTGAGGGTTGCAAAGGTTTCTTTCGTCGAAGTATTCAAAAACAAATTGAATATAAATGTTTAAGAGATGGAAAATGTCTTGTAATACGTTTAAATCGTAATCGTTGTCAATATTGCCGTTTTCGTAAATGTCTTGCTGCTGGTATGTCAAAAGATAGTGTACGATATGGTCGAATGCCAAGACGAACACGTGGCTCTGATTGTGGAAGAGATAATACCGATCAATTAATGCCAATAGCGCATAATTCATCTACAACTTCAATGAGAATTGATTCAACTATTGGTAATGGTAGTGGACATGTCTCAGCGTTTATTCCACCACCTTCATGTACCACAGAAATATCAGGTAATTCACGTGTAACTGGAACAGTAATGGCAGCTGGAAAAACAACAAATACTACTACTAATACTGCTGCTGCTGCTGCTCCTACTCCTGTTACTGGTCGTTATGGTGTATGCAGTAGACCACCGAATGATCATCTTGGTTTATATGAAACTATTTTAACTATAAGTCAAGCTTATCAAAATTTCTCACCGTATACCGATGAAAAAATTAAATTGATGCGATGTAGACCAATCACTTTGTCAAATGTAACACGTGAATTTTGGCCGGAGAAAGTAGACGAGCATCGATTGCGTATGCATGAAGAATTAAGTCAATTATTAGCACCATGTATACAACAAGTCGTGGAATTTGCCAAGCGTATCCCTGAATTCAGTGCACTTGGTCAACCAGATCAATTGGTGCTAATTAAAGCAGCATTTTTTGAAGTTTGGCTTGTTCAAGCTTCACGTCTCATATCCACACATGATCGTAAAATAACCTTGGCTGATGGTAAACAAATTACAAAACAAGAATTAGATTTTATTTATTCACCAAGCATTGTGTGTTCAATATTTTCATTCTCCGAGAATTTCAACTCATTAGTATTGAACGATACAGAAGTTGCTCTTTGTTGTGCTGCTGTCATTACCAAACCAAATCGTTATGGTTTAATTGAACCAAATAAAGTAGCTATTATGCAAGATCATCATTTAGCTGCTCTTCGTATGCAATTAGAACGTAGTAGACCAAGAGAGGCTACTTTACTTGGACAAGTACGAAATGTGATTAATCAAGTGACTACAGTTGGTGATGAAGTACAATTATGCATACGATGGTATAGAGAAAATTGGTATCGTACACGATTAGCACCTTTATATGCTGAAACATATGATATTCCACATGAAGATACTTCTACTCTACCTGTACCTAATCAAGGTACATCCAATGCTCTTTCTAATCCTGTTCAACATACAGGAAATGCATATCCTATATGTCCAGATATTTCATCTGTTTGTCCACAAGGTATTCCATATGGTGATGTTACTAATACTAACTATGGTTCTGCAACAGTCCCTATACCTCAAGCTGTTCATCATCATTATGCAAATCAATCTATTAATAGACAAGATATTTCTAATATGATACCATCTTGTTCAGTGAATGAAAATATGATTTATTGCAATAATAATAATACTAGTAATAATAATAATAATACTAATCATGATAACAATGGTAACCGACTACAAACTGGTAATATTGATCATTGTTCTTCGGATAGTCAAATGCATGATGTTACGCATAAACAAAATGCGCAACATCAAATTCATCAACAATCACATTTAATGCCAGATTCATCTCATATGAGAGGATCATATTCATCCACTGTAAATTTAACATCATCAAATTCTGTCTCACCATTAACTACTAATCAATCACATGCATTTTCTGGACAATTTAATTATCATGATAATTCAATGAATTATAATTTGTCGAATTCGAATACCTATTCAAATTCTAGAGATTGTTCACCTTCTTCAACACAAATGCATTCAACAAACTACTTGGTGCCATCACCGCAACAACAACAGCAACAACGAAGTCAGTTGTCTGTTTTACAATCATCTCCTCAATTCACTTCTTCTTCTTCTACTTCTTGTTCAACAATCACTTCACCTCAACGTCAAGTTAGTTCATCGGTACAATCAACTGGACTTATACCGGCACAAAGTCAAAATGATCATATGACTTTGAATAAATCAATGATTTCTGTGAAAAATCATAGTTCACGTTCAAATACTCCTACATCGTATACTACTAACAATAATCTAATGCGTCCAAATAGTACAAATGAAAATTTATCACTTTTATGGACAAATATGAATACTGACAATAATCATAATAGTAACAGTTTAAATGATCATACAACTAATTCGAATGATGCAACACCAGAACTACACCAATCAACTCAATCACAAAATCAACAATATCATACTTCACCAATTTCACAACAATCAGATCTAATGAATACTACTCCTGATACTAGTCATAATTTGAATACATTATCTTCACCTATTAATGAGAGTTTATCAAGTGAACAATAAGGAAAACAAAACAAAACATGTCAAAAGTGACTGCTCAAACTTCATCATTGGATTTACGTAGCAGAAAAGAATTCTTTAAAACTAACTTTATTTTGCTAATCAACATAACTTGTATTCATTCAGTCATTCATTCATTCACTCTTCATTCCTGTGAATTCCAAACTGTTCCAATTCTCAGGGAATTCTTTTCAACACTAACAAGCATTGCATACATTAGATAGACAAAAAATATATATATACAAATGGGATACAGTCAGTTAGTCAGTCAGTCACTTCCTTGTCTATCTTCTGTCTATTAAACAAACCTGAATTCCAATACATACGTGTATAATACATATGACGTGTGCTATTTAGACATGTGTTTACACGTCACAATGATCGATTTTTTCATTTTACAAATATTCATCTCAGGGGCTAGAGATTATTAATTGATTCTTTTAACTTAGTTTTTTTTTGTTAAAAGCTTTCGAAATTCCTTTTTTCTTTTTCCCGAAAATCTACCAGTTCTTTTTGGAATTATTATCATCAATAAGAATCATGGTTATTGTTTCAACCGCTTCAATTCCTTCCATCTTCTTTTCGTAATTACTGTCTATCAGGGAAGTTCTTAGTTTCATTACAGGTTTAATATCAGGTTATCAAACAATATTGTTATGTGTTTGAATAGACTTGAAATTCTCTCCAACTTCATGAATGTCACATTACTATTTTGCTAATTCATCTAAACATGTGTGTTTAGTTTATATTTCAGGGATTATAACCTTTAATTGAATGTTCTACATATATTTTATGTAACTATCTTTACCGTTTCTATTATTATTATTATTATTATTATTATTATTATTGTTATTTGTTCTCGATTTCCTGTTACCCTAGAAAGAAACATTACTATCAGGATTAAGGAGTATATACATATATACATATATACTGTTCTCATCTCAGGGTTTTTACCACTATCAAATCAGGTGTTAGTTTGTTTTTGTTCTTACTGTTGATTCTATTTCAGACTGACGCTGCTTTACTTCTTTTGTTCAATTATTTTTATTTACTTACTACCTTCATCGACTAAATTGTGTTTCTCTTCACAATCATAATTATGTTTGTTGTAAGAGCTAATTCTATATATTACTGATTCATTTCATTTTCGGCTCCATTTCATTTACACTCAGGGAATTTCGTATATTCGCATACCTAATTAAGTTTGTGCTTTATAATTTTAATTTGTGCTATTCATACATGCGTTTGTTTTGTGTGTGTGTGTGTGTATGTGTATGTGACATTGACAATGCCATTGTGTTTCTGAATGATGTTCTTTTTTTCCAATAATACACATACATGATAATGTAATTTTCGCTCTGCGAGAAATTCCCACTCCTTGTCTTAATCATCTGTTTTGTTTTGTTTTGTTTTTCCATTGTGCTTTCAATTGTCAATGATTTACTGTTCCATATTTTCATCTTTCTCGACGTAAACACTTGTTTTCGTTCTCTGATTGCTTTGTTCAATGATAATTAATTAATGACTGGCTTTCTGTCCTTCTTGTTCATTGAAGCTTTAGCATCTTTATAAAATAGGCTATCAACTTATGAAATCAGATATACATACATGTATAGAACATTTTGAGCATCCTTCTT
The DNA here is from genome assembly GCA_944470395.2 of Schistosoma turkestanicum. Lineage (NCBI taxonomy): Eukaryota > Metazoa > Platyhelminthes > Trematoda > Strigeidida > Schistosomatidae > Schistosoma > Schistosoma turkestanicum. The sequence goes on along the minus strand of OX103972.1, from coordinate 18,851,013 downwards.
CTACTTCTCCTGATTTACTGATCTATTGATTTTCGCCTTTCGAATTCTTCTCTATTTAATTGTACCTTCTTATCGTTTGCATGAATCTTTTTGTTTATGGCAGCTGTACGTGCTTGTACTTCTTTTTTTCTTTCTAAATTTTCTCTATTTTTCATTTTTATTTTTTCAAATAATGATTGTTTCTCATTTTAACTAACTAGTCTACAATCTTTATAAGTATATTTGGGATGAAATTTATTTACATTGACTCTATTGTGTATACATTAATTTGATAAAACCTGTTGACAGTGAATATTTTTACTTCATGTTTTTTTTTCTGTGTATTCTCTATTGATTACATCTATTACTATTATTTTTTGTTATTTGGTGGTGAATTTCAACTCTCTCACACACATACACATGCACACACACAAAGATGAATAATCATTGGAATAGTTGACGTGAATTTTGATAATTAGTAGTGTTATTCCATCATTCCATCAAAATTGTTGATTGTTTGAAATTAATCCAACATTACAGTCATAATACCCTAGAGAAAAAAATAACTAAGTTGATTTAAATCATTAATTAATTAATTAATTAATTCATTAACTAATGATTACTGGTTTCTTTTTTTTCTTTCTCTCTGTTTTGTCTTGTACAACAAAAACCAAACATTATTTTGTATTCATTCACATAAAGTATTTATGAATATTATATTTTTTATGCCAACATAAATGCCACCATACCTGATAATCTGCTTTGTTTGTATGTTTATTCATTACACAAAACTATTTCTTGGTCAACCTGCTTAATTAATTTGCACATTTCTGATAACAGTGATATTATTACCATTACTATAATTACCATTACTATTAATCTTACTACAGACAGTACTATTACCCCTACCAATACTACTACTACCACTACTACTACTAGTACTTTTGTCATCCATATGATCGCCGTGATTCGTCAAAAAAACGATAACAACATAACAATACGCTGTTGTCTACGTATAGTTTTTTTTTGTTTTTAAAATTCTTATCCTCATGTGTGTGTGTGTGTATGTGTGTTGTATACACGCGCATGCATCTGTGTGTAAATGCAATGGTGTATGGTGTGATTTTCATTGTGCATGAAACGTTTCATTTCTATTTGATATGATTTCTATATGATGATGTCTAGAAAAATTATCACTATAAACGCTTATTTGTCGTTGTTTCTTCGTCTTTTTTCTTTTTCGTTTGTTGCGTGTGATCTATGCTGTTCTCTGTCATACAGTGAACGGTTTGATTTTTCCCGCCACTTTTTTCCCCCATTTCGACATAAAACAAACAAACAAACAATAACCAATATTTACACATATACTACTTGTGTGAAATAAAAAGGAATAAAAGGAAATAGAGACAGAATAATTCATTCTCCTCATCATTTGTATTCAATAATCAATTTAAAAATACAAATATAGGAATTCCATAGGTAAGTTTTCAATAAGAAATATCCAAAATCAGAAAATCGTCTTCCAAAATACAGTTCGAATACAAAAATACGATAAGTAATCCAAGATTCTTCTTTCAAGAAGGTTAGTGTTATAAACGATTAAATTTCCAAATGTTTTTTTATTCTTCTTAATAATCCAACTGTAATTGGTCTTCTAATCAAAAGTCGAGCCACAATTCCAGACTGTAAATGGATTTCTACCGTAGCGGTTCAAATGGTTTCCAATAAGTGCAATCCGAACGCGTATCTCCCAATTCAAAGTCCAGAAAACACCACAATTCTAGGAGAAAACGGTCTGGAATTGATGCACCTTCCAGGTTACAATTACTCCGAAGAGTATCCAAGACAAAGATGAATAAGTGACGTTAAGTCCAACCGCCACTGTATCAATCCAAATATGGCTGTAGCCATATTAAAGATCAAATTTAAACAACATATGTACAGTTCAGAAGCAAACACAAAAACTTCAATATAAGTACAAAATATAGAAAGAATAACAATATACAATGATAAATTATCAAATTGGAATCAAATAAAATACGAAAAATGTCAACAGAAAGAGTCCGTCATGTCATAACAAAAATATGTAAACATGGAGGGATTTTCCAAAACACAAAACATTCAAAAAGGATTCCACACAATAAACTCAATCCTTTATCACTCTCCTCAGGGCTACACCACCCCTCAACACCCATATTCTTTCTCGAATCGTTGCCATTACCTGTGTAGCTCCGACATGTCCCTCCAAAACATGGTAATAACGTAGAATCAAATCTGTAATTGTATGCTTCGATGGTAATATTATAGGATGCTTCCTCGCCTCGGACCAGGAACTAATTTGAAGTCGGCCATCGATACACAATAATCCGTCTATAATTATTGGATTTAGGTTTCATAAGGCTGAATTTCTTATTTTCACTTTGCTGATGGTATCAGACGACAACATTTCAATCTCTTTCCGAAATACTATGCTTTGGACATATCGAATTAAATCTAAACAAGCTAAATCTAGCTCATCAACTCTGAGCATACCCACCTGTGGAGACAGATCATTTCTGCCGTGTTGGGATAGCCAATCGAGAAGAAAGCCAAGCACATTGTGGATTGATGAACTATTTAATTAATGTTCATGATAAACTATTTCATTAATGATGAACTATATGATTAATGTTCATAATGAACTATTTGATTCATGTTCAAAATATTTAACGACACTTATATAATTGTATAAATACGCATGTTTGATTGTATATTTTTGATTCTGACAAGAAGTGTTCTACAACGTCTTCCGTCTTCTTTCTTTGAACGGAGGGGTCTAACGTTCGGGTGTCATTAGTACGGTGGTTGACGTTACATCAAGTACAAAACATAAAAGTGGCGACGGGGCTTACAATTCACAATGTCAATTACCCTTGAACAGATAGAATCTCTACTGGAACGTCAAGCAAAACGATATGAACAGTTCCAGGAACGTATGTTGGAGATGTTAATGAAACAAATGAATCTGAATCACAGAGGTCTTATCGACGACTCATATAATCCACATACAGACTCGATAGTTAATTCCATTCATGAATTTCATTTTGATGGCCTTGCTGGTGTGACTTTCGAGTCTTGGTTCAAGAAGTATGAGGATTTGTTCAAGGTCGACCTCAACAATCTTGATGACGCCACCAAAGTCAGAATCCTTTTGAGAAAGCTCGGCACAATCGAACACGAACGTTATAGTAATTTCATCCTCCCAAAGAACCCACGAGATTTCTCTTTTGATGCTACAATTGATACGCTGTCGCAAATCTTCTCTGAACAGTCATCTCTCTTTAATATTCGTTATCAATGCCTCAAAATAATCAAGTCAAATGAAGATGACTGGGTAAAGCATGCTGGCTTAGTAAATCGTGAATGTGAACGATTTAAATTATCATCAATGACGGAAGATCAGTTTAAGTGCCTTGTGTTTGTGTGCAGCTTACAATCTCCCGACGATGCTGATATAAGAACCAGAATCCTAAGTAAAATTGAACAGTGCCCAAACATCTCGCTTCAAGAAATAACTGCAGAGTGCCAGAGATTAGTAAACTTGAAGCATGATACCCCCATGGTCGAAAACAATGGCCTCTCATCATACGTGCATTCCATTAGTGAAAAGAAAAATTCCGTCTCACAAAAGCATCACAAGAGCACAGACAACCAGCCCTCATCTCCATGCTGGTCATGTGGAGGTTGACACTACAAGAAGTTTTGCCCATACAAAGATTATGTTTGCTCTAAATGTCACAAAAAGGGTCACAAAGAATCTCGATGTAGGACAAAAACTCGCAGACATTACTCCGCGAAAGTCGATTCCAAGAAATACAGTTCTGGTAAGTCAATAAACAAAGTATTGGTGTCTCATAATCAGACAAGAATTCACCAAAGAAGAAAGTATGTGACTTTGGATATGAATTCACACCGTATCCGTCTTCAACTTGACACAGCATCGGACATCACCCTTATCAGTCCAAAAACTTGGGAGAAAATTGGAAGACCTACAGTTCACCCTACGAAGCAACTAGCACACAGCGCATCTGGTGGCAAGTTAAATATTGTTGGAGAAATACTGTGCACTGTTTCAAAATATGGGACAACAACAAGTGCAACTGTATACTTAACTAAGAACCCAGACCTTGAATTATTGGGGTTGGATCTCATAGATGCATTAAAACTAACAGACCATTCTGTCAACAACATCTGCAGCCGAGTAAGAATCAATAACCCTTTAGAGTCAAGTTTGAGAAATGCCATTATAAAAAGGCATCATGAAGTATTTTCGGAAGCGTTGGACGAATGTACCAAAACCAAAGCGCTACTGACTCTCAAGTCAACAGCTATTCCTGTTTTTCGACCAAAAAGACCTGTACCGTATGCTTCTCTCCCGGTAGTTGAACAGGAACTGGAACGACTTCAAAGAAAAAAAAGAAAAAAAATCTTATTCCGGGGAGGTGTTGGGATAGCCAATCGAGAAGAAAGCCAAGCACATTGTGGATTGATGAACTATTTAATTAATGTTCATGATAAACTATTTCATTAATGATGAACTATATGATTAATGTTCATAATGAACTATTTGATTCATGTTCAAAATATTTAACGACACTTATATAATTGTATAAATACGCATGTTTGATTGTATATTTTTGATTCTGACAAGAAGTGTTCTACAACGTCTTCCGTCTTCTTTCTTTGAACGGAGGGGTCTAACGTTCGGGTGTCATTAGTACGGTGGTTGACGTTACATCAAGTACAAAACATAAAAGTGGCGACGGGGCTTACAATTCACAATGTCAATTACCCTTGAACAGATAGAATCTCTACTGGAACGTCAAGCAAAACGATATGAACAGTTCCAGGAACGTATGTTGGAGATGTTAATGAAACAAATGAATCTGAATCACAGAGGTCTTATCGACGACTCATATAATCCACATACAGACTCGATAGTTAATTCCATTCATGAATTTCATTTTGATGGCCTTGCTGGTGTGACTTTCGAGTCTTGGTTCAAGAAGTATGAGGATTTGTTCAAGGTCGACCTCAACAATCTTGATGACGCCACCAAAGTCAGAATCCTTTTGAGAAAGCTCGGCACAATCGAACACGAACGTTATAGTAATTTCATCCTCCCAAAGAACCCACGAGATTTCTCTTTTGATGCTACAATTGATACGCTGTCGCAAATCTTCTCTGAACAGTCATCTCTCTTTAATATTCGTTATCAATGCCTCAAAATAATCAAGTCAAATGAAGATGACTGGGTAAAGCATGCTGGCTTAGTAAATCGTGAATGTGAACGATTTAAATTATCATCAATGACGGAAGATCAGTTTAAGTGCCTTGTGTTTGTGTGCAGCTTACAATCTCCCGACGATGCTGATATAAGAACCAGAATCCTAAGTAAAATTGAACAGTGCCCAAACATCTCGCTTCAAGAAATAACTGCAGAGTGCCAGAGATTAGTAAACTTGAAGCATGATACCCCCATGGTCGAAAACAATGGCCTCTCATCATACGTGCATTCCATTAGTGAAAAGAAAAATTCCGTCTCACAAAAGCATCACAAGAGCACAGACAACCAGCCCTCATCTCCATGCTGGTCATGTGGAGGTTGACACTACAAGAAGTTTTGCCCATACAAAGATTATGTTTGCTCTAAATGTCACAAAAAGGGTCACAAAGAATCTCGATGTAGGACAAAAACTCGCAGACATTACTCCGCGAAAGTCGATTCCAAGAAATACAGTTCTGGTAAGTCAATAAACAAAGTATTGGTGTCTCATAATCAGACAAGAATTCACCAAAGAAGAAAGTATGTGACTTTGGATATGAATTCACACCGTATCCGTCTTCAACTTGACACAGCATCGGACATCACCCTTATCAGTCCAAAAACTTGGGAGAAAATTGGAAGACCTACAGTTCACCCTACGAAGCAACTAGCACACAGCGCATCTGGTGGCAAGTTAAATATTGTTGGAGAAATACTGTGCACTGTTTCAAAATATGGGACAACAACAAGTGCAACTGTATACTTAACTAAGAACCCAGACCTTGAATTATTGGGGTTGGATCTCATAGATGCATTAAAACTAACAGACCATTCTGTCAACAACATCTGCAGCCGAGTAAGAATCAATAACCCTTTAGAGTCAAGTTTGAGAAATGCCATTATAAAAAGGCATCATGAAGTATTTTCGGAAGCGTTGGACGAATGTACCAAAACCAAAGCGCTACTGACTCTCAAGTCAACAGCTATTCCTGTTTTTCGACCAAAAAGACCTGTACCGTATGCTTCTCTCCCGGTAGTTGAACAGGAACTGGAACGACTTCAAAGAAAAAAAAGAAAAAAAATCTTATTCCGGGGAGGTGTTGGGATAGCCAATCGAGAAGAAAGCCAAGCACATTGTGGATTGATGAACTATTTAATTAATGTTCATGATAAACTATTTCATTAATGATGAACTATATGATTAATGTTCATAATGAACTATTTGATTCATGTTCAAAATATTTAACGACACTTATATAATTGTATAAATACGCATGTTTGATTGTATATTTTTGATTCTGACAAGAAGTGTTCTACAACGTCTTCCGTCTTCTTTATTTGAACGGAGGGGTCTAACGTTCGGGTGTCATTAGTACGGTGGTTGACGTTACATCAAGTACAAAACATAAAAGTGGCGACGGGGTATGAACCATATCCACAAAACATAAAATGCCGGAATACATTATTAATAAATATCGCTTAAATCGGACCAACCATGCAACAGCTTTAAGTAATCTAGCCAAATCTGAATAATAATTTATAAGTAGATCAACAGTCGATTCTCCAACTATTACATGCGTGGACATTACCTTCTTTAATTCCGAGAGATGGGGTTCAGGACCTTGTACATCCGCATCAGGCCAACTCTCCTTTGACTTCTTCAAAAAATGTGGTTCCTCCTCCCATACCTTCACATCATCAATGTTGAACTGGGCTCCTCTGGATGCAAAGTCTGCTATGTTTTCCTTAGAAAGTACGAATCTCCATTGGTCCACCTTTGTAAGACTGTGGATAGTCGAAATCCGGTTTGCTATGAATGTTTTAAACTGGCTTTTCTCATTTCTAATATAGTGTAAGACAATCGTGGAATCCGTCCAAAACATAACTTCTGCAAACTTAATATCTAACTCGGACTGCAGCTGGGACCCCATACGCTCTGCTAACACTGCTACCGTAATTTCCAAGCGGGGTATAGTTTGGATCTTTAAAGGGGTTACTCTTGCCTTAGCCGTAATAAGACGAGAACATATTTCAGTGTCACGGATGTAAGAGCGGACGTATGCTACTGCCCCATATCCAGTTTCCGAGGCGTCACAGAAAATATGAAGTTCCAGGAGAGCGCGATCTGATTGTGGAAACAATACACAGCGTGGAAAACTAACGTTCTCAACCCTCTGAAATTCACCTAAAATCTCTAACCAGCGTTTGCTTTCCTCACTTGGAATCTCTTCGTCCCATCCAAGTCCCAATTTACCTAAACGTTGAAGTAACTGCTTCATAGGAAGTATGACTGCTGCTAACAATCCCAAGAGATCGTATAGTGAAGCTACACTCGACAATATACCTCGCCTAGTGAGAGGGCATTTCGGTATGCGAACCTTAAATTCAAACGCATCAACCATAGTATTCCAAAATAATCCCAATGTGCGTTCCGTAGGAAGTCTCTCAAAGTCAATCTCTTTTATGGCTTCTGCTCTCTCTTCTGGATGAATTGATTCGAGAACCTCTAAACAGTTACTTATCTACTTGGTAAGTCTGAACCCACCTTCTCTGAGGAGTAAACCAAGGGTTTTTGCAAGCTCGATTGCATCCTGCACATTATCAATTGAAGTTAAATAGTCGTTGACATATAAACTCGTATCTACAACTTCCTGGACATCTTTATTCAGTTCCTTTCCGAATATATCTACCGTCTTCCTAAGAGCGAAATTAGCGCAAAAAGGAGAGGACACGGCTCCAAACGGATGAACTGTCAAACAGTATTCCTTAGCCTTTCGTCCTATATCACCGTCTTCCCACCACAATGGTCGAAACGCTCCCCTATCTCGTCTCGGGATCTTTACTTGAAGAAACATATCCTCGATGTCAGCAGCTAATGCTACGATGCATAATCTGAATCGTAGAAGTATACCAATTAAACTATTTACAGTATTTGGTCCTCTCAAAAGCTGATCATTAAGCGAACAACCTTGATAGACAGCTACACAATCAAAAACAATTCTTAATTTTCCAGGCCTTTTAGGGTCGATAACAGGATGATGAGGAATATACCAACAAACAGCATCACGGTCGAACTCCTCCTTACTAGCCTCAATCCTGTAGGCCTTACTTAAATGTTTACTCATTACAAGTTGATATTTCTCCAGAAGACTATTATCCTTCATAAGCCTCTTCCTTAAACACTCTAGTCCACGTTCAGCTAGTTCCAAATTATTCGGTAGCCTTGTCTTATCATACTTCCAGTGTAGACTAACTTGGAAATGGCCACCCTCCAGTCTAAAGGAACTATTAACTATTTCTAGAGCTCTTTTATCTTCGACAGAACACCCATTACGAAACCCATTTGCATCCTCGAACTCATGATTATATAATCTTTCTATATCTCGCAAAATATCATTAGTAGAACAATGGCACCACTGAACTTGATGTAAAGACCTCGATACTCCTTCATGACCTAAAATCATCCAACCGAGATGAGTACGCACACCAAACGGATGCTTCCTGTCTCGCAGGCGTTGTTCAAGGACCCAATGTGCATCTGGAGCATCACACCCAATCAATATTCCTACAAGATTACTTTGCAACCTCGGTAGGTTTATGTCATTTAAATTTTTCCACCTTCTCAGCTGGAGTTCGGTTAAAGGTTCTGCATAATTGATTGGAAGTTTCTTGGTCGTATAGGCCTTGTTGATCTTTATAGAACCCCGTTCATCTAATGAAAATACCTCTAAATTTACTTCCAGACATTCACAAATAGAAGTTCCATTCACAGTGGTCACTGTAGAATCTATTTTGAATCTTTTGTTTTTGGAAAATCCCTCCATGTATATATATTTGTGTTATGATATAACTGACTCTTTCTGTTGACATTTTGGTACTATGTTTGATTCCATTTTGAGATTTTATCATTGTATATTGTTATTACTTCTATATCTTGTACTAATATTGAACTTTTTATGTTTCCTTCTGAACTGTACATATGTTGTTTAAATTTGATATCTAGTATGGCTACAGCCATATTTGGATTTGATACTTTAACAGTAACGGACTGGAAGCACTTATTCTTCCAGAAACAGTTACCCATCGCGATAATTTGGAACTCGAAGGTGTAATATTGTTTTGGTAATTGTCTGTATTTCCATATTTATTATAATAGAACCGTTTCCTCACAGAATAATTGTGTTTTTGTTCTTGATCTGTAGGAATGCGTATCAACCTGCACCTGTTCTAGACGGAGTGAACTGCTAGAGTAGAAAATTCATTTATAGTCACCTTTATTGGAGTCTCCTTACCTTTGAGACCTAACCGATTATTTAACTCTTCGCATACAATAGAGGTATCAGAACCACTATCTAGAAGGGCATCTGTTTCGGATAACCTTTGGCGCCATATAGTCTAACCGGAATGATACCCGAACAAACCCTTGAAAATTTCCAATCCTTAGTAAAGTTCGCCAATGTTTGTTAGTAGCATCAATATGTAATAATGGATTATGCCGAATCTTACAATTATCAACGTCACACCTTATGTCCGAGTCACACGACTTGGCTATGTGACCCTTTCTTAAACACATGTAACATAGACCACGCTTCCTCATTCCTGTCTCCTCTCTGTAACATTCATTTTTGATAACTTCATACAGTCTTTCTCATTGTGATCACCAAAACAAATTTCTCAGCTTTAAGCCTCGAATGAGTTGCTGGGTTCCCGCTTAACTACATTAAAGCGTGATCTCTTGTCAACTTGGCCTTCATAATTACCTTTACGGAACTTTGAGTTACAATGTACCAATCTACCAAAACGTGATCGCGCAATCCTGGCTCTTTCTTCTACAAACATCACTAATTCTTCAAAGATCGGCTTCCTACCGTTCATCATGATCCTATCAGCAGCTTCCACCCATTTATTCTGTAATTCCAGGGGTAAACGTGACACAGTTATTTCCAGATTAGCCGTAGAATTCACATCAGACATATACCCCATTTCCTTCAATGTTATGCATACATTACGTAGTCAGTTAGGCCATCGGCGGATCCTTCAACAGATTTGTGGCTAAATAATTCAGTAATAAGATTACGAGCGACAAGATGTTCTTTACCAAATAGATCATACAAAATTGGTTTAGCTCTATCGTAACCCAAGTGACTGGGCAAGCAAATACAAGCTTCAATAGCCGTTCTGGCCTTTCCTTTACAATAGTATGACAAATATGACAACAAGTGGCACTTGTCAGACAGTTTACTCTCCATAATGCTTGTAAACTAACTAATAAAACGGTGGTACTGGCTTGGTTGTCCGTCAAAAAACATCATATCGATCTTGGGCAAAGCCGTATTATTAACCGTAGGACGTAACGTATCCTTTAATTCATCAATCCAATTGCATTTTGAGGTGTTAAATACCTCCACGGAATGCTTATTACGCGCAATGTCACAATCCAAGTACCTTAACACCTTAGCATTTATCTCAGATTTATCTACTGACAGTCGGTTATCGTTTTCTGTGACCTTACATTCTAATTCGGCCATAGCAACTTCCTCTTGAAGATCTAACATTTTAAGCTGCCTTTCTAACTCAAGTCTCCTTTCCAAATTCATCTTCTTTAGTAATGCCTTATCTAACCTCAATCTAGAAGTACTAAACTGAGCTGACGACTTACTATTAACACTAATATCGTCACGTTAATCATCATTAAAATCAGACATACCACAGACAGCTATAGAATCTTTAACATCCATTTCATCATCTTCCTTCGGCTTTTTGCTTCTGGTTTCCATTGTATGCCTTTGTTCGAAGATCGGTTACCGAGCAAATGTGAGTTAATCCAAACGAATTCGACCATTAAAACCATAAATTGGACCCAAATTGTCACGACGTATCCAATGTATGACAAGAGAAATAAAATTGAAGAACTTTTGTTCCGTCCAAGTTTTGCTCCTTCCCGTTATTGAAGTACAGTATGTCGATCTATTTGCAATTCACGAACCCAAATTAAAAACAAAACCAAACTCCAAGGTTAGGTACCAAAGTCTATTCGCAATAGTCGACCAAAATGTCTTTCTAACAACAATAATTATAATAACTACAAAAACCTTCAATTTCATAGGTTCCTGGAGCAAACACACCCAATTACCAAATCAAGACAAACAGAAACCAAAATGTCCGAAAATAATAAATCAAACAAGTTCATAAGTTAAGTAAAACAAATATACCCGAAAAACACAGTGAAATTAATGATATTTATGTAAAGGTTTTAATCAGCCAAATGTCTTCATTTCTCCCGTAACACCTATAGCTAATTTAGTGAAGGCCTATAGATTTGCCGGTCGCTCACCATTCTTATTCCTTTATCGCAGTCTGTGTCATAACATGATGATACTTCCATAACCGCTATTACCAGTACTCACATCTGGATGGCTGGGTCGGTACATGAGAGTTTCTCTAACTTGTCCTTTGACCTTGAGGATTCCAAGTTGTGGCCTGCTTTGCAATGCAGATTGGGGATTTCCATTATGTGTGTGCTTTCCTCCTCGAATGTCCTTTCCTGATTTCGTCTCCATCTGGAAGCCGGTTCGTTCTCTGCCACAGTGTTTTGTTACTGAAGGTGTCCGACAAGCGTTTTGGGAACCTCTTGTATAGACAGCTGTGCCTTTTTGATGATGGTTTTGGTAGATCTTGGAGTTTCAGCTCCGAACAACAGAACTGTCTTCATGATTGTATTGGAAACCCTGACTTTGGTGTTGGCCGACATTACTTCTTAGTACCAGATATTCCTCAATTGTAGAGAAGCTGTTCGTACTTTTATAACCTCCTCAGGTACACCATATATCGAAGGTTTTCCTATCCACTATCAAATGCTTTCTCATAGTCCAGGAAGTTTATGTATAGTGATGAGCTGTATTCAATCAATTGTTCAACAATGATTCGTAATTTTGCGATTTAGTACAGTAGTATGCTTATATAATAATTCATATGTATAAGTGGAATGTTTGACATCTATCAGTTCAATGCGAATCAGAACAGTTATTGCGAATTTCAGAATATATTTTCCCAATTCTAATAAGATACTTATCTCACTGTCTGGATATCAATCTTAATCAGTTCAACCAGTGAAAAGTACCTGGTGTTTTTGAAGGAAGTAATTATTATGTGTATAATAACTATGTTTTCAAGTTGAAGATGCAAAAGTATTGCTTATTGGATTAAGTGTCCGATAGAAGATATGATTATAGTTATTAAGCTTAAACAAGGGATTTCCGTCGACTGTTATCTTTATTGTGACATTGGTAATTCAGTTGGCCTTCTTTTTCAAGTGGTTTTGAAGTCTACCAAGATTCAACGGGTTAATTGACGTGCTCTCTAGTTTGTTTTCCGACAATTATCATTTATCAGGTATCTGTCTCTGTTTTCAATCCCTATAGTAGATAAGTTATTTGCTTTTGGACACCACCGATAATATTTGCCCGCGTTATCAGTCTCTGTTACTTCAACTCCAAGTTTTAATGCAAATGTTTATTCCTTGGTTTTTCGGTAACTTTTTTTGATTTCTTCCATTACAGATATACATTTCGAAAAGTTATGATGCATCAACTCATTTTGAAAGTACCTGTAATGATGTGTTAGAAATGTACAATCGAATAACTGGAAAGCCATTTGATTTCAGTAAAGTTACTAGGAGTTTGGAAGATGAATAATAACAACTGTATTGTCACTGTAAATCCTCCCACTGAATAAATGGGAATAATAACAACAATAATAATGCCAATGGTTATCACTTTCATTATTTAAAGCGTACTGACGACATGATTGGTCTACCATTTTGTTTTCTTTTTTGATCTACTTAATAATTCCCATTCTACTATTCATTCCGATGATAACTACTTATATTACTGTGTGCGAATATTTCCATACTGTTATATAACAGTGACATGTTCTTGTGTTCATTTTATAATGATACTTTATCATTTATTCCTACTTACTTACTTACGCCTGTTACCCCTAACGTAGCATAGGCCGTCCACCAGTTTTCTCCAACCAACTCTGTCCTGGGCTTCCCTACCCAGTTCTGTCCAATGTTTGTTCATTCCCCTTATATCTTTCTCTATTTCTCGTTGTAATGTGTTATTTGGCCTTCCTCTTTTCCTTTTGCCTTGAGGGTTCCATGTGAAGGCTTGTCACGTGACGCAGTTAGGTGCTTTTCGTAGTGTGTGTCCTATCCACTTTCACCGCCTCTTCCTGATTTCCTCCTCCACTGTAATCTGGTTTGCTCCCTCGCAAAGTAAGTTGTTGTTGATGGTGTCTGTCCAACGAATCCGAAGTATTTCGCGAAGACAACTGTTCATAAATACTTGTGTCTTGTGAATGATGGCTTTCGTAGTTCTCCAAGTTTCCGCTCCGTACAGTAGAACTGTCTTCACATTTGTATTGAAAATCCTGATTTTGGTTTTGTTTGAAAGTTGTTTGGAGTTCCAGATGTTTTTCTACTGTAGAAATGCAGCCCTTGCTTTGCCAATCCGTGCCCTCACATCTGCATCGGATCCACTTTGGTTGTCAATGATGCTGCCAAGATATGTAAAGGTGTTGACGTCCTCCAAGGCATCTCCATCAAGATTGATTTGTCTGGTGCATTTTGTGTTGCATCAGAGAATTTAGCTTTTTCCTTTATGTATGTTGAGACCAGCTACTGCAGAGGCTGCTGCTACACTGGTCGTCTTCTCTTGCATTTGTTGTTGCGTGTGCGATAGGACAGCCAGGTCATCTGAGAAGTCCAGGTCGTCCAGCCGCGTCCTAACCGTCCAGTTGATATCCTGCTTCCCTCCAGATGCTGACGTCTTCATAATCCAGTCGATCACTAGGAGAAAGAGAAAGGGTGAGAGTAAGCAACCTTACCTGACACCGGTCGTCACCTCGAACGAATCTGTCAGCTGTCCTCCGTGCATGATTTCGCAGTTTAATCCATCCTAAGATATGCCGAATGATATTGACTATTTTCTCAGGCACGCCGCAGTATAGAAGAAGCCTCCATAGTGTTTTCTCGTCCACGCTATCGAATGCTTTCTCGTAATCGATGAAGTTGATGTAGAGTGGTGAGTTCATTTCAATTGATTGTTCCACAATGATCCGTAATGTTGCAATTCGGTCAGTACATGATCGATCCTTACGAAATCCGGCCTGTTGATCTCGATGTTGGACGTCTACGAAGTCCTTCATTCTGTTTAACGATACCCTATTGAGGACTTTGCCTGGTATTGAAAGAAGAGTGATGCCTCTGTAGTTCTCACACTTGCTGATATCACATTTCTTTGGTATTTTGATGAGGTATCCTTCTTTCCAATCTGATGGTACTTGTTCCTCATCCCAAATCTTCTTGAAGACGATGTGAAATATTTCCGCAGTTGCTTCTACATCTGCTTTCATTGCCTCTGCTGGAATGTTGTCTGGTCCTGCTGCTTTGCCGCTCTTGATTTGTCTGATGGCCATACTTATCTCCTCAATCGTAGGTGCGCCAATGTTAATTGGGAAGTCCGTGGATACCGCTTCGATGTTGGGTTTGTTCAGTGGGTCTGGTCTATTCAGGTGTTGCTGAAAGTAATCTACCCACCTACTTGGCTGTTCTTCAGTGTTGCTGATTACTTCGCCTTCCTTGCTTTTCACTGGTTGTTCTGGTTTACGATAACTTCCGGCCAGCTTCTTTGTTGTTTCGTACAATTGCCTCAAGTTTCCGTCTCTTGCAGCCTTTTCAGCCATCACTGCTAGATCCTCGACATATTTTCGTTTGTCAGCTCTGATGCTCTTCTTCCCTTACAGATATGGTCACTTTGGTTCTGGTTAGTGTGGTCCGGTGAAATCCATGTGGCTTTGTGAATGCGTTTGTGCGGGAATATTGTGCCACCGATGACCAGTTTGTTGAAGGCATATAGGTTTGGAAATCTCTCAACATTTTCGTTCCTTTTTCCCAGTCCACGTCGTCCCATGATGTCTTCATATTCAGTGTTGTCCATTCCAACCTTGGCATTCAGGTCTCCCATAAGAATCGTCAAATCCTTTGGTGAACATTTCTCGACAATTGACTGCAGCCTTTCGTAGAATTGATCTTTAAGGTCTCATTGTAGTCATTAGTAGGTGCAAAACACTGGATGACGTTCATTGTAATCTCCTCTTTCTTTATTTTGAAGGATGCTTTAATGATCCTTGGTCCATGAGATTCCCATCCTATCAGTGCCTTTTGTACATGTTTGGACAGCATTAGTGCAACTCCTTGTGTATGTGAAGCGTTTTCCTCTTCATGACCAGAGTATAACAGCAGTTCCCATGAAGCTAGTCTCAGTTGTCCTACCTGTGTCCAATGCGTTTCGCTGATACCGAGCACCTCGACGTTGTATCTTTTCATTTCTGCCGCAACTTGAAATAGTCTTCCAGTCTCCCACAATGTACGAACGTTCCATGTACCTAAAGGAATGGTTGCTCTGGTTGTCAGAAGAGGCATCGGCCTCGTGACTTCCGAGGGAACTCGGATTTCATCACGCGACGTCATAATTCTTCTTCCAACTCCCAGGGCAGAGTTAAAATGGTTTGAATTATTTTTTCTGGTTATCGTTTTTTTGGCAAGTTAGTTTTTTGACGGAATGGGGTGGCTTACCCCATGTCCAACCCTCCTCCTTTACCCGGGCTTGGGACCGGCAGTAGCCCCGAAGGTTCTACTGGCGGAGTTTTATGAATCCATATGTTCCATGATTTGAGTGAGTTTGTCTCAATGTTTCTGGATACCCAGAAGCTATCACATCACCGGACAAGAGAACATTTAGTTGTATTCTGGAGAATAATGGAGGGGAATTCTAGTTCTAAGGAGAAGATCGGTGTTTCAGAATCCAATTAGATAATATAAGTCAACCAACCGATAGAGCAGGGTGTGTGAGAGGACCGAACTGAAAGGATAAAAGGGATTGAAGAGAAATAATGATGTATAAATGAGTAATATGAGTAGGTGATAGTAATTACAAGGAACAAGTCTTGAGATATGCAACAGACACAGGTCCTTCCAGAGGTAGATAATAACCCTTGTGTGAGTATGTGTTTCCTCTTAAAGCTACTCACTGGAGGGAGGCTGCAATGGCTTCGGATGGGAGAGCATTCCGTGTTGGGACATAGCTAAATGATGAAGAGTGAAAGCATACACTAGTTATTGTCCCTTGATTTCAGGTTTTTCGAGTGTCATTTGGAGGGGCTTGGTGGTGAAGTTTAGGCAATTTGTTTAAGTTAGACTGACTTGGGGTACTTTATGTGTTACAAGTCATTATAAAATCATCTACTATTCTCTCCTAACTTTACTAAAATAATCCTAAGGTTTGGAGTCTTCCTTCTCAGTATTAATCAGTCAACATTATAATCCACCTACTTACCTGTCTGTGCGCTAATTCCAAGGGATTTCTATCTCCTAAGAAGAATGGGATGCGATTACAGCGAACCCCAAGTCTGGGCTGTATGTTTTAGGAAAATTTGCTGTCTTTTAATAAAATGAGGGTTATGTTAGCCTTGGCCTCGCACTGTGAGTAAATAATTTGGAACAGAAGCTACCCCTTCCTCTATTGTTTTAATGTCATTTTACACCTCAGATGAATGCTCTTCGCCTCTCATGAACACCCAGATCTTTATGCAGTCTTCACAGATCAGTGCGTTTTAGAAATTTTATCTGGAGCTTAAAACTGCTGGCAGAACAGGAGAAGTGCTTGATCATAGGCGTCTTCCTTTAGGAAGTACGGAAACATCTTTGATTTAAACAGGTATGTTGGTCTTCACATTCAGTCTAGAAACTGAAGAGCTAAATAGTTTACTGATATTAGAAGTGTTTGGGGAGCCAAATTCAGAATAATTTCCCATAGCACATATAGAGCCAAAGTATTCGTCAATCTTTGCTTCGAAAGTATTAACAAGTATACTTGCTCGTGAAAGTAATATTGAAAATTGGATTCAAAACATTCGTTACTGTCGAATTCTTAGGCGTTGTGATCAGCTGTCATGGATAACCAATACGATATTGTTGTTTTAGGAACAGGTCTGAAGGTAATGTCATTTCCTTTATATTATTATCGTCAATCTTCGTAAGGAGTGTATACTTAGCAGTCTAATGTCGATGGATGGAAGGAAAGTTCTACATATTGACAGAAACAGTTATTACGGTGGCGATATCACATCCATTACTCCTATCGACTCACTGTTTCAGTTGTTTAAAGTCGAAACAGACACTTCGAAATTTCAGCGTGGCAGAGACTGGAATGTTGACTTAATTTCAAAGTTTCTGATGGCTAATGGTACGTAAGGACCCACTTGTTTGCCAACTATTTATTGCAGGAAAATTGGTTAAAATCCTTGTTCATACCGGTGTAACGCGATACTTAGAGTTTAGAAGTGTAGAAGGAAGTCATGTTTATCACGCTGGTCGTGTCTACAAAGTACCATGTAACGAAAGTGAAGCACTTAATACAAGTATGATGTTCATATCGTTCCAAATTTCGCAGAACTAATGGATCTTTTCAAAAAGCGTCGTTTCAGAAAGTTTTTGGTCTGGGTGATGAACATAGATTTGGATAATCCGTGTACATGGAACTGTGTTTATTCGTCACCACTGGATATAAAAAAGGACTCCATTTCTCACGCTTTTAATAGTTTCAATATCGACAAAGACACTCAAGTAAGTAGTTATTTCAATCCAAATGTAAATCAGTAGCGTCAGCACACTTTTTCAAACATTTTTACTTCATATAAATGTTCCTCACCCTCGTTTTTTCAATGGTATTAAGGATAACGGCTTTCAGTTAACAGTATGAATTTTTATAATCACATTGTACAGTTATAAAAGTATATTTACCGCTACATTTCTTATTCTTTTCAGAATTTCATAGGGCACGCAATTTGTTTGTTCCAAGATGATTCATACAAAGAAAGTGTCCCTGCTATCGAGGTGATAAGTCGCATGCAGCTGTATAGTCAATCTGTTTGTCGATTCGGTAAATCACCATATCTTTACCCCTTGTATGGACTGGGCGAACTTGCCCAAGCGTTTTCTCGCCTGTCTGCTGTATATGGTGGGACTTATATGCTTGATAGACCTATTGACGAAATAGTGACAGAAAAGGGTAAAGTTGTAGGAGTCAAATCAGGTAATGAACTTTTCAAATGTGGTATGGTTATTTGTGATCCAAGTTATGTGCCAACCATGGTGAAAAAGGTTGATCAAGTAAGTCAAGCATCCTAAAAATAACTCTAAGTCTTTGATAAATTGTTATGATTATAAACGTATGATTGTTTGCTAACATCATTTGAATAATGAAATTAAAATCTCGTAACAGTCTATTTTTTTCTACGACTACAGACTTCATAATTCAAGTAGTTTGCATTTCCAGTGCACATTATCGTAATCTAAATGGTTGTTAGTCCGCTTGTGTTCTTACTAAAAGGCTATCATTATATATTGGCATTAACCTAGGCCGCATAATTGTAGCAACAGACCACTCTGACGTATAGTATCCTATCTGGCTAGCATTCCTCAATTTCTGTTTCGATTATTAGGATATGGTTTGAAGTAGCTTACAAAGTTTTCAATTGTTGGCAAAAACTTAATTTAGGACGACTCATTATATGTATGCAAAAACGTGATTTTGAGATGTTATTTAAATTAATACTATTTTGATAAACCATTTATGGGTAAATTCGCCCTGTTCGACTTTTTAAGGTTGTTCGTGCTATCTGCATCCTGACACATCCTATTGCGGAAGTGCAGAACTCCCTGTCAACCCAAATTATTATTCCTCAAATCGAAGTTAATCGCAAACATGGTAAGATCGTTCACTGTGTGCATATTAGACTTATTTATTTTTCTAGATATTTATGTATCGTGCGTATCTCACCAACACAATACATGTCCTGAAAATTTCTTTTTGGCGCATGTGGCTACAATCGTTGAAACATCATCCCCAGAGAAAGAGCTTGAACCTGGTCTAAAGCTTCTTGGAGACATTGAACAAGTGTTTTATTCTGTGCAGGATCTTTTCGTGCCTACAGATGATGGTCGTGAATCTCGGGTATGATTAATGCTTGCATAAATCGGGATTTTTCTGTTGTCTCGGTACTAAAATACCACACCAGTTTAGGCTCATTTAATCTCGAAAGATATTTCTATTCCTATCATGTCACTATTCATAAACAAGTATTTTGGTTGTTAGAGGTTTCGCAGCCCCCTGAAAGTACGCAAAAGAACCACAATTACTGCTACAACATACCCCGATAACATTTTTTTGGCGTTACCCTACGGGTTTCAACTCAAATTACAGTAACAGAATCGAAAAGTTATGTCCGATATGCGCATCTCAAAAAACGTTGACATCTTTCATGTGAATCTAAATATACAAATTCAGTAGTCTCTAGTCCCGACCGTAGCCTCTGCCTTGGCGTGATGGTCAGGCTTGCCTATCTGGATGACCTGACCGAACTATAATGGGTGGGACATACGTTCCTGTAGGTTCTACACTGCCAGGCAGGTCGATTGGAGAACGGTGAGACTAAAAGCAGTAACTTAAGATCTGAGGGCAAAGTCGTACTGCTGACTGTAGAGAGGTGTGACAGCAGTAAAGTGTTTCCCCCGGACAACCAGCATCTGCAGCAATGCTGCCTTCTCACAAGCAAGGAAGCGGTTAGAAAAGGTGGACGCTATAAATGTCACACCTCAGCTGACCTCGTGGATTTCGGTCTCTGGTGGTAAGACTTTTTGAAAATAGAGGAGCTAATACTTCAAAACCTCATAAAAAGGCAGTGCGTGACCGGCCTCAAGCAGTTGTCCCTTGGGCTCTGCGGTCACGCTCCCAGGTCTCTCAGACCAACACTAACCTACCTTCTTTTTCAGGTTCCTCAAGAAGTACTCTTCTACTGTATGGGCATCCAGAAAACGACATCCGTTCTCATACACTTGAAACACACGAGACCAAATAATTCACAATCCAATCCTTATTAAACCTCTTAATAACTCTTTTATCTCTACGACTAACCTTTCTCATACTCCTTTATCACCCTGCAACGCTAAAGCAAGCGGTTCGAGTTCCCAAATCGTTTTTCTTGGTTTCCTGAAGCCCTATTCTAAACTACCTGTTGGGGCTTTTAATGTTCGAACCTTGTGTCAAATAGGGAAACAGGCTTCCTTAGCTAGGATTCTGGAATCTCATGCCATCAATGTATGCTGCCTCTCCGAAACGCTCATACAAGGTCCAAGCGAAATCAATAATTTGATTTAACCTTGTTCAGATAGGAAATCAACTCGGTTTATGCTCTGTGTATCTGTAAGCCCTGCATCTGCTTCCCGTGGCCTCGCTGGTGTTGGTATAGTATTCAGTTCTAGAGCAGAACTAGCTCTCCTAGACTGGATCCTAGTAGATAGTCACTTGTGCGCTGTCCAACTAAACGGGACAGTAAGGACTGGGAAGGATAAGGAAACTCACCGTTGCCTCTTCGTTGTCTCTGCCATGCTCCCACTGACTGCATTTGGGATGAGATAAAAGATGAGTTTTACAGAAACCTCTCTAACCTTCGAAAAGTTGGGCGCTCTGATGTAGTAACAGTGGTGAGCGACTTTAATACTCAAGTATGTGGACTAAATGAAAAGGAAAGACACCTGGGTGGATCCTATTGTGTCACGGCTTGTCGAACAGATAATGACAACCGTCGGCAGCAGTTAGGTTCAGATAAGTGCCTATTCCTAACAAATACTAACTTAAAGCATAAGGAAAAACATATTTCGACATGGTAACCCCAAAGTCAACTTAACGCAGGACAGAACTAGACTACACGCCGTCAACCACCGATAGAGAGGCCCGACAGAAGACTGCCGCTCATTCTGGAGCACATGTTTAGACCCAGATCATGCTCTAGTTCGAACGCGTATTTGTTTGCGACTTACCGGACGTAGGAAATACCCGGCAAGGAAACCTCTTAGGGTTCTACCTAATGATAGCAGAGCTATGAATATATTTCAGGAGCAACTAGAAAATCAGTTAGGCGATCATGTAAGTGTTTCCCATCCAGAGGCAGTTTGGAATGATGTCACTGCTGTTTCCACAGCTTTTTGATATCTGCTGGTAAGGTAAACCGTAAAGTTAAGTAGATGTGCATTTTAGTAGCATCTACGGAACTGATAAACGCTCGTAAACTCATCCCGCCTGGCTCTGAGTGCGATGAGGAGCGGAGTCAGCTTAAGCGCAGGTTGATAAAAAGCCTACGCAATGACCGTGAAAAGTGGTGGATAGTGAAGGCGAGAGATGGAATAGGCAGCGGCGACAGGCAACAGTAGACAGTTATTTCGACTTATCAAGGAAATCGGTATTAGGAACCCGAATTTGACAGACTATTTCGGAAAAAGATGGTCTTACTATTCATTCTCAATCCAGGAGGTTGAATCCATGGGCAGAACACTTTAAGGATCAGTTCAATTCGCCTTCAGCCACACTTCGGTTGCCCATGATCCCCAGTCATCCAAAATGGTAAATTAATATAAGTCCCCCGGGTCTTTATGAAGTCGAAAAAGCCATAGGAGATCTAAAGCGAGGTAGAGCAGCAGGCCTGATAGACTTACCCCTGAGATTTTTAAGGATGGTGGTCCAGTTTTAGCAGCTAGATTGACTGAGATCCTAGGTAGAATCTGGGAACTGGACGTAATCCCATCCGACTGGTCTCAATTCCTGATTGTCCCAATTTATAAGAAAGGACAAAAGTCTTCTTGTGACAATCACAGAGGAATCACTCCAACTAATATAGTTTCTAAAATATTGGCCTCGATTATACTAAGACGCCTAACTAGAGCTCGTAAAGAGCAGACTCGAGAAAACTAGACTGGTTTTCGACATGGACGTGGATGTATAAACCAAATATTCACACTACGTCAGGTCCTAGAACAAAGGCATGTTCCGTCGCCCCACAATAGTAGTATTTTTCGACCTTAGAGCCGCATTTATCTCTGTTGATCGTGAGGTTTTGTGGCAGTGTCTGTTATTAAAAGGTGTACCAAAGAAGTATATTAACCTTATACAAGCTGTGTACTCGAACACTACAGGTCGAGTGAGAGCTTATGGCGAACTGTCATTGGAAAAAACATCTTATGACTATCTTCCAAAAAACGGCTACCCACGCAACTTCATCAAAAAACATCAACCGAAATCAAGTACAGGAACCAACAAACGGATCATCCTACCATACATAAAAGACATATCGGAATACACAGCACGACTACTGAAACCATTTGGAATAGGTGTGGCACGCAAACCAATAGAATCACTTCAATCAATCCTATGTAGACCAAAGGACAAAATGACAAAGGAAGAAATCTCAGCTCGGATACAGAAAGCTCGATCGGCTTTTGTCAATTCGCGTCACCTATGGCGCAGGAGAAATATCCGTTTGCTGACTAAAGAGTGAGTGTACTGCACAGCAGTTCGCTCCGTCCTATTTTATGGATGCGAAACTTGGTCGGTAAGAGTAAATGACATTCGTAGGTCATTTGTCTTCGGAGCATTGCTCGTATATCCTGGGACAGCTGAGTAAGCACTGCTGCCTTCAGGAAACGATTACTAGTTAAGGATAGTAGATCAGAATTGTACTATTGAAACTTCATCAGTTGAGGAGGTTAGGACATGTGTTACTTATGCCCAACCACCAACTGCCTTGTGGGGCGGTTTTTTGTGGTGTAGGAATAGGTTGGAAGAAATCTAGGGCGTCCAGACCACAACATGTCAGAAATCCATGAAGTCACTGACAAATGAAGTAAGCCATGTTGGTACATGTCGACTACCTCATCGGGGTCCGCGAAACGAAAGCCGCCGAGGGTTAGAGACCTTGAACGACATGGCTCAGATTCGCTTACAGTGACGTAGGTGCATTCATTCATTGTGTTCTCTTAAATCCTAATCTTCTGAATTCCTCATCATCTCTATCTTTCTGTTTCTAAAGTTATCTCATTGAATTATACTTCTCGAATCATATCTTCGAACCCTAATCTTCTTTGCTACTGTTGATACTTCTAGTATCGCTACAACTATGGGATTTGAATTGACAGTTGCGTCTTTGTGCTGATGCGGTATGACAACTTGAACTTATGTACTCATGTACGAAATTCTGCATTGTAACTGATTGACTGACTACTGGACGTAAGAAAGACGTTGCAAAGAAACCTCTTAAGGTTCCACTTAGTGATAGCATAGGCAAAAACATATTTCAGTAATAACTATGAAAACCCGTTTGGCAGCGATTCAGGTGATGCCCACTCTGAGGTTGTTTGGAATGATATCCAAAAAGCTGTGGAAACAGAAGTGGTATCTGCTATTAAATTAAACCATAAGTTTGGGAGAAGCAGTAGATTTCAGTAGCATCTACCGAACTCAACTCGTCTGGCTCTCAGTGCGACGAGGAGCTGAGTCAGCTTAAGCGCAGGGCGGTAAGTCTACGCAATGATCGCTAACAGTGGTAGCTAGCGAAAATAAAAGCGATAGGAAGGGCAGTAGCGATAGGTAACGGTAGACAACTTTTCCGCCTTATAAAGGAAACCGATATTAGAAATCCATCTGTTAGCCAAACTATCTGGAAAATAGTAGGCTTCTTATACATTCTCAATCCAGGAGATTGGGTCGATGGGCACATTTCAAGAATCAGTTCAATTAGCCTTCAACCACGCTTCGGTTACTCACGATCTCCAGTCAACCTAAATGGCGAATTAATGTAAATCCTCCAACTCCTAATGAAGTTGAAAAAACTACAGAAAATAACTATATGTTATTTAAAATATCTATGCTGGATTCTTATTGAGCCGGAAATCGCAGTTCATACCTTGATGAGAAAATCGTGGTCTAAAACAAGTCTTATTTTCTTTGGTTTCAGATTTTCATTTCGTCAAGTTATGATGCCTCTACACACTTTGAGTCTACTTGTGCTGATGTTTTAGATTTATATGAACGTATAACTGGACATCCGTTTGATTTTAGTAAAATAAAAAGGTATGAAGAGGTGAATGAATAACTCGGTTTTTTGAAAATCTATTTTCATGATAAAAATCTAATTATTCTGCTTCGAAACATAGATATTTCTCTTTTTGTTGTTTGAATATTTATTCATCGTTAGTGGTCGGGTTTTATGATATTTATCCTTACAATCGCTACTTTGAATATATCTATATTTATGCTTGACTTTTTTTGACTTGTTTATCAGTGGCACATTCACTATAGCGATACATTCTTTTAGGTTATTCAAACTGATTTTAATCATAGCTATTCAGTATTTTGTACTTTTACATTTCTCATTTAACTTTCAGGTTGAGATTTCAATGTGATATGCTTATTTTTTCATATATCTTTCAATGGTGTAACTTTTTGCTTTTAATATATGGCGAAAACCTTTTACCTCAGTCGTTCCGTCTTTCTGATCTGTTCTATCTATATATATATTTGTGTGGAATATATTTGTTTTTCGTTTTAATAATCTTTTAAGTTATCTAACTATCTCAACGTTCCTCCGGTGTTCAAATTCAAGCGTATTAATGATTGTGTTTATTATGTTTCCATCCAACGCATTAAAAATATGATTTCATATGATTTCTCTATTTATCATGTGAATTTTTGCTTAATACTAGTTTTGAGTTGAATTTAAATCATCTGTGTTCTTTCTATTCGGCCTAATTTCACAATCCTTTCTGTGATAATAATGTGTGCGCAATTATGTTATAAGTTAACAATCTCCTAGTCATGATATGTATTCCTTTTGTTTTGTCACTCAGTTTTAACTGTTTAAACAAATTCAGTTGTAACGCTGACAATACATGTGATCTGTTGTATGAAATAGATCTTATCATAGATCCCGATGGACAGTCCACGATCTCAATCATTTATTTGCTCGCTAAGCTGTAGATCCTACAAGCCTAATAACCAAAAGATACAACTTTCATCCCCATCCCGTAGCAACAAAACCCTCTCTTATATTAAAATTGTGCACAAAGCAAATTTTCATTTTGTCTTAACTCTCTCAATGTGGTAGATATGTTATACGTTGCTGTTGATGATGATGATGTTATACCCTAATAAAATAATCTGTCGGCAAGAGGCTAGGAGAAAGTGTACTAAAATATTGGATCAGTTCATGAAATCATTGAATGCTAGAGTAGATTATGCTAAAAATTTCAGACTTTCTGGTTAGGGGAATCTGAAATGATTAATGGATACGTATTTGCGTTCCACAAATGCAATATTCGTTTAATTTACTGAATTTATCTATCACAAAGGTCTATTAGTATTCAGCGTAGATTACTAGAGGTTGTAGTATCAAAGGGAGAGCTTTGTTTCATTTTGAGAAATCGAAATACTTGAGTCCTTTAACTAAGTTGAACAGTCCAGTTATATGTTAAACATTCCACTTATACATATGAATTATTATATAAGCATACTACTGTACTAAATCGCAAAATTACGAATCATTGTTGAACAATTGATTGAATAAAGCTCATCACTATACATAAACTTCCTGGACTATGAGAAAGCATTTGATAGTGGATAGGAAAACCTTCGATATATGGTGTACCTGAGGAGGTTATAAAAGTACGAACAGCTTCCCTACAATTGAGGAATATCTAGTACTAAGAAGTAATGTCGGCCAACACCAAAGTCAGGGTTTCCAATACAATCATGAAGACAGTTCTGTTGTTCGGAGCTGAAACTCCAAGATCTACCAAAACCATCATCAAAAAGGCACAGCTGTCTATACAAGAGGTTCCCAAAACGCTTGTCGGACACCTTCAGTAACAAAACACTGTGGCAGAGAACGAACCGGCTTCCAGATGGAGACGAAATCAGGAAAAGACATTCGAGGAGGAAAGCACACATTATGGAAATCCCCAATCTGCATTGCAAAGCAGGCCACAACTTGGAATCCTCAAGGTCAAAGGAAAAGATATAGACCAACAAACATATTGAGCCGGGAACTGGAGATCGACAAAAAGGGAATGAACAGTACTTGGTAACAATTTGAGAGGAGAACCAAGAACAAATTTTGTTGAAGTGTCCTGATTGGTGGTGTATGATTTGCATGGGTTTACAGGCGTAAGTAACATAGTGATTTACGCTTCGACTCCTTTTGATATAATAATCTTGTGACAGCTATCGTTAATGTGTGCACAATATTTTTAAAAGTATTATTTCACCCACTTTGATTGACAGCAACGTAAATTGAATAGTTAAACCCTTAGCTAAACACCAAATTAAATAATGTCAAATGGTTTAATTATTACTCGAATTCGCGGTCACTTGTTTAAATTCAGAAATAAGGCCAAATAAACCGAATAAAATAAATTAACAGTAAACGTTTTTCGGCTCTAAATAATTTCCACACATTATTTAGATCATTTCACCGTTCCTAATTATCTAATTGGTATACCACTGTTTGATAGGTCTTCTGGGAGATCATATTATTCACCGCAATCCTGAATACATATTTCTGTTGATGAATGCTCTAATGCGCGGGTTATACTTCCAAATCGGTGGTTAAAATAAATATCGTCAGTCATTATGTATAGGCATTCTGACTTCTAACCAAAGTATATACCACATAGCGTATGAATTTTGGTTTGGTTGTTGTCCATTTTAACTATGAAAATCTCCATAAAATGGACTAGAAAATATTAACCATAAGCTCACCAGCGAATAATGTCATAACAAACTATGGTCTATATTGTCAACCAAAATGAGAATGAGACAGTAATTAACCGGATGAAGTACATGAATCGACTAATGTTGGGAATCTAAACAGTTAGGTTTTGATTTAGTAGTTTTTTATAAACTAACACAAAGAATAAATTTATTTAACAAAGTAAAAAAATGACACTGGTCATTTTCACACGCACTATATAATATGATCAAACATGTGTTAAATTCACTTCATCAAGAATGTGCAAACTAATCAACTTATTGTTTACTTGAGCAGTTTATTTATCCACTCTTCGAAGTTAATTAGTATGTTCTGTATAGTCTTTTCACATACAGCTACAGATTTTAATGTTTACAAGGATCAGAATAGGAGGCAAACTTATAGTTGGCTTATTCAGTGCGAAACTGACTGGAATATATGTCAGAAGGTCTGTTACATAATTTTTGTTTGATCTTTGATTTGGCGTTGTATATCATTTGTGAACGGTTCATTCTTGTCAGTTTTGTGATCCTAATGGGCTTACAGAATGCTTCATAATCCAAACACTAATAGTTCACTTTTTTTTCAGGCTGTGAGAAATCAATATAAATGTATGGAAAAATGTACTGGTAGAAGTGTATTACTCGAATATGGGAATAAATTCTTTACCTTCTAGAAGTTGCTTTTGAATATCTGTTCGAGAATTTAGATAATTGTAACATAATGTTATTGTCGACTTAGTAATTGTTGAATGATTTAAGTAATGTTACTCTTTTGAATGAAAGCCTATTGTTCATTCATTATGTCAATGTTATCATTAATTTTTGTTAGCTTATGGGCTTGAGAATGTCACGGATATTCAGAGTTGAATAACGCTCTTGTTCCCAACATCTAGATCGAGGATACATAAAGACTAATCAAACTGAAAGTCAGAAATTATGAAGATGGGAGATATATTAGAATGATGGTTGGGATATCGAGGAGCGAGTGAGCTAAGCGAGCTAGTTGATTTGAGGATATGTGTTGCACTGTGTACCCTACAACGATCTGATGCGGATGTGCGACTGAGCGCGTCCAGTAAAACTATTGAGGTCAGCATCAATCTCGAAGACTTATGAGACATTATTTTGGGTGTTTATTTACCGCTGTGGGCTCCTAAGCAGAATGATCCGATTTCTCATTGGACAGTTTGTAATTGAATCAAAGTTGATTGCTCATTTATTTGCACTAAGAAGTATCTGATTATTGTCAGAATATAACTCCCAGTAAAACGTTAGATCCGTGATAGAAATCAATTCAGTAAGTCCATTTATTTAGTAGAGTTTTTGTACACTATATCTTGCTAGAAATCTCTTCGAATAAAAGTAACTTTTAAGATGCTATTACTAGGGCGTTTTGACTGAATAACAAGAACTACAAATATTTATTTCACTGTTTATTCACGAACTGGAATTTTATCGACATGAATACAGAATTGAAAGGGGTCGCTTAAAACAAATTTAGTCAGTTATATATGATATAAATGGTTTTGCCTATTTTCACTTACTAGCCAATCACAGCTGACATTGTCTTGAAGTATTAAAACCGTTTATATTAAATGGAAGTCTATCTTTTGAAGTTGTTTTAAACTTTTGCAATGCCAGAAAGTTAATAGTTTTTTTTACCATTACAACATCTGATAAAAGTGCACTGAAATTTTCATTTAAACCATAAAACTAACGCTATCCATTTTATTCACATTTCTGAGCATACAGTTTACATAGACAAAGCTAACAGCATTACATTTTTACTATATGTAAACAACATTTAACAGCTTTTTATGGATCTATATTTCTAATCAATAAACCTTGTATTTCAACTCAATGTTTCTAAAATGAATGAATATGTAAATTATTATTTTATTTGGTTCTAGTTTTTGCAGTGCAGGTTATGACATATGACATTCAATAATGTATACATTCATGTTTTAACACATTGTGTTTTATCATTAAATCATACAGCATAATGATGAGTCATACTAACACAACAAACAATTTTGTATATGACAAAATAGCGTAAACCTACTGAAGAAAATATTTGCAGAATGAAGCTTTTGAAAGTGTATTTTCATTAGGGATTGATATCAGTCGTAGAGAGACGGTCATTAGATTGCAGTGGACATTTGAATCATTATTATTCAGAAAGCATTCATTCAGAGGTCAAACTCACGTCTGTTAGATTGGGATGAATAATTTAAACAGATGAAACTTTAGGAACTAATTTCAGGACAATTAAATATACTACTGTTGTATACTTATTTCTCAATTGAGTTATGGTACTTTTTTTTACTTTACTTATATTGTAAGCTTTTATTTCATCCGTTAACTGTTATTATATGTTTAATTGTTCCTACATTACAGTTAATTATTACTCAGTTTTCTATTACACATGGTAGTTTTGTACATTTTGTGATGCTTCAAGGTCATTTATTTGATAGACAATCCAGTGAAACCCTCCTGGTACCCCTGTGGCTACTGCCGGTCCCAAGCCCGGATAAATTAGGAGAGTTGGGCATGAGGGTGGTGACCACATCTCTAGAAAACTAACTCGCTGAAAACGACCAGAAAAAATAAATCAAACCATTGAAATTCTGCCCTGGGAGTTAGAATGTCTTCATTCAGATGAGTTTTGTCATCTCATGATGAAAACCGAGTTCTTTTGGAAGTCACAAAGCCAATGCGCCTTCTGACAACTAGAGTGACCATTCTTCTAAGTACATTGAATGTTCGCACATTGTGATATACCTGGAGACTTATTCAAATTGCCGTGGAAATGAAAAGATAAAACTTGCTGGTACTTGGAATCAGTGAAACACATGAGACACAGGTTAGACAACTAAGATTAGTTTCAGTAGAGTTGGTATTCAGTCAGTCTCTTACAACGTAGAACTTCGTACGTACGTACATCAGTTCAAGTTGCCGTACCGCATTAGCACAGAGACGCATCTGTCAGTTCAAATCCCATTGTGGTGGAGATAGTGGAAGCATTGGTGGAAATGGATAAGATAAGGTTTCGAAGATATTATTGAAGAAGTATAGTTCACTGAGATAGCTGTAGAAAGAGAATGATAGAGATGATGAGGAATTGAGATTAGAATTTCAGAGAACACAACGAGTGGATGCGCCTGCGCTGATGTTATTCTCTGACCATGACGAAGAAAATGCTCCACATACACAATGAGTTGCACTGATGCAATCCAAACAGGCAGAAAAGGCACTGATAGGATAGGAATTTCTAGGACCCGGGATCATAAAAGAGTGCTTCAAAACAACGATTGGATTACGATGAACATCGTCAAATGCTTTGCACCTACGAACGACTACAATGAACACATCAAAGATCAATTCTACTAGAAGCTGCAGTCAGTGGTTGAGAACTACTCAACAAGGGACTTGCCATACCAATGAGACCTAGATGCCAAGGTTAGCATAGAAAACACTGGATATGAAGACATCATCGGACGACGTGGACTGGGAGAAAGGAACAAAAACGGTGAGAGATTGTAAACCTATATGTCTTCAACAAACTGGTCATTCACGGCACAGTACTGTCACAAACGCATACACAAAGCTATATGGATTTCAATGAATCACACAACTCAGAACAAAATCGACCATATCTGTATCAATGAATAGTTCAGAAGGGACATGGAGGACGTAAGAACCAAGAGAGGTGCTGACATAGCCTCAGATCACCACTTGCTGGTCGCCAAAGTGAAATTGAAAATAAAAAGGCATAGGACAACGGGGCGGACAAGATCACAACCCATGTGAGTTGTCCGACTTAATGAAGTTGAGGGAGCGATTGCAAATCTGAAGCAACGGCGAGCTTAAAGGCCTGACAGGCTTGCTCATTGATTTTTAAGGATGTTGGTCCAGTTTCAGCTGCTAGATTGACTGAGATCTTAGGTAGAATCTGGGAACTGGACGTAATCCCATCTGACTGATCTCAGTCGCTAATTTCCGAATTCACAAGAAAGGACAGATGTCCTCTTGTAACAATCATACAGGAATCAGTCTAACTAACATAGCTTCTAAATTTTTAGCCTTCATAATGCTTGGACGCCTAACTGAAGCTCGTGAACAGGAGACTCGAGAAAACCAGGCTAGTTTGCGACCTGGACGCGGCTGTATAGACCACATCTTCACACTACGACAAGTCCTGGAACACAGACACACATTTAGGCGTCCTACAATAGTTGTGTTCCTGGACCTAAAGGTGGTATTTGACTCTCGATCGTGAGGTTGTGTCAGTGCCTGTCATTGAAAGGTGTACCAAAGAAGTACATTAACCTTATACAAGCTGTGTACTCGAACACCACTGGTTGAGTGAGAACTTATGGCGAACTGTCACCGGAATTCTTTACTTCAAGTGGTGTCCGTCATGGATGTCCACTCTCTCCATTCTTGTTCAACTCTGTTGTGGACATGATTTTAGAGTTAACATTAAGCTCGTCAGATTTTTCAGGGTTAGACCTTATACCAGTAGGATCGCTTACTGACCTCGAATATGCCGATGACATAGTTCTATTCGGTGAAGACGCTGACAAAATGCAGTCTTCTGACTACCCTGAGCAACAATGCAAGCATGTTCGGGATGCGGTTTTCCCCGTCGAAATGCAAAATTTTGCTTCAAGATTGGGTTGCATCGGCAGCTGGACTAGTGATAGAGAGTGTAGTAGTTGAGGGTGTAAATCGCTTCACTTATCTTGGAAGTTTCATCAGCACTGATGGCCTGGTGACTGGCGAAATGTCAGTACGGATACAGAAGGCTTGATTGGCTCTTTCCAAGTTGCGTATCCTACCGTGCAGGCGAGATATCCGTCTACTAACAAAGGGTCTAGTCTACTGCGTAGCAGTTCGCTCCGTCCTATTATATAGATGCGAAATACGGCCAGTCGGAGTAGATATTCGTAGGTTACTAGTCTTCGATCATAGGTGTATCCAAGAATTGCTCGTGTATCCAGGGACGACCGAGTAAGCAATGCTATCATTAGAAAACGAGTTCTAGGTAAGGACGGCAAATCAATGGATGAAGCATTGAAACTTCATCAGTTGGGGTGGTTGGCACATGTGTTACGTATGCCTAACCACCGACTGCCTTGTCGAGCTATGTTTTGCGATGTTGTTGGACGAAAGCTAGGTGCGGCCAAACCAAAACATGGCAGAAATCCATGAAATCACTGACAAGTGGACTGAGTCATGTTGGTAGATGTAGGCTATCTGGTTGGAGTCCGCGAGATATTAATAATCGATAGTTAGAGCCCTTGAACAACATGGCTCAAAATCATCTGCAATGGCGCACGTACACCTCTATGGCATTCTAATCTTCTGAATTCGTCATCACTTCTACGTTTCTCCTCCCAATAATAATAATCGGTGGTTAGAGACCCTGAGTGACATGTCTGAAAACCGTTGGCAATGGCGTGTTCACTTGTAACGGATTTTTAAATAGGTTAACGAACTTCTCTGCAAGAATTATTGACCAATATGGTTCAATGGTGTTGAGAGTGAAGTAAATATCACTGATACTTAACTGATCAAAATTTTGAAAATAATAGAACTATTTTTACTCACAGAACTAATTTGTGAATTGAAATAAAAACAACCGACTCGTGACACCAGTCACTGATCTAACATATTTAGTTAATTTAAAATTGTGGCCCATCATACAACAGAGTAAACATTCTTATTCCACAAGTTTGTACTAAATCTCCAAATAGTCTCATTATGGTTAGTCACATTGAAAATTTTTAATTAATTTTTATGACAGAATACAAAAGTGAATACAGAACACAAGGAAATTTACTGAGGACAGTGATCGGGATATCACAACAACAAAATGAGAACAACAGTTAATCAGAAAAACAAAATCAATAAAATGTGAAGATTTAATGAAAATGGAGTTCACAAATGAACAATATTCAAATCATGATTAAAAAGTAATGAATAAATGGTAAAGTATCATTATAAAATGAACACAAGAACATGTCACTGTTATATAACAGTATGGAAATATTCGCACACAGTAATATAAGTAGTTATCATCGGAATGAATAGTAGAATGGGAATTATTAAGTAGATCAAAAAAGAAAACAAAATGGTAGACCAATCATGTCGTCAGTACGCTTTAAATAATGAAAGTGATAACCATTGGCATTATTATTGTTGTTATTATTCCCATTTATTCAGTGGGAGGATTTACAGTGACAATACAGTTGTTATTATTCATCTTCCAAACTCCTAGTAACTTTACTGAAATCAAATGGCTTTCCAGTTATTCGATTGTACATTTCTAACACATCATTACAGGTACTTTCAAAATGAGTTGATGCATCATAACTTTTCGAAATGTATATCTGTAATGGAAGAAATCAAAAAAAGTTACCGAAAAACCAAGGAATAAACATTTGCATTAAAACTTGGAGTTGAAGTAACAGAGACTGATAACGCGGGCAAATATTATCGGTGGTGTCCAAAAGCAAATAACTTATCTACTATAGGGATTGAAAACAGAGACAGATACCTGATAAATGATAATTGTCGGAAAACAAACTAGAGAGCACGTCAATTAACCCGTTGAATCTTGGTAGACTTCAAAACCACTTGAAAAAGAAGGCCAACTGAATTAACAATGTCACAATAAAGATAACAGTCGACGGAAATCCCTTGTTTAAGTTTAATAACTATAATCATATCTTCTATCGGACACTTAATCCAATAAGCAATACTTTTGCATCTTCAACTTGAAAACATAGTTATTATACACATAATAATTACTTTCTTCAAAAACACCAGGTACTTTTCACTGGTTGAACTGATCAGCATTGACATCCAGTCAGTGATATAAGTATCTTATCAAAAGCATATAACTTATCCATTAGAGGGATTGAAAACAGAGACAGATACCTGATAAATGATAATTGTCGGAAAACAACCTAGAGAGAACTTCAATTAACAAGTCGAATCTAGGGAGAAACATAGCTCGTCGCGGCAGTCGGTGGTAAGGCATACGTAACACATGTGCCAACCACCTCAATTGATGAAGTTACACTACTTCATCTATTGATTTGCTATCTCTACCTAGAACTCGTTTCCTAACGACAGCATTGCTTATACGGTTGTCCCAGGATACACGAGCAATGCTTCGGAGACATCGATGATCGAAGACTAGTAACCTACGAATGTCCTCTACTCTTAACGGCCAAGTCTCGCATCCGTACAGTAGGACGGAGCAAACAGCTTCGTAGTACACTCGTCCTTTAGTCAGCAAACGGATATCTCGACTACGCCATAAATGACGCAGGTTGGAAAAAGCCAATCGAGCCTTCTGTATCCGAGCTGACATTTCGTCAGTAACCAGGCCATCAGCACTGATTAAACTTCCAAGTGAAGCGGTCAACACGCTCGACTACTACACTCTCTATCACTAGTCCAGGTGCCGATGCAACCCAATCTTGAAGCAAAATTTTGCATTTCGACGGGGAAAACCGCATCCCGAACATGCTTGCATTGTTGCTCAGGGTAGTCAGAAGACTGCATTTTGTCAGCGTCTTCACCGAATAGAACTATGTCATCGGCATATTCGAGGTCAGTAAGCGATCCTACTGGTATAAGGTCTAACCCTGAAAAATCTGACGAGCTTAATGTTAACTCTAAAATCATGTCCACAACAGAGTTGAACAAGAATGGAGAGAGTGGACATCCATGACGGACACCACTTGAAGTAAAGAATTCCGGTGACAGTTCGCCATAAGTTCTCACTCAACCAGTGGTGTTCGAGTACACAGCTTGTATAAGGTTAATGTACTTCTTTGGTACACCTTTCAATGACAGGCACTGACACAACCTCACGATCGAGAGTCAAATACCACCTTTAGGTCCAGGAACACAACTATTGTAGGACGCCTAAATGTGTGTCTGTGTTCCAGGACTTGTCGTAGTGTGAAGATGTGGTCCATACATCCAAGTCCAGGTTAAAACCAGCCTGGTTTTCTCTAGTCTGCTCTTCACAAGCACTAGTAAGGCGTCTAAATATAATCGAGGCTAACAATTTAGAAACTATATTAGTTAGACTGATTCCTCTGTGATTGTCACAAGAAGACTTTTGTCCTTTCTTATAGATTGGGACAATCAGTGATTGGGACCAGTCGGATGGGATTGCGTCCAGTTCCCAGATTCTACCTAAGATCTCAGTCAACCTAGCTGCTAAAACTGGACCACCATCCTTAAATATCTCAGGGGTCAGTCTATCAGGACCTGCAGCTCGCCCTCGCTCCAGATTTCCTAACGGTTTCTCAACTTCATTAAGACTAGTGGGACTGACGTCAATTTGCCATTTAGGAGAATATATCCAACTAAAGATAGTTCTTTCAACATATTAACAAAAATGGGAATAGAACTTACATTACTCGATTTACCGTCATCTACAGGTTCAAATAAATCTGTTACCGAATAGAAAATATGTGCAATAGGTCCAAGTAATTGTAAACCAGGTTGAAGTTCTTCATGTGGATTTGATGTTTCTACAGTTGTCGCCACTAAGACAACAAAGAATTTTTCTGGGCATACAAGGTGTGGATGAGAGACACAAGAAACATATATATCTGGAAAATAAACATATATGCAAATTAATCAAAATCAACATACCATGATGTCGACCAACTTGGTTTTGAGGAATGATGATTTGTAATGAATGAGAATTCTTTACATTAGGAATGGGATGATTTAAGATGCATATAGCACGAACAACCTAGTAAGTAAAAATAAGAATACAGAATAGTGATACGTCCCACATTTCCAAACATTTATGCCTATATATATATATATATATATATATATATATATATATAAAGTCGCTCAAAACGGTGACTACCTCAGGGCACCCAACTTTTCGAAGGTTAGAGAGGTTTCTTTAAAACTCATCTTTTATCTCATCCCAAATGCAGTCAGAGACAACGGTGAGTCTCCCAGTCGTTACTGTCCCGTTTAGTTGGACAGCGCACAAGTGACTATCTACTAGGATCCAGTCTAGGAGAGCTAGTTCTGCTCTAGAACTGAATACTATACCTACACCAGCGAGGCCACGGGAAGCAGCTGCAGTGCTTTCAGATACATGGAGCATAAACCGAGTTGATTTTCTATCTGAACAAGGTTAAATCAAATTATTGATTTCGCTTGGATCTTGTATGAACGTTTCGGAGAGGCAGCATACATCAATGGCATGAGATTCCAGAATCCTAGCTAAGGAAGCCTGTTTCCCTATTTAACACCAAGTTCGAAAATTAAAAGCCACATGTAGTTTAGAACAGG
Organism: Schistosoma turkestanicum; assembly: GCA_944470395.2. Lineage (NCBI taxonomy): Eukaryota > Metazoa > Platyhelminthes > Trematoda > Strigeidida > Schistosomatidae > Schistosoma > Schistosoma turkestanicum. The sequence continues at coordinate 18,814,680 of OX103972.1, read as the reverse complement.
GTTTCAGGAGACCAGGAAAAACCGTTCGGGAACTCGAATCGATTGCTTTAGCGGTGCGGAGTGATAAAGTAGTGTGAGAAGGGTTAGTCGTCGAGATAAGAGAGATTTTAGTGGGCGTATGAGTGATTTGATTGCAACCGATTTGGTGTCGTGCGTTTTTAGTGTATGAGGACGGATGTCGTTTTCTGGCTGCCCATACAGTAGAAGGGTACTTCTTGAGGAACCTGAAAAAGAAGTCGGATTAGCGTCGGTCTTAGAGATCCGGGAGCGTGACCGCATAGACCAAGGGACAACTGCTTCGAGGCCGGTCACGCACGTCGTTTTTGTAAGGTTTTAAAGTGTTAGCTCCGCTCTTTTTAAAAGTTACACAGATCGCTAGTACGTTAATCACTCCTCGTCATCAGATTTGTTTATGATCATAATGGCGATAGAAGTCTTGGTGATTTTTAATTTCAACCCACCCATACAAATTTATTTCTGCAGAGTAGTGTTCTAACAATTCAAACCGTCCTATGGGTATCAGCTAGATCATTTCTGAATATATTGTTCTATTCTATGATGCGTAAATTCGATGATCTAAGGTTTGACCAGATAATGACATAACAACTATGTGGCGTTTTACGAGATCATTTACTGATCTAAGAAAATGATATATTACAACACAACACTATTTACGTTATAACGATCTTTTATAGAAAATAGCAAACTGAAAGATGAAATAACCAATAAAGGGCAGAATTAATTACATGGAATATGATTTTTAAGTGTAAAACAAATCTAAGAATTCTGGTTGCAAAACTAAAACATGATTACAAACACAAGAGTCAAGCAACTGGATAATACCCCTGGCTATTACTCAACAGTTGTAGCCCAGTCTAACGAAAATACTCCGCATAACCAACCTGCACTATTCTATTACTCGGCAATTTAGGTAGATAACTACGTTTTACGAGAAGAATCATCCTTACGGATTCTTAAAGGTAGTTTAAGTATAAGTAAACAATTTCAAATAAATTCTTGCAGAACGACCTGGTCAATCACCTCAAAATAGGTAAACGTTTGCCGTATTGTATTCCAGAATCCTCGTAGAATCAGACAATTGATACACAGATAAGATAAATAAATAAACGGTTGAGATGCTGATATACCAGAAAATATCCCTGACCACTTACCTGACCACACTTTCGGACGCGATCTGGGGCATAGCTAGGATCACATATCACCTGCGTACATAGTGCGGTTACACCTTCAGATTTCACCCCTTTAACTTTGCCATTCTCCATCACAATTTCGTCTACTGGTTTGTTGAGCATGTAAGTACCGCCATATACTGCGCTAAGTCGAGTAAAAGCTTGGGGCAATTCTCCTAAGCCGTAGAGAGGATAAAGATATGGAGATTTGCCGAACCGGTTGACCGAATTGTTATAAAGCTGCATTTTGGTGATGACTTCTATAGCTGGTGCTTTCTGTCTGTAGGAGTCGTCTGTATACAGACAAATGGCATGACCGACGAAATTCTGTACATTGAAAAAAATCAAATGGAATTATTGTTGTATGTCATTTTCCAAGTGAAGTGATAAAGTCATTAACAGTTTGCATTGCAAATAATGTGAAGGCAAATGAAAATGATGCACTCATTAAGTTACTAATTACACAACAACAAATGTATATTTCCTCTTGCAGATACTCGTGTTGCTAACCAGAGCTAAGAGGTGACGTGTACTACGTATTGTCACAAAAGTTATCTATAAAAGAAAATGAATTATCGACCAATCAACTAAGTCAGTCAGTCAGTCAGCTGTAACGTAGAACTTCGTACGTAAGCACGTCAGTTCAGGTTGCCATACCACATCAACACAGAGACGCAACTGTCAGTTCAAATCCAATAGTGATAGCGATGATACAAGTTTTAATAGTAATGGAGAAGATTAGGGAGCGAAAATATGATTCGAGAAGTATAATTCAGTGAGATAAATCTAGAAGGCGAAAGATAGAGATGATGAGAAATTCGGAAGATTAGGATTTGAGTGAACAAAACGAGTGATGCATGTGCGATATTGCAATCGATTTTGAGCCATGTCGTTCAAGGGCTCTAACTATCGATTATTAATATCTCGCGGACTCCAACCAGATAGCCTACATCTACCAACATGACGCAATCCACTTGTCAGTGATTTCATGGATTTCTGCCATGTTTTGGTTTGGCCGCACCTAGCTTTCTTCCAATCTACTCCTACACTGAGAAACATAGCTCGCCGCGGCAGTCGGTGGTAAGGCATACGTAACACATGTACCAACCACCTCAATTGATGAAGTTTCACTACTTCATCTATTGATTTGCTATCTCTACCTAGAACTCGTTTCCTAACGACAGCATTGCTTATACGGTTGTCCCAGGATACACGAGCAATGCTTCGGAGACATCGATGATCGAAGACTAGTAACCTACGAATGTCCTCTACTCTTAACGGCCAAGTCTCGCATCCGTACAGTAGGACGGAGCAAACAGCTTCGTAGTACACTCGTCCTTTAGTCAGCAAACGGATATCTCGACTACGCCATAAATGACGCAGGTTGGAAAAAGCCAATCGAGCCTTCTGTATCCGAGCTGACATTTCGTCAGTAACCAGGCCATCAGCACTGATTAAACTTCCAAGTGAAGCGGTCAACACGCTCGACTACTACACTCCCTATCACTAGTCCAGGTGCCGATGCAACCCAATCTTGAAGCAAAATTTTGCATTTCGACGGGGAAAACCGCATCCCGAACATGCTTGCATTGTTGCTCAGGGTAGTCAGAAGACTGCATTTTGTCAGCGTCTTCACCGAATAGAACTATGTCATCGGCATATTCGAGGTCAGTAAGCGATCCTACTGGTATAAGGTCTAACCCTGAAAAATCTGACGAGCTTAATGTTAACTCTAAAACCAGCCTGGTTTTCTCTAGTCTGCTCTTCACAAGCACTAGTAAGGCGTCTAAATATAATCGAGGCTAACAATTTAGAAACTATATTAGTTAGACTGATTCCTCTGTGATTGTCACAAGAAGACTTTTGTCCTTTCTTATAGATTGGGACAATCAGTGATTGGGACCAGTCGGATGGGATTGCGTCCAGTTCCCAGATTCTACCTAAGATCTCAGTCAACCTAGCTGCTAAAACTGGACCACCATCCTTAAATATCTCAGTAGTCAATCTGTCGGATCCTGCTGCTTCAGATTTCCTACAGCTTACTCAACTTCATAAAGACTAGGAGCAATTAAATCTATTTGCCATTCAGGATGACTGGGGATCGTGGGTAACCGAAGAGTGGCTCCAGACCAGTTGAACTGATCCCTAAAGTGTTCTGCCCATCGATCCAGTCTCCTGGATTGAGAACAAATAATAGTCCCATCATTTCCCGAGATAGTATGACTTACACTAGGATTCCTAATACCAGTTTCCTTGATAAGTCGGAAAAGTTGTCTATAGCCGCTGCCTTTTCCATCGCTTTTGGTTTCGCCACCCATCACTGTTCACGATCGTCGCGCAGGCTTTTTATCAGCCTGTGCTTAAGCTGACTTCGTTCTTCATCATGTTCACAGCCAGGTGGGATGCGTTTTCGAACATCAATCAGTTCGGTGGATGCTACTGAGATCCACAGCTTCATTCTAGCCCTATGGTTTACCTTACTAGCAGATACCACCGCCGCTTCCACAGCCTTTTTGATATCATTCCAACCTGCTTCCGGATGCGAACCGCTTACATGGTTGTCTAATTCTCTTTCTAGTTGCTCCTGAAATATATTCACAGCTTTATTATCATTAAGTAAAACCCAAAGGGGCTTCCTTACAGTGTCTTTCCTACGTCCAGTAAGCCTCAAACAGATACGCGCTCGCACTAAGGCATAATCTGAATCTAAACATGTGCCCCAGAACGAGCGACAGTCCTCTATGAACCCCTCCATCGGTGGCTGATGGCAATGTGATCTAGTTGGGCCCAACGTTGTGACGACTTTAGGGGTCACCGGATCAAAAGATATTTTTTCTTATGCCTAAAGTTAGTGTTTGCTAGATGATATAGGCGGTTATCTGAGCATACTTGCAACAGACGGTCGCCATTGTCTGTTCTCTGAGCCGCGACACCATAACATCCACCCACGTGTCTTTCCTGCTCACTTAGTCTGCCTACTTGAGCATTAAAGTCACCAGCCATTGTTACTATATCAGAGTGCCTAACTTTTTGGGGGAGGTCCGAAAGCTTTCTGTAAAATTCATCTTTCATCTCGTCTGAGTTGCAGTCAGTGGGAGCGTGGGCGGAGAGAACGAATAGGCAACGGCGAGTGCCCCTATCTTTCCGAGTCCTTACTGTCCCGTTTAGTCGGACAGCGCACAAGCGACTATCTACTGGGATCCAGTCTAGGAGCGCTAGTTCTGCCCTGGGACTCAATGCTATACCTACGCCAGCGAGACCACGGGAAGCAGCAGCAGGGCTTCCAGATACACGAAGGGTAAATCGAGCTGCTTCTTTATCTTGACATGGAGAGGTCAAGTGAATGACGCTACTCGGATTGTGTATGCGCGTTTCCGAGACGCAGCATACATCGATGGCGCGAGATCCTTAAGTCCTAGCTAATGAAGCCTATTGCCCTATTTGACACAATGTCCGTACATTAAGAGCTCCAACATGTAATTTAGAACGAGGTTTCAAGAGACCAGGAATAACGTTTCGTGAACTCGCATCGTTCGCATTAGCGCTGCGGGGTGATAAAGGAATCTGAGAAGAGTTGGTCGTGGAGATAAGAGAGGTATTAGGGGGTGTAGGAAGGGTTTGATTATGACCGATTCGGTCTCGCGTGCTGTTACGAGTATGAGGGCAGTTGTCACTTCCAGGCTGCCCACACCGTGGAAGGTTGTTTCTAGAGGAACCTGAAAAGAAAGGTAGATTAGTGTCGGTCCTAGAGACCCGGGAGCGTGACCGCAGAGCCCAACGGACAACTGCTTGAGGCCGGTCACGCACGGCCTTTTCATGAAAGATTTTTTGAGTATTAGCTCCGCTCCTAAAAGCCCTTAGTGGGCACTCTTACCGACGAAGACGGAAATCTGTGAGGTAGGGTGAGGTATAACAGTTCTAGGGTCGACCTTTTCTAACCCTTCCTTCCTTGTGAGAAGGCAGCATCGCTGCGGATGCTGCTTGTTGTCCGAGGGAAACACCTTACTGCTGTCAAACCCCTCTGCAGTCAACAGTACAACTTCGCCCTCAGACTTTGAGTAGCTGCTTTTAGTCTCATCGTTCTCCAATCGACCTGCCTGGAATGGTAGAACCTTCAGGAACGTATGTCCCAGCCAATATAGCTCGGTTGGGTCATCACGATAGACAAGCCCGACCACCATGTTAAGGTAGCAGCTACGGTTTATTGAAAAACGACTGGACTGCAGCGAAGGTGAGCTGTGATCAGCAAGTATGCTAAACAAGAGTTGTAACTTACTAGGATACTCTGCATTCGAAGTCTGTAATAAGTTTCATCTATGATAGGCACGTTATTCAATATTTTCATTAAAGGATTCAAGGGTACATATTCTGCGCAGCTATAATAATTATAGTTTTACAGACACATTGATAGAAAGACTCACCGCATTTTAGAAAGTATTAACATACTGTGACACTACATATCATCAGTGTTCGAGTAGAGAACTTTTCGATACATCTCTCAGTAACAGAGGCTGCCACAGAACCTCACGATTAACGGAGTTGAACCACTATCGTCGGATGTCGGTATGTTTATGTTTCAGAACCTGCCGGGTTGTTAATATTTGGTATATATCCGCGTCCAGGTCTGAGAACAACCTGGTTTCCCCGAGTTTGCCCTTCACGAGTTCTAGTTAAGCGCTGTAGCATTACTGAAGTTAATATTTCAGACACTATATCAGTTAAACGAATTTCTTCTTGATTGTCACAAGGTTTTTTGTCTTTTCTCATAGACTGGAACGATCGGCCATTCAGACTAGTCAGATAGGATTACTTCTAGTGTTTAAATTCTAGCTAGGATCTCAGTTGATCTAACTACTAAAATTGGACCTCTATCCTTAAAAATCTCATGGGTTAAAGCATCAGGTCCTGATGCTCTTCTGCACTTTAGATGGTCTATAATCTTCCCAACCTCATTGAGAGTTGGAGAACTGACATCAATTTGCCATCCAGGGTGAATAGGTGAGGAGTTACTGAAGTATATTTGAATCGTTTCTTAAGTGTTCTGCCCATCTGTATAATTTTGTGGATCGACAGTGAATATTGGCCCTGTCTTTATCTGAGATAGCTTTGCTAACAACCGGGTTTCTAATACCTGTTTCCTTGATAAGTCCGAACAGTTGCTAAATGTCAACTGTCGCCACTGCCTTAACCAACTATGTTGCTTCCGTTAAACACCGCTACTTACAATCGTTTCGTAAGCTTTTCATTAGCCTGTATTTAAGCTTTTTCCGCTTTTCATCGTGTTCAGAGACAAACAGGGTGCGTTTTTGAGTATCCATCGGTTCAATAGATGACACTTAAAGCTAGTGACTTTTTTATCCTTTTAGTTTAGGTTACTGGTAGATAGTATTGCTGATTCCACCGCTGTTTGGATACGACTGCAGGCTACCTACGGGTCGATATCACTTACATGATTGACTAGCACCTCTAGTTATTTCTGAAAAATATTCTTTACATTTTTTCATTAAGTTGAACTCCAAGGGGCTTTTTGCTATGGCGTAAAATGCAGCTAATTATGCTCATACTACAGCATGACCTGGATCTAAGCATGAGCGAGTCTTCTATCGAACCTCCAACGACGACTAACGACATTGTGGTTTAGTTAAGTTCATTGTTGAGAGGATATTTGGGGTCGCCAAGCTAAAAGATGTTTTTTATTATTCATCTTTTACGTCATCTGTGCTGCAATTAGTGACAACTCAGTTGGGGTAACGAAGAAGCGGCAGTGTGTGTCCTTGTTTCTCCGACATCTTTCTATCCCATTTAATCGGACAGAGCACAAATGTTGGGACCAAGACTAGGAGAGCTGATGCTACTTTTTAACTTCATCTACACCAGCTAGGTTTGAAAAAGAGTCCTCAGATATATAAAGGTTTTCGGATCGATTCTTTATATTGGCACGGTTACGTCATGAAAATTACGACACTCTGATCCTGTAGGTGAGTTTTGGAGACGTATCATACATTGATGGCAAGAGATTATAAAGTTCTAGCTACGGTAACTTGATGTTCTATCTAACACAATGTCCGAACAATAAAAGTCCCATGTAGTTTGGAGCGTGATTTCACGAGACCAGGAACATTTCTTGAACTCAAATCATGAGCATTGGTGGTGCGAGGTGATAAAGATGTGAGAGAACTGTTAGTCATGGGGATAAGAGCTACTAAAGCGCGAGGGAAGGGTTTGATAGTGAATGAGATCATCTTATATGCCGTTAGTGGCAGGATATTTCTTCTCGGACCTGCAAAGAAAGATGGATTATAGTTGTTTTTGGTGACACAAGAGCGTAGCCGCAGATCCCGAGGTTCAGTCACTTAACAGCACTTGGCGTAATTTCTGATGAGACTTTCTTTACTCATTCCTAATGCTTATTTACGGTGATTTGTCATACTGGATCTATACCTCAGAAGCTATGCTTCACAGTTCTAACTTCATGTTGTTTTCACAAACAAAATATTAAAAATTACCTGGTCAGCAATGAAACAGACAAACACGACAGATAGAATAACAAAGAATCACATAAGTAATTCAGGAATATCTCTTAGCATTATAGAATAGTAAAGTGAGCAAGAATATTCTCTATACTTTCACACATCGTCGATGTTGAGTGGAGTTTGAACTTGCAAATGGTCGATTGTCTAACAATTGGGCTACCGCTATTAACCTTTTTAAAACGTTTTCCTCCAAGTGAGGGATGAATGTTATTGAGATTTCCTCCATTTAGCAAAGCCTTAGTACACTCTAGCCCGGTTTGGTTATCATATCTGTGTACAACCCTCAAATGCACTGTGGGTGTTCTAAACCTCAATTTTCAGGTAACAGAAAAGGCTTATACAAAAGAGCTAAATCATGAATATAAGTCAAACAAGGTTAACGGATCATCTATAGAATATTAGCTGACCTTAGTAGTCTCATCGACACCGAAATATGAAAAAGCCTCCTCAATAGAATTGCTTAGTATACTTTTAGGTGGGGGATATACAGCATTCCAAGTAGAAGGGTTATCAGGATCAACATCCACAACCCATTGCAGGAGATTCCTTAGTCTTCTTTTTTCAAACAAAGAAACCAAACCTAATGTAATAATCAGTTAAGAAAAACACTCACTTGTTGAGAGAGCTTCACTCGCGTTACTCGGGACCTTGTGTATTGACTTTTTATCAAAAACATAGCTCTCCTCGATACTTTTAAACTCGAGATACCTAGTAACACCTGTATGAACAAGCAATTTTACTAATTTTCCTGAAAAATATTTATCAAGTGCTCGTACTACTTACCATCAGCCATCAGGAACTTTGGAATCAGGTCTACATTCCAGTCCCTTCCCCGGCCAAATGCACTGAGGTCTGCATTTTTATTAAACTTCTGAAAAAGTGCTTCCAGTGGTGTAAATGATGTGGTTTCAGCACCATAGTAATTATTTCTATCTATATGCAGCACCTTCTTTCCTTCCACAGACATTAAACCACTGAGTATACATTCCTGGTTATGAGAAATACTGATGCTAGCTTAAATGATATACCTTTAAACCAGTACCAAGCACGATAACGTCGTATGTCTCATCCATTTAGCTATATCAAAACCAGCGGTTAACTCGTAATGGTGTGGAAGGTCGATCCAATAACCAACATCAAATATATTTTTCTCGAGTAAATATAAACTAGTTGGTTTCGTTCCGCTTGATTATTTTTCTTTCGGTACGGTTCCAGGTGTTTGGTAGTGTCCAATGAATGGAGGTCTAGCCACTCGACTGTCTAATTCTAGTCAGTTGTCAGTTGGTTGTGAGTTCGTGTAAGCAAGAGAGAGGAAAAAGAAGTAATAGGTGAGATAAATTAGGTAAGTGATCTGAGGAGATGGAAATGATACCAACTAGTAGGTCTCAAGATATGCATCATGTACAGCATATCCAAGAGGGAGATAATAATCCGTATGTGAATAGGTGATTATCAAGTCTCTTCTTAAAGCTGTCCACTGAGGGGGCTGTGGTGACCTCGCTTGGGAGAGCATTCAAAGTTGCGACGACTCTCAATGAGAAAAATTGTGCAAGAACCTGAGTATTGGCTCTTTGATGTGCGATTTTTTGATGATTCCCTCGAGGGGAGTGGTGGTGATGCATTGGTAAACTGCGCATGTTCGGATGGTTTGGCGTGCTTAATATGCTGTACGCCATTTCAAGCTGCAACAACCCCTAACGTGCAAGAACGTGGCTGTTCAATCTTTGATGCTTAATTTCTGGAGGATCACCTCGAGAGGCATGGCGATGATGCTTCGGTAAAATTCTTGCGTTGGAATGAAGTGATAAGCCTAATATGTTGTACGTCATTAACTTATTATCCCTGATTCTCCTGTGACTCAGAGAGAATAATCCTAAGTGCTGTAGTATATCTTCGTAAGTTTTATTCTTTAACTTATCACCCATTTCGTCGCTCGTCACCTCACTCAATCCAAGAGATTTATGTCTCTTTTAAAGAGAGGGGCTGCGACAACTTTGTGAACCTCAAGGTGTGAGTACACATTTACCTTATACAACGATAAAAATAATTCTGGGTTGACAGAACCAAGTGTAGTTCGCATAAAGTGAGGAGTCGCATTATCTTTGGCTGCATCCTCTTCATATTTCGAATTGACGTCTAGGCTTTTTGTGGTTGTAAGACCGAGAGCAAGCCCTGAGGAGACATTAGAGAGCTGATTTCCATTAAGGGTGCAAGTCTTTTGTGTCACATGGAGCGGAATGTACATAGCATGGCATTTCGACTGGTTTAGTCTTAAGCCGTTTTCACCGCCCATTCCTCAATGAATTTAAGGTCCTTTTGAAGCTTATTTGAATCCACTTCGCTTCGAATGAACCTCTAGGTCCTTGCATCGTCTGCCTCGATCAGTGCCACTGAGCTAATTTCGTCTAACAGAATACTGATGAATATCAATGAGAGTAGTTTTCATAAGATGGTCTCTCGTGAAACTCCCGATGTTGAAACTCGTCAACTAACGTACTAAACCTTTGGATCAGTTCGTGTTCGCCCAATTTTTTGTAAACAAAGTATAAAGGATTTTGCTGAGCTGATTCGAATAATCGGCAGAGGCGGAGTATCGACATAAGGTGGTGGTTATGGGTAATCGATAGAAAATTTTGAACCATTGTCATCTACGAATTCCATTATGGGCAGAGAAAGAACAAACGATGAATGAACCGCTAGCACGAATTTTGTTTGATGTCGTATAGTTTACTGAGCTTGTACTCGTTTGGTTTCCGGCGGTAATGAAATGTTAAATCTGAATTAAGTTCGAAGGATTTATCCCACGTACTCACTCATTCAGACAAAAGATGAGAAGCCGAGGTGGACATAAAGAATTGAGATAATACTAGTTTCAGGTTTCAACATACTTCAAAACAGATGATGCCTAAAGTGACTTTTACGACCAAAAACACTATTTCTTAAATAGCGACATTCATGTACCAGTGAACGTTTGATTGAATATTTGTTTATTCGTACTTTCGCTTTACACATTGATCTTTGTTCTTTCTTCACATACTCCGAAATTACACTACAGTCACGTTGCTTCTCCTGTTTCGGGTCTCCATCTTATTTCGGCTACTCTATACGTTCGCTCATTTCTCTGGCACATTTCGGTATTTCTTCGATACCACGAAATCGACAACAATTACACCTATTTCATCTGGTTTATCCCTCCCTTTTCCTTCCTATAAAAGATCTGGGATGACATGTGACGTGCTCATAGTCCCTTGACTCGTACATATACAGACATGAGAAAACCTGCACATGTTCATATGGAAAGCATGAGCTTAGCATCATGACGTTAAATTGGGGCTGCTGAAGTGCATGAATTTATGAAAAAATAACAAAGATGTTGAGGCGGTACAAATAACTCAACAGTCACATACTGTTTGATTTATCATGACAGTTACTTTAGCATTTAACGACATATCATAATATACGTTTCTCCAAACCTGGGTTTTTCGATATTTTCCACCAGTCAGCTATGTGTTTCTGCTGTTTTGAGGAGGTTAATAGCAACAGAATTCTAAAAGTGACCTGATAAATTACTTTAATCTTATGTTGTGTTCTTGAGGAAAATGGACTTTCCCTCTCAGACACTTATCAGAAGCTACATAGATTGCCTTGATGTGTGTCAAAGTCCATATGCCAACAACATCTAGGTAGAAGGATCGATATTCTTAATTCTAGGTGATATGAAATACACCAGTCTGTTAAAGTCTTCTCTACGTTTGCCGCCTGTAATCTACCCTTATACATTCTTAACAAATATCCATGAGGATTTTAGAGACATCATAACTCATGGCAAGACCGTCTTTACGTTTCTTGCGCGGCTTATTTATTTATTTGCTTCTCATTGTTCTTTATTTGATATGACTGGCTAACTTTTTTGTTGCAAGAGCATCTCAAAGTATTCAACTGGCTAGCGCCTGTCAAAAATGTAGTTAACTTTATTGGTTTTTCAATTTATTTCTTTCACTCAGATTTCGAACCTGTATACTTGTAATTTCGGCTATTGATTTCACTGTTTCGCCTCGGTATTTTAGAAGGAAGGAAACGCAAAAGCTGGTTTATTGTGAAGGTCGTTATGACTATTTCAGGAATAATAGATTCCTGCAGCTTACTCATGATTTAGTCGCAGGCCGGAATTTGAATTTCCTGTTATTCTTTTTTTTGAGGAAACGTTAGTTTTGGAACAGGCTACCATTACCTCTGTCACTGTGACAATATCGCCAAGTTCAGTAAGCTAACAAATCTATTTTTAGACTCTCAAGAGCTTTATTCACTATCCCCATAACTCCCAGTCATCGTCTTGGTACTTACTTTTGGACCAGCACGTATCTGGGATTATTTTAGGAACCCGTTAATCGACCATGAAAATATACCACACAGACTGTTATAGACTCTGCCAAAGTGCCCGTTTCGACAAAAAATAAAAATGTCGTTCTATCGCTTTACTCATTAATTTTTAACATTATTTCAACTCCTTTTTTCACTTTCTCCTCGTTCCAGCTCCCTGTCCTTCCTATTACCATACTACCTATTAATTGACTCATCTTACAAATTATACCATTCGTTTACTTAAAATCAGTGTGATATGCTATGTGGATATATTATCTGGCAAAGTTGTCTGGATTGCTTGTAATGTTGGAGCTAGTAGAGAATGTTAATTCCGATAAGGTGTACAAAAAAAAAAATTGATAGTAGACTAGAGACCATTATTTACAATTAACCATTAAACGTAAGAGAGCCTAACATCACAAAAGGAGGGAGGGTGGTGTATCTGACCAGCATTCATGACGGTGGGGCGATAACCTCAATCTACCCATGTCTGTGTGGCAGAACATTTTGTTTGCTTACGGCTCCTTACGATATAGCAGGATGTAACAAATCAGTGATATTGATGTTACTTTTCCTAGTTAACCTCGTCTACAACCCATGTCTGTAACCTTGCACTGGTTTTTACTTCCTACCGAGAAATCCTATTACAAGCTGGTCTGGACAACTATACTAAAAAAGAGCTCATTCATAACTTCTTGAGCCTCAGAGATAAAAATAAAAAGAATAAATAAAACCAAAAAATTATATCACTGATCCTCTTTATTATATTTTGTAAATTAACTTTATTACTAACAACTTGGTTCTTCTGAATTTCCTCGATTCTTTCGACTAACTTCTCATTAGTTATCTCACTACTAAAGTGTCTTCATTAACCTACATAAGCGCAGGTGTAAAGTGTTCTGATATTAAAAATGTTTGGGTAAACATACCTTTTTTTATCCATAAACGTATGTGCGAAGCCGTTGTTCGGCTTTGAACATGAATATTTTCTGTTCTGCTCCTCGTCCCGTTTTCTTTATTCCTTTTTTCAGAACCTTATTCCACTCCTCATATATTAGTCTGGATATTTGCAGTAGACTTGGTTACCCTACCCAAGAACATGTGAAATCATTAGCTGACGAATATCAACCAGACCTTTGTACATTTACCGCATCATTTCTTGTTATATGAAAACCTGTCTGTACCATGAATCATTTCTCAGCCCATATGATGATTGTCGTAACGCAACCTTCGTAACTTGCGCCAATTACTCGCTTTGTACATTCCATCTTTAAGAAAACAATGAATCTTGTGAAATGTTTCAGTAACTTTATACCGTTTTAAAAAAAATATGTTGCTAATCTTAACATTTTGATCTTGCCTGTAAATTGGCATGTCTCTTGTAACATGTTTGTTATTTGAGAATAAATTATTATTATTATTATTATTATTATTATTATTAATGATTTATTGATGAGATTAACGCAATGACATTCGATAAATTATATTCTTTACGCCTGAAAGTAAATAAGAACAGCCGAATCATAACCAGTTACAAGAAAAGTTCCGTGTTCGACCTCTATAACTCCTTGATTACTTCTGAGCGGAGCATAAAATCCAATTTCCGGCGCCATCAGTTTGATTAACCTGTTCAGTGCAGTTTTTTATTTTCCTCCCTATCTGAAAATGTACTGATACCAAGCAAATTTTTTGACATAAATGATCTGGTTGTTCAGATGTAGGAGTAATGGCCAATGAGACGAATTATCTTTAGTCATCATAAAACAATATATTTGTCAGTCATTAAGTTGAGGCTTTCTAGTGGTTTTTGTCTTCTCATGAAATTAATCTTTAGAAGAGACGGCAAGTTTTGTCATTATGTCGGACTACTTTCCAGCCTATCTTTCTCGTTAGAAACACTAGCTAATTAATGGACGTATCTACCACAACTACTTAGGTCTTCATCTATAATTGACAATCCTAGCAAGCGGACAGTGTCTATGACCATAAAGAAGTAAACGTAACCATTAACAAGCGATGGCCGGGTACCATGATACTAAAGGGAAAACTCAGTGAACGTCTGTAACTAGTCAGTTTTACATACAGGCATTTTATTGCTACTGTTCCTAATAAAAACTGAAAATTGTTTCGTCTCTGGAGACACAGCCATAGCATTTATACGTATTTGCTTCAGGATTGTTATGAAAAATTTATGAATGTTGTATCATACCTACAGCAAGCCTCGTACGACTACTTGTAACGATTTCATATCACCAGCAAGTTATCCCTCTGGATTCTGTGAATTTTGTTTAAATTTGGTATCATTATCACACATGTTTACTCATAGTGCCAGTTTTTAATTGAATCGTTTCTGCTGCTGATATTTTTCTATCTGTCCTAGCTTTGTTGTTATTATTATTATGATGCAGTAGATTCTAACAGTTTCTTTCTGATTTGCATGCCTAAGTTATTTGAAATGTCTGAAGATGATCACGTCATAACTTTTTGGATTTAAGTCAAAATTAGGATTTCCATACTTCTGATAGTTACCACAGTAACAACGTAATTTACGACATTTTTGATTAAAAGACATGTAAACCGCTTGAAAGTTTCTAAAGAAGAGAAAATCTCTGTCCAGACCATTTTAAAATATATTTGTGATTAGTGTCGCTCTTCCCGTTTAATGGTTTACTTACGCTAAACACTGCAGATTAGGTGATTCCAATTATAGGATGTGCAGAGAGAAAAACTCTCACAAAAAAGTAAGTTAATACAAGTAACTGGATTTGTCCTAAAGTTAAAAACAAGAAACAGTTAGTTAGTAGCAAAGAAAGGACACTTCAATTGAATACTGTAAAAACGACTTTAACTGAGGCTTAGTTTAGTTTTTCTGGAATTCGAAGAGGTAAAAGGTGACCCTGATAAACGACTCACCCACCCTCTGGAGTGGTTGAAACCTGCTACCATATTTGTACTTCTGTAAGAGGTTTTTGAAGTGCATGTTACTAAATGAATAAGGCTACATAAGTGGCTGGTGGTTAGACCTGATAAAAGAGGATGTTCAGGGTACCACTTGGAAGTAACCACAATAAGGAAATCTTACTAAATAACGCATACAGGAATTGTTTACGTAAACTGTTCCTAAATGGTTGCAGGAATGATGGGGTTATACATAGCAAGAAGAGAGGCATACATTTTTATCTTAGAGTATGTCCAAGACGTATGATAGTGAAACATGTAAGACATTTCGCTGTAAAAAATCTAGAGCTTTGTGTAGAATCCAAACTACGGTAGAACAAAAATATCATCATCCCAAAATGGAATTCAACAGATTCCCAAAATTAGAACTGAAAGAATCAATAAGGACATGTTAAAAATGTATACATGGAGGAATTTCCATAAACGACGCCTTCCAAAATGGATATTTCACTTTGTAAAAGTGATCATAGGAGCCACAACAGGTTTTTAAGGTGTTATAGTCACTTTGGTGAACATTCAAATTCTTTGACCATAAATTGTCTGTGGTTATGTATCTTATCGATGTAAAACCTCATCCAGAGTACTGCATCCAAGCAGTTGGTTCATTCTTGGCTAGAAATGTCATCACTCTCGAGCGTGTCCAACGTGCAAGAATTATTTTAGTGACTGGTCTTTCTAAACTCTTAAAACATCTAAAATATTTCCCCTTATAGTAGAACTTATGGTGATCTGATATTGATATTCCGTATCTTAAATAATGATTTTGGCGTTTTAATATCTAATCTTTTTGCTTCTTTGGGAAGCAATCATTTACGATGCCCCAACTCGAAGGTTTAAGGGTCGCGTTCGATTAGACTCATTGTGGGATTTTGTTTCTCCCTTTCAGTGAACAAAGACCATAACGCGTCACTCAAACACCAGCAAAAAGTTTTAAGTGGGAGGCGGATCTTAAATGGCGAGAAATTCTCAAGTATATACAAATATCCACCGACCTACTGCACTGATAATTGAAACTGTCTACTTCAGTGACATCGCCTTTAAATGATTTGTTTCATCACAATTTTAAACTCGAGATACCTAGTAACACCTGTATGAACAAGCAATTTTACTAATTTTCCTGAAAAATATTTATCAAGTGCTCGTACTACTTACCATCAGCCATCAGGAACTTTGGAATCAGGTCTACATTCCAGTCCCTTCCCCGGCCAAATGCACTGAGGTCTGCATTTTTATTAAACTTCTGAAAAAGTGCTTCCAGTGGTGTAAATGATGTGGTTTCAGCACCATAGTAATTATTTCTATCTATATGCAGCACCTTCTTTCCTTCCACAGACATTAAACCACTGAGTATACATTCCTGGTTATGAGAAATACTGATGCTAGCTTAAATGATATACCTTTAAACCAGTACCAAGCACGATAACGTCGTATGTCTCATCCATTTAGCTATATCAAAACCAGCGGTTAACTCGTAATGGTGTGGAAGGTCGATCCAATAACCAACATCAAATATATTTTTCTCGAGTAAATATAAACTAGTTGGTTTCGTTCCGCTTGATTATTTTTCTTTCGGTACGGTTCCAGGTGTTTGGTAGTGAACTAAGTTCATTTGGTAAAATTTAATGCATTAAGGGACCTTCCATATAATTAGCTTCTATCTTTGTCTTGATACCATATATTCACTAATCGTTGTTGTGTTTTATCTGCTTCACAAAGCCTGTAAACTGTTTTAGGCGGTCGATTCGTAGTCATTGGATGACCTCAGGTCGGCCTTGAGCGCCCTTCCAATCTTCATGAAAGTAGTTCTGCAACCGACTGAGCTTAAAGGTACTGAATTATTGTATTTCTAATGTCGCTTTTAGTGCTGGTCCGTGCCATAAATTCACTTGGAAAACTAGGACATGAGGTTTACTTTGAATGTGGTCTAAATGACGTAAGTAAATTCACTTGATGTGTAAGGTAGTGTAGTTAAAGATCAAAACAGTCAACACTTCAAGGTCGGCTTTTGCTTCTGTCCATTTTAGAGAAGTGTTTTTTGACAAGTTTACAAGTAGCGTTCATGGCGGGTCTCTGCAACGCTTTAAAATCCCTAGTCTTGTATGACTTTATTCTCCATAATTTTCCCAGTCATGTTTAAACGTTTTTAGACTAACCTCTACATTGGAGAGGTCCATCCTCAAATGCAAGATGTTCTTATCTGACCAGGATACAGTTTTGACTGTTCAGTACTTCTGTAAATTTGGAATCGTTAAGACCTACAATATGTCAATTATCGATTGTGAGCAACTAGAAGCTGTTTACTCTATAGAAGGAAGCGCTAATCATTTGGTTTTATCAGCACGGTATGCTACATGTCCTCTTATATTCATAGTTTACTTGGAGAAATTATAAACAATTTTCGTCTGTCTTCTGAAGAGCTGACAATTCTTTTGGATTCGGGCGAATGTACTTTTCAGAATCACACATTTCAAACAGGTTTTTATCTACTTACCTTAATATTTTTTACAGATCCTTCCGTGATAACAACACAGATTCCTCTAAATGCTACTGAATTCGATGTCTACCAAGTTCATTCAAAATGTGAAGTCACATTCTGCCAAAAAGAATTACGGGTACCGTTGTCATGCATTTCGAAAATGTCTCCCATTTGATATTTTGACAACTTAATAGGTCCACGTATTAGTGGGCTGATAAAATTGGTCTTAGTTAGATCCACCGTTCATTGGAGTATATCATTTGAGATACATGATTTTTAATGTATTATCTATCCTCAGTTTTAATTTTTCGATAATTTAAGTAATTTTGGTCATTTACGAGATTGATCTTATTGCAGTGTTATGAGCCACATGTCGTCGATAACATTTATTCGGTAACAGGCTCTTTTCCCCATAGTTCAGCTTGAATAATCGAACTGTATTATCAACTCTCAAATACCGAGCTCATCTGAAATTTTCGAATAGAAATCTCTGTTAACTTCGTAATCTGATACTAATCCTCACCACTATACACAAGAAATATTCCGAAAGCATTTACAATTAAGTATTTGTATCCTTCGCATTTCTGTTTGTCTCTCGTAACTACGTTCAGAGCAAATTAGCACTCAGTCTACTCATCCTTTGATTTGTAGTCAGACGATTCGCTACGATGAAGGCGTATTTGTGATGTCTATGTCTTATGTTCACGACCGGATTTACTTTTAGTCTATTTCCTACAACATGTGTGTAAGTACATACCATTGCTGTTATAAAGTATCCGTAGATGTTTATGAGCATACTTTAGTTCGGAGTTAGTTAGTTCATTAACGAAAAGAACTAGTTTTTCTGGTTAGCGATTTCAGAGCACAATTAAGTAGTACATTCAAGTATGGAATGTAAGCGTTTATGATTTGGAACTGATAAATATTTTGCCTTTAATGACTGGCTTTTTGGGAATATTGGGTCACATAATGCATCCTTATAACACCTGTCCCAGAATAATTATTCGTTGCCACTTCTAAAATAACAAATTCTTCTTCCCATTCGTGAGTTAGTGGCTAGACCAGTATGTGTCAGTCAGTCAGTCAGATGCATTATAGAACTTCGTACGTAAGTATGTGTGAAAAATTTACATTCAGCTATCGTTTTAAAGTCGGTGTGTTGATATTCGTGCGTGTCAGTAACTCATCACTCCATAAATTTACAGAATCTCATGATCCTCATGGTAAGTGTCCGTTGGTATTATTATCATGTAAGTCAAATTTCTAAATTATTCACCAACCCTGTTATGCGTAAATGTTTTTTTAAAGGTTATTTTGTCATTTTGTGAGCTGATTTCTCCTATGGTAAGAATTTACTGTGACCGACCGGGCAAACCAATAATATTTGCTTGTACTCATGAGACAAGGCTCAGTGCTCGGTACGTGTTTGCGACCTTTCCTTCAGATGGATCCTCAACCCCGAATTCTCAACGTTCTGAGTGTAGCCGACGTTTGTTATCAATCAGAACTCCTGTCCCGATGCAACATTTAAATACTTTACCAACGGATGAGAAGTAATTTTGTTTGTTTATTTTCTGATCATAAAGTTCGTGAGATACTAATGCTCCCTAAAATCGCCTTCGCATCCACCAAAGATTGATAAAATTACTGGGTGTTACCAGCTATTTAGACATAGAAAGTTTATATTGTTCAGGATATTCTCCCCGATGCATATTATTTGGATACTCAGTAGAGTTTGTATCCCGACCGAAGCTGCTACCTTAATGTGATGGTCGGGTTTGCCTATCGTGATGACCCAACCGAGCTATATTGGCTGGGACATACGTTCCTGAAGGTTCTACCATTCCAGGCAGGTCGATTGGAGAACGATGAGACTAAAAGCAGCTACTCAAAGTCTGAGGGCGAAGTTGTACTGTTGACTGCAGAGGGGTTTGACAGCAGTAAGGTGTTTCTCTCGGACAACAAGCAGCATCCGCAGCGATGCTGCCTTCTCACAAGGAAGGAAGGGTTAGAAAAGGTCGACCCTAGAACTGTTATACCTCACCCTACCTCACAGATTTCCGTCTTCGTCGGTAAGAGTGCCCACTAAGGGCTTTTAGGAGCGGAGCTAATACTCAAAAAATCTTTCATGAAAAGGCCGTGCGTGACCGGCCTCAAGCAGTTGTCCGTTGGGCTCTGCGGTCACGCTCCCGGGTCTCTAGGACCGACACTAATCTACCTTTCTTTTCAGGTTCCTCTAGAAACAACCTTCCACGGTGTGGGCAGCCTGGAAGTGACAACTGCCCTCATACTCGTAACAGCACGCGAGACCGAATCGGTCATAATCAAACCCTTCCTACACCCCCTAATACCTCTCTTATCTCCACGACCAACTCTTCTCAGATTCCTTTATCACCCCGCAGCGCTAATGCGAACGATGCGAGTTCACGAAACGTTATTCCTGGTCTCTTGAAACCTCGTTCTAAATTACATGTTGGAGCTCTTAATGTACGGACATTGTGTCAAATAGGGCAATAGGCTTCATTAGCTAGGACTTAAGGATCTCGCGCCATCGATGTATGCTGCGTCTCGGAAACGCGCATACACAATCCGAGTAGCGTCATTCACTTGACCTCTCCATGTCAAGATAAAGAAGCAACTCGATTTACCCTTCGTGTATCTGGAAGCCCTGCTGCTGCTTCCCGTGGTCTCGCTGGCGTAGGTATAGCATTGAGTCCCAGGGCAGAACTAGCGCTCCTAGACTGGATCCCAGTAGATAGTCGCTTGTGCGCTGTCCGACTAAACGGGACAGTAAGGACTCGGAAAGATAGGGGCACTCGCCGTTGCCTATTCGTTCTCTCCGCCCACGCTCCCACTGACTGCAACTCAGACGAGATGAAAGATGAATTTTACAGAAAGCTTTCGGACCTCCCCCAAAAAGTTAGGCACTCTGATATAGTAACAATGGCTGGTGACTTTAATGCTCAAGTAGGCAGACTAAGTGAGCAGGAAAGACACGTGGGTGGATGTTATGGTGTCGCGGCTCAGAGAACAGACAATGGCGACCGTCTGTTGCAAGTATGCTCAGATAACCGCCTATATCATCTAGCAAACACTAACTTTAGGCATAAGAAAAAATATCTTTTGATCCGGTGACCCCTAAAGTCGTCACAACGTTGGGCCCAACTAGATCACATTGCCATCAGCCACCGATGGAGGGGTTCATAGAGGACTGTCGCTCGTTCTGGGGCACATGTTTAGATTCAGATTATGCCTTAGTGCGAGCGCGTATCTGTTTGAGGCTTACTGGACGTAGGAAAGACACTGTAAGGAAGCCCCTTTGGGTTTTACTTAATGATAATAAAGCTGTGAATATATTTCAGGAGCAACTAGAAAGAGAATTAGACAACCATGTAAGCGGTTCGCATCCGGAAGCAGGTTGGAATGATATCAAAAAGGCTGTGGAAGCGGCGGTGGTATCTGCTAGTAAGGTAAACCATAGGGCTAGAATGAAGCTGTGGATCTCAGTAGCATCCACCGAACTGATTGATGTTCGAAAACGCATCCCACCTGGCTGTGAACATGATGAAGAACGAAGTCAGCTTAAGCACAGGCTGATAAAAAGCCTGCGCGACGATCGTGAACAGTGATGGGTGGCGAAACCAAAAGCGATGGAAAAGGCAGCGGCTATAGACAACTTTTCCGACTTATCAAGGAAACTGGTATTAGGAATCCTAGTGTAAGTCATACTATCTCGGGAAATGATGGGACTATTATTTGTTCTCAATCCAGGAGACTGGATCGATGGGCAGAACACTTTAGGGATCAGTTCAACTGGTCTGGAGCCACTCTTCGGTTACCCACGATCCCCAGTCATCCTGAATGGCAAATAGATTTAATTGCTCCTAGTCTTTATGAAGTTGAGTAAGCTGTAGGAAATCTGAAGCAGCAGGATCCGACAGATTGACTACTGAGATATTTAAGGATGGTGGTCCAGTTTTAGCAGCTAGGTTGACTGAGATCTTAGGTAGAATCTGGGAACTGGACGCAATCCCATCCGACTGGTCCCAATCACTAATTGTCCCAATCTATAAGAAAGGACAAAAGTCTTCTTGTGACAATCACAGGGGAATAAGTCTAACTAATATAGTTTCTAAATTGTTAGCCTCGATTATATTTAGACGCCTTACTAGTGCTTGTGAAGAGCAGACTAGAGAAAACCAGGCTGGTTTTAACCTGGACTTGGATGTATGGACCACATCTTCACACTACGACAAGTCCTGGAACACAGACACACATTTAGGCGTCCTACAATAGTTGTGTTCCTGGACCTAAAGGTGGTATTTGACTCTCGATCGTGAGGTTGTGTCAGTGCCTGTCATTGAAAGGTGTACCAAAGAAGTACATTAACCTTATACAAGCTGTGTACTCGAACACCACTGGTTGAGTGAGAACTTATGGCGAACTGTCACCGGAATTCTTTACTTCAAGTGGTGTCCGTCATGGATGTCCACTCTCTCCATTCTTGTTCAACTCTGTTGTGGACATGATTTTAGAGTTAACATTAAGCTCGTCAGATTTTTCAGGGTTAGACCTTATACCAGTAGGATCGCTTACTGACCTCCAATATGCCGATGACATAGTTCTATTCGGTGAAGACGCTGACAAAATGCAGTCTTCTGACTACCCTGAGCAACAATGCAAGCATGTTCGGGATGCGGTTCTCACCCTCGAAACGCAAAATGTTGCTTGAAGACTGGATTTCGTCGGCACCTGGACTAGTGATAGGGAGTGTAGTAGTTGAGGGTGTAAATCGCTTCACTTATCTGAGGAGTTTAATCAGTGCTGATGGCCTGGTTACTGACGAAATGTCAGCTGGGACACAGAAGGCTTGATTGGCTCTTTCCAAGTTTCGTCACCTATGGTGCATGCGAGATGTCCGTTCGCTAATCAAAGGATGAGTGTTCTGCGCACCTTTTTTTTGTCCTACTCTACGCATGCGAAACATTGCCGGTGAGAGTAGAGGACATTCGTAGTGCTTGTATACGATTATCGGTGTCTCCGGAGCGTTGTTCGAGTGTCGTGGCACAACTGAGTAAGCAATGCTGTTGTTAGGAAACGAGTTCTAGGTAAGGACGGCAAATCAATAGGTGTAGCAGTGAAACTTCATCAGTTGAGGTGGTTGGGACATATGTTAACGAATGCCTAACCACCTACTGCCTCGACGAGCTATGTTTTGTGGTGTAGGAGTAGGTTATACTATATGAAATTTAATGAACAGGAATGATAAACGTTATTGATGCTGCTCCTTGATTTACAACTTATATTTTCCTTTTTACCATTATAAATGATGACCATTTAATTTTTTCCACAGCTTTCAAAGTGACAATACTGTACTAATGAATAAAGAAAGTAATCCAAGTATTGTTTCATCGAGGAAATGTATACTGTCTCAAACAAATGACTCTGACACTCAAGTTGTTCAATCGCAAGGAAAGTTATCTTTTAAAAATGATCAAAACAATTCTGTAAGAGTAAAACGAGCGGTGAGTTTTCGTATTTTTGTCTTAATAATGAAAGCCCATTTATTGTGTGAAGTTAGTGGAACATTTACTTTCACTCTACCGGAGATTTTCCTGACTATCGGCTCTCTAATTTAGCAGTACATAATTGTTTGTAACCATTTTCACTTGTGAACCACCGCTTTAGTAAATAAAGTGACGACAAGTTGACATGGGGTAGATGAAAAGCCATTAGTAGTGTAATCCAGGATGCCTGTTTCGTCATATTTAGGACTCTTCATCTAAATATATCTACATACCAGAGTTATATTTCACTCCAGGACTCAATGGCGTTTGAAACGAACGGAACTGGGTTTGAGTTACGAAGTGAACAATAACTCTGGGACATCCAGCTGAAGAATCCCGAATAGAATGAAACAGGCGTCCTGGATTCCATTTCTAGCCATGTTCCATCTGTTCTATACCAACTTGTGTCATAATAGCTATATCGAGAAGATCCTCACAGGGTGCCCGTATGCCAACCAAGGCTGATCAAGTTTCAGTCAAAATATCAATTGTGAGATAATCCAAACAATCCAAACCGACATACCTAATGTCGGTCGAACGAGGGTAGAAGTTAGTTAATATGGTGGCTCGCCATGATATGGAAGTTATGCTATCAGTTGTAGTGCAAGATCAAACATAAGAAGAATAGTTCGAAAGGAATAGATTATATCTTAAAATGAGAAATATGAAATAGCATGACTTCAGTGTATAGGGAAAGATAATGAATGAATCTAACTGAAGCACTAACAGATTTCCGTTACACAATTTATCCAGCTATAGACTAAGATTGTCATACGAGTTCAAACAGGAAAGTCTTCTTCAACCAGCGGTCACTCGCTTCAAGGGCTTTTGGTATGATTTGATTTGACTTCCCTTGAGTCGCCAACCTGTTCCTGTGCTAAAAACAGGGCCTTGAACAATGTGATAGCTGCGTATATATAACGCATATTTTGACCAACTCAATCGATAAAAGTTGATGATTTGATCAGTTGATTTGACACTCCTACTTTTGAACCATACTCGCTTTGTGCCACCTCCTCTTTGTATTCAAAATGTGTAGTTCTACCACTAAGTTAAGGGGTGAGAAATAGCTGTCGAAACCAAATTAATGATACTCAGACCCTTAGCTTTTAAGTTAAATCACCTCCTTATGTATAGCAGCTTGACTAAATGAGTTCGTCAAATATTCCGAGTGTTTTGTATTCGTTCCCGTTTTTTGGTAGTATTTAAGTAGCAACTCACCATATTAACAATAAGAATTGTTTTAGTTTTTCATTTCTGAATTAAATGATCGTTTGTAACGTTTCTCATTTATAGGTATCTGATCCATATCAAGATCATAACCCCTGTGACGAAATCCCTTCTAAAAAGGTATACCGGTTGTACATATAATGAAATGTATGCATATTAAATTTTTTCGGCTAATTAGCTCTTAAGAATATCTTATAGAAAGTTCAAAAATAAAAGATAAGTCGCTCATAAAATATTAACTAGTAATAGTTATGTAGTTTATAAATTCGATTGTTTACTTCTCAATGAATGATGATCGCACAGTATCACAACTTGACTAGGATTCGAACCATTGGACAATACTTAGTAGTCTGAACGTTAAGTGCTCACGTCGTCTAAAGATTGTGGCTTCGATTCCTGGTTGGATCTTGACTGCACATTGCTGAGAATTCACATACTATGACCATAAAAATGTTCAGGGTTTCCTGGTTTCTAATAATTAACTGACTAAAGTCAGCCCATGTTGTAATACCACAAATTCAGTAATCTCTGCAACTTCCTCTATACTACCAATTCAAATTACTTTTCATAATAACTGAAAATAGTTAAACACCTATATGTATATCACCACTATAGCATCTCATGTAATTTTCACAGCTTGATTTTGGTTCCTGACATTAAAGCATAAATAGGCAAGTAGGAACTTGGGAATATGGAAAAGTTACGAAACTGTTCACAGTTAGTTGGTCAAGTCATCAACTTCAACCGGCTGAAAACTATGAATGAGTTTATTTAGAATGAAAATCTAAAAATAATTGTTGGCATTTTAAATCTGTTATACATTAGTGACAGTCATGAACCTGCATTAAATAAGAAATGCCTTGGATATGTGTTGAACACATGAAATGAGTACACAGAAAAGTGAAAATTAAATAAAGATAAAATCAAGTTGACAAAACAAAGAAATAGTTGTAGTACGTACTTACTTAATTACTTACACCTGTTACTCCTAGTGGAGCATAGGCTGCCGACCTATATTTTTCAACCTACTCTGTCCTGGGCTACCCTTTCCAGTCCTGTCCAATTGTTGTTCATCCTTTTCATATCTGTCTCCATTTTTCGGCGTAATGTGTTTTTTGGCCTTCCTCTTTTACCTTGGCTTTAAGGATTCCAAGTGAGGGTTTGACTTGTGACTCAGTTGGTTGCTTTCCTGAATGTGTCTTATCTACTTCCACCACTTTTTAAGTAACTGTATTGTTCATGTTAAAACTTATAGTCTTGTTCACTCGCATTTCAATGGTAGAAAACCCAGTGATAGATAATGTTATAGCATTTGGTACTACTTCGTGCCTACGTGAATTTTTCTAGCTTTTAGAAAGACGAGTCAATCTATTATTTTCCAGTCATTATCCACGCATACATGTGACCTTTTCAGTTCTCCTGTAATATTGATTCCTTTTATATGAGCATTTGTATTTGTGTTTGTTTACTACTCACTCTCTTTATCCCATGTCTTTAGCTTGCGTTTCTCATCCGACTATAAATATTGAGTTACACTTTATCAAATTCAGTTGGTTTGTTTTCTATCCTCGATCTGATTTTTTTTCTCTTACTGTCGGTATGCATTAACGGATATGTGGAATATATTTACCCCAGAATCATTGTCGTATTCGACCTGTTTTATTCCTTTATTCATCGATGTGTATTAAACTAATGAATATGTATAAACTTAAGCAGGATATATATTTCATCATCTGATAAAAATAAAGTCAAGAAAAAGACCTATAATGTCTCAGGTTACTTACGCCTGTTACCCACAAAGGAGAGTATAGGCCGCCGACGAGTATTCTCCAACCTACTCTGTCCTGGGCTTTCCTTTCCAGTTCTGTCCAATTGTTGTTCATTCTTTACATGTCCGCTTCCATTTCTCGGCGTAATGTGTTTCTCAGCCTTCCTATTTTCCTCCGAACTTGAGGATTTCAAGTGACGGCTTGTATTATGATGAGGCTGGTTGCCTTCCTCAATGTGTATCCTATTCACTTCCAGCACTTCTTCCTGATTCCCTCCTCTGACGGAATCTGGTTTATTCTGTCCCAGAGTAGTTTGTTACTGATGGTGTCTCGTAAACGGATCCAAAATATTTTACTTAAACAACTCTTAATAAACACCTGTATCTTCTGGATGATGGCCTTCGTAGTTGTCTAAGTTTCCTCCCCATACGGTAGAACAGTCTTGTTATTTGTTTTGAAAATTCTGACTTTGGTATTGGTTGATAGTTGTTTTGAGTTCGAGATGTTCTTCAGTTGTAGAAATGCTGCCCTTGCTTCGCCGATCCGGGCCAACACATGTGCATCAGATCTACTTGGTTCATCAATCAATCAACAGCAACGTAGAACATCGTACGTACGTACATAAGTTCACGCTGCTATACCACATTAGCACAGAGATGCCTTTAAATCTGTATCGGATCCACCTTGGTTGTCGATGATGCTGCCAAGATATGTAAAGGTGTTAACGTCCTCCAAGGCATCTCCATCAAGAGTGATTTGGTTGGTGCATGTTGCGTTGTACCGCAGAATCTTGCTTTTCACTTTGTGCATGTTGAGATCTGCTGCTGCTGCTGAGGCTGCTGTCACATCGGTCGTCTTCTCTTTCTCTTGTCATTGCGTGTGCGATAGAAGATCGTCAAGATGCGTCCTAGCTGTCCAATGAATACCGTGCTTCCCTCCAAATGCTGATGTCTTCATAATCCAGTCGATCACTAGGATAAAGAGAAAGGGTGAGAGTAAGCAACCTTACCTGACACCGGTCGTCACCTCGAACGAATCTGTCAGCTGTCCTCCGTGCATGATTTCGCAGTTTATTTCCATCCTAAGATATGCCGTATGGTATTGACTATTTTCTCAGGCACGCGGCAGTATAGAAGAATCCTCCATAGTGTTTTCCCGTCCACGCTATCGAATGCTTTCTCGTAGTCGATGAAATTGATGTAGAGTGGTGAGTTCATTTCAACTGATTGTTCAACAATGATCCGCAATGTTGCAATTTGGTCGGTACACAATCGATCCTTACGAAATCCAGCCTGTTGATCTCGAAGTTGGGCGTCCACGAAGTCCTTCATTCTGTTTAACAACACCCTGTTGAAGAGGTTGCCTGTTATTCAATGAAGAGTGATGCTTCTGTAGTTCTCACGCTTGATGAGATCGCCTTTCTTTGGTATTTTGATGAGGTGTCCTTCTTTCCAGTCTGATGGTACATGCTCTTCATCCCAGATCTTGTTGAAAGGAGTGTGGAGTATGTTTGCAGTTGCTGTCACGTCTGCTTCCATTTCCGCCGCTGGAATGTTGCCTGGTCTCGCTGCTTTGCCGCTCTTGACTTGTCCAATGAATATTTTTGCTAAAATTTATATTGTGTATACCTATAGTAAATGCAACATTTTTATTAATACTTCCTTTGTCGACTTTTTTCAGGTTCGTTCTTTTCTTTTGTCAAATTTTCAAGCCAAAGATAATGTTAGTGTAGGTGATTTGAAAGATAACACAAAAACAACTGTACTACATCAACCTACTTTATGGAATCAAACAGCATTTAAATCAAGTGATTTAAGTTCCGTTATGAATCAAACATCTACATTAGGCGGGCAAACTGTACTTGTTGCTGATTCAGACAATGACGATTAATGTACCATTTCCTGTGGTGATAATATTAACTCACTATGTACAGATCTTTATTTTAATATGTATAATCTTAATATTACAATTTTGCCTAGATTAATAATTGAATTCCAACAGATCTTCTATTACAACATATCGCTTATAACAATAGCGAATGAGTGTATCAGAATGAAATAAATATTATTTTCAGTGATATAGCTATTTACTTTTAATTTCTGCGTGTACGTAATTTATTGCTTCAAAACATGTGTATCCCTGAAACTTATGAACATGTTTTGTTTATATTGTTTAATCGGAAAAACTTAACTGGTTGATTCTAGTTACTTTTCGATGCACAAGTCTAAATAAAAATGGAAATCGGAAAAATTTTACGAATTCCAAATATCCTACCTGGATACTGAATTGGTGTAGTTCTAAGTTACTTATTGGTGTTGAGTTTTTTAAAGATGCACATAGGTTTTTCAGATAAATGATAATAAGTGTAAAACTCGGATCCAAAATTCCTTAATTTTGTTCTCCATCACCAGATACAAGTGAATATTAAGTGTAAGTAATTAACCTTGATAAACTGGACTGTTCTGAAAGTTCTTGAAATGTTTCCTGTTATCGAGCTCAAATTAGTAATCCTTCATATGAGAGACTTTCGTTTCAAAGCTCTAAACCATGTCTTATTGATATGATGAATACTTGTCGTTCGTTATATTTGCTTTATAAATAATCGATGAATAACCTTGGAATTAGTTGACTGACAGTTTTTTTCAGGCATCATTAATAACACAAAGATTTTAGTGGTCATCGGTTACTTATGCTCCACGAAGGGCATCAAGCGTAAGTAAATATGGTTCTCATATTTCCATAACTGGTTTCATAAGAAGTCTCAGCATACTGTTACCCTGAATCTCCCGATCTCGAAATTCACAATCATATCTTCGGAACAATGATTGAAGAATTGGCGATATTCCAACTGTATGTATAGGTAATAATGATTACCAGATACGGTTTGGAGTATTTGCTTGGGAAAGATCAGGAGCTTGATTTTTGATGGGTGTGTGAATGCTATAATGTAGCGAATTCACCGGTCACTATAAAAAATAATTTACAGGAATCCCTAGATTCTGTCCATTTATTTAATGTTTTTTAGGAAACTACGGGATTATGTGTAAGTATGGTTTGCATTCTTTGTATAAATTTAAAGTATTCATACATTCTTCTATATGTAATTGGTTCAAGGTAATTAGTAAAAATTTTTAATTATTTGAGGCTCTAGGAAATTAAATTAAACTCATAATTTAATTTAACTATTCATGGAATCATTTAACAGCGATGTACGTATGTAACGGGTTTTACGTTGTGCTTGACTAACAGACTGATAGTGAAGCGCTGTTTATTTCATGTAAATGACTGGTAACCAGTGGGTCACAAACTTAAATTAATAGATTGCTATAGTAAATGGCCCGTTATTTATTATTTATTTATTTGACAAAAAAGGGCATCAAAATACGTACGTGCCACACAAATTATCGAATTTGTGAGTGGGTTATTCACTCCTGGATGCCCAAACCTAAGGCGGTCCTCTTAGGAGGTCACTCTTTATGCCTTTAACCCAGAGGTCTAATTCACAACGCAATAGAGCAACGTTAAGTGATGTAGTTCCATGGTAGCTAGTGACCAACAGTAGGTTCAAACACCTTTCGTTTCATTAGGATCTTGAAGCCTATGTACACCATTCGGTTTCGAAAACAGTCAGTCTGTTACGACGTAGAACTTTGTACATAAGTACGTCAGTATTATCAGTAATGGAGAAGATTAGGATTTGAAGATATTATTCACGAAGCATAATTTAGTGAGATAAGTTTAGAAGGAGAAACTTAGAAGTGATGACGAATTCAGAAGATTAGAATACCATAGAACACAACGAGTGGATGTACCTGCGCCATTGCAATCGATTTTGAGCCATGTCGTTCAAGGTCTCTAACCATCGGTTACTATCGTCTCGCGGACCCCAACTAGGTTGTCTGCATTTACCAACATGTCTCAGTCCACTTATCAATGACCTCATGGATTTGTGCCATGTTTTGGTTTGGCCACCTCTAGCTTTCTTCCAACTTATTCCTACACTGAGAAACATAGCTCGTCGAGGCAGTCGGTGGTTAGGCATACGTAACACATGTCCCAACCTCCTCAATCGATGAAGTTTCACTACTTCATCTATTGATTTGCTATCTCTACCTAGAACTCGTTTCCTAACGACAGCATTGCTTATACGGTTGTCCCAGGATACACGAGCAATGCTTCGGAGACATCGATGATCGAAGACTAGTAACCTACGAATATCTATTCTGACTGGCCGTATTTCGCATCTATATAATAGGACGGAGCGAACTGCTACGCAGTGGACTAGACCTTTTCTTAGTAGACGGATATCTCGCCTGCACGGTAGGATACGCAACTTGGAAAGAGCCAATCAAGCCTTCTGTATCCGTGCTGACATTTCGCCAGTCACCAGGCCATCAGTGCTGATGAAACTTCCAAGATAAGTGAAGCGGTCAACACCCTCAACTACTACACTCCCTATCACTAGTCCAGGTGCCGACGAAATCCAGTCTTCAAGCAACATTTTGCGTTTCGAGGGTGAGAACCGCATCCCGAACATGCTTGCATTGTTGCTCAGGGTAGTCAGAAGACTGCATTTTGTCAGCGTCTTCACCGAATAGAACTATGTCATCGGCATACTGGAGGTCAGTAAGCGATACTACTGGTATAAGGTCTACCTCTGAAAAATCTGACGAGCTTAATGTTAACTCTAAAGTCATGTCCACAACAGAGTTGAACAAGAATGGAGAGAGTGGACATCCATGACGGACACCACTTGAAGTAAAGAATTCCGGTGACAGTTCGCCATAAGTTCTCACTCAACCAGTGGTGTTCGAGTACACAGCTTGTATAAGGTTAATGTACTTCTTTGGTACACCTTTCAATGACAGGCACTGACACAACCTCACGATCGAGAGTCAAATACCACCTTTAGGTCCAGGAACACAACTATTGTAGGACGCCTAAATGTGTGTCTGTGTTCCAGGACTTGTCGTAGTGTGAAGATGTGGTCCATACATCCAAGTCCAGGTTAAAACCAGCCTGGTTTTCTCTAGTCTGCTTTTCACAAGCACTAGTAAGGCGTCTAAATATAATCGAGGCTAACAATTTAGAAACTATATTAGTTAGACTGATTCCTCTGTGATTGTTACAAGAGAACATTTGTCCTTTCTTGTGAATTTGGAAATTAGCAACTGATATCAGACAGATAGGATTGCGTCCAGTTCCCAGATTCTACCTAAGATCTCAGTCAATCAAACTGTTAAAACTGGACCACCACTCTTATAAATCTCTGGGGCAAGTCTGTTAGGCTCCGACACTCGCCCTCACTTCAGATTTCCTATCGCTTTCTCAACTTCATAACACGGCCTGTAGACCCTTCAGGGCTACTGTCGGTCTCAAGCGCGAATAAAGGAGGAGGGTTGGACATGGGTTTGGCGACCCCATTACGTCAAAAAACTAACTTGCCAAAAAAACGCTAACCAGAAAAAATAATTCAGACCATTTTAACTCTGCCCTGGGAGTTGGGAGAAGAATTATGACGTCGCATGATGAAAGCCGAGTTCCCTCGGAAAGTTCGAGGCCAATACCCCTTCTCACAACCAGAGCAACCATTCTCTTATGTACTTGGAACGTTCGTACATTGTGGGAGACTGGAAGACTATTTCAAGTTGCGGCAGAAATGAAAAGATACAACCACGAGGTGCTCGGTACCAGTGAAACGCATTGGACACAGATAGGACAACTGAGACTAGCTTCAGGGGAATTGCTGCTGTTATACTCCGGCCGTGAAGAAGAAAGTTCTTTACACGCACAAGGAGTCGCACTAATGCTGTTCAAACGTGCACAAAAGGCACTGATAGGATGAGAATCTCATGGTCCCAGGATCACTAAAGCATCTTTCAAAGCAAAGAAAGCGGACATTACAATGAACTTCATCCAACGTTATGCACCTACCAACGACTACAATGAGACGTTAAAGATCAATTCTACGAAAGGCTGCAGTCGATCGTTGACAGATGCTCACTAAAGGATTTGGTGATTATAATGGGAGACCTGAATGCCAAGGTTGGCATGGACAACAATGGATATGAAGAAATCATGGGACGACATGGACTGGGAGAAAGGAACAAAAATGGTAAGAAATTTGCAAATCTGTTTGCCTTCAACAAACTGGTCATCGGTGGCACAATATTCCTGCACAAACGCATTCACAAAGCCACATGGATTTCACCGTATCACACTACTCAGAACCAAATCGACCATATCTGTATCAACAAAAAGTTGAGAAGGACGATGGAGGATGTGAGAACCAAGAGAGGAGCTGATATAGCCTCAGATCACCACTTGCTGGTAGCCGAAACGAAACTGAAACTCATGAAGCACTGGACAATGTAGCAGACAACATCACAAAAGTTTAATTCAGGATATCAAAAAACTCAACGAATTCAAGATAGCCCTCAGCATTAGGTGCCAGGCCTTAAACGATCTACTCAATGGAGAGGAAGCAACATTGGAGAACAGTTGGAAAGGGATCAAGGAGGCAATCACTTCAACATATCATGAGGTTCTGGGTCACAAGAAGTACCATCACAAGGAATGGATCTCTGTTGCTACTCTTGCAAAAACTGAAGAAAGGCGGAACAAGAGGGCAGCGATCACCATCAGCCGAAGAAGGCACAAGCTGAATACATAGAAAGAAACTAGTAAGTGAAGAGGAGCATCAGAGCCTAAAAATGGAAATTTGTGGAAGGTCTAGCAATGACGGCCGAAAAGGCTGCAAGAGAAGGAAACTTGAGATAGTTGTGCGATACAACAACGAGGCTCACTGCACACTATCGTAAACCAGGACGACCAGTGAAAAGCAAGGAAGGCAAAGTAGTCAGCAACACTGAAGAACAGCCAAGTAGGTGGGTAGATCACTTTCAGCAACACCTGAATCGACCAGACCCACTGAACCCACCCAACATCGAAGCAGCATCCACGGACCTCCTAATCAATGTTGGCCCACCGACAATTGAAGAGATCAGCATGGCAATCAGACAAGTCAAGAGCGGCAAAGCAGCGAGACCAGGCAACATTCCAGCGGCGGAAATGGAAGCAGACGTGACAGCAACTGCAAACATACTCCACACTCCTTTCAACAAGATCTGGGATGAAGAGCATGTACCATCAGACTGGAAAGAAGGATACCTCATCAAAATACCAAAGAAATGCGATCTCATCAAGCGTGAGAACTACAGAAGCATCACTCTTCATTGAATAACAGGCAACCTCTTCAATAGGGTGTTGTTAAACAGAATGAAGGACTTCGTGGACGCCCAACTTCGAGATCAACAGGCTGGATTTCGTAAGGATCGATTGTGTACCGACCAAATTGCAACATTGCGGATCATTGTTGAACAATCAATTGAAATGAACTCACCACTCTACATCAATTTCATCGACTACGAGAAAGCATTCGATAGCGTGGACGGGAAAACACTATGGAGGATTCTTCTATACTGCCGCGTGCCTGAGAAAATAGTCAACATCATTCGGAATTCTTATGATGGATTAAACTGCGAAATCATGCAAGGAGGACAGCTAACAGACTCTTTCGAGGTGAAGACCGGTGTCAGGTAAGGTTGCTTACTCTCACCCTTTCTCTTTATCCTAGTGATCGACTGGATTATGAAGACATCAGCATTTGGAGGGAAGCACGGTATTCATTGGACAGCTAGGACGCATCTTGACGATCTTCTATCGCACACGCAATGACAAGAGAAAGAGAAGACGACCGATGTGACAGCAGCCTCAGCAGCAGCAGCAGATCTCAACATGCACAAAGTGAAAAGCAAGATTCTGCGGTACAACGCAACATGCACCAACCAAATCACTCTTGATGGAGATGCCTTGGAGGACGTTAACACCTTTACATATCTTGGCAGCATCATCGACAACCAAGTTTGATCCGATCCAGATGTGAGGACACGGATCGGCAATGCAAGGGCTGCATTTCTACAATTGAAAAATTTCTGGAAGAAGGTAGATTGGCGTTGATCTTAACGACCTGGGAGCGTGATCGCAGAGTCCGAAGGACAACTGGTTGATGTCGGTGACACGTGGATTTTTTATGGGTAGTATTCAAATTATTAGCTTCGATCTTGTTTAAAAGGCCTTACCGCTGGAGACGGAAGTCTGTGAGGTAAGCTGAGGTGTGACATTTTTAGGGTCGATATTCTCTAAGCCTTCCCTCCTTGTGAGAAGGCAACATCGCTGCAGATGCTGATTGTCTGAGGGAAACACCTTACTGCTGTCACATCTCTCTACAGTCAAAAGTACGACTTCGCCCTCAGACCTTGAGTAGCTGCTTTTAGTCTCATCGTTCTCCAATCGACCTGCCTGGCATGATAGGACCTACAGGAACATATGTTCCAGCCAATATAGCTCGGTTGGATCATCACGATAGGCAAGCCCAACCATCACGACAAGGCAGCATCTATGGTCGGGGGTTTTGGAATTTCCCCTAGGCAAATTCCCAGCACCCATCAATCGGGTTCAAGCCTGGCCGGATACTATTCTTTGTAAAAAATTTCGTAAAATACGCCTTCACTTCGCCAAGACAATGATTGGGCTTCTCTTGTAATGGCCATATGAGAGGATTTCGAGAGAGGAAGCAGACTTGTCCCAACCTGGGTCGTACCAGGACATTTAGAGGCCTGGTATTGTTTTCATCATCTTCTACACAACAGGTATTCTTTGTTTAACCAGTTATGCGACCAATGTATCCCAGTCTAATGATCTTTAGTAATTGAAAGTATAATAATTATTCAAGACTTTAGAATGCTTATCAAAGCAATAGACCATAGATTACTTGGTAATCTTATGATGTTGGTATATTATTTTAACTATCATATTGGTTATTAGATTAATTTAATTTGGCTATGGTCAGTATCAGTAGTCGTTTAAAGCCATGGGCACAAATCTATCTTTTTTTACAGAACTGATCATACTAGCCATTTGAGTTCATTGTTTCTTGTTGGGAGATAGATAGTTTAGTTGTTAGAGAACCTTACTTTCCGCTACAGGATTAAAGATCTCAACAGACAATTAATTTCACTGGCTATTTTAACAGAAGTGTAGCTAGAGCATGGAAACTAGTACTCGTACTGAGTTGCAGAGCTGGTTATCAACGAAATTTTTTTTACATACCCTAGGTCTTTTATATGAAAACCAACTTTATTCATATACAATGGTGAACTATTTATGATAGGTGGTTGTAGATCAGTCTAAATTGAAACTATGAACTTTGTTTTGATGTACTTATTTGTAAGGGGTGTTTTTAAATCCGATTCAAATATGTTTATTTTATTTTCTATGAGTAAGAAAAAAAATGCTTTTGATCGCAATATTGTCGTGTATGAGTCTAAGTTTTGCTAGAAATAATTCTAAATCACAGCTTCACTGAATTTCATGCTCCAGTTACCCTTCTGTTATTAGAGCCAGTGAAATTAACTGTCTGTTCAAAGCAATTCAAATCAAATAGGTTCAGATCTCCAATTGTTTAGCGGAAAGTCAGGTTCTCTAACAACTAAACTACCTCTCAACAAAAAAACAATTTAATAAACTTATCATACCAGTCATTTTAGTTAATTGCTTTTTGTTGAGTGGTAGTTTAGTTGTCGTGTATGAGTTTAAGTTATGCTAGAAATAATTCTAAATTACAACAGCTTCATTGATACACTACTGTAACAATTTCACTTAATTTAATACAAAAATAAATATGAATATTCTCATGAATTCCTATACAAGTTAATTCTGGTTAATTAACTTTTGGTTTTTTTTTAAATATTTTATTGGTTATTTTCTCGTTTAATAAAATGTACTATCTTAACGAAACAGAATGGAATGATATTAATTCAACGCAGTTCTATTTTAATTCAAAAATAGAATAAAGTAAGTTTATTAATCTTTTTTTTTTTAAAATAACGAGTAATTTAGAAGACTGCAAAACCAAACATTGAATCAATAAGAATTAATTTATTTTTTAATACAATTCAAAGAAGACTATAACACAAATAATAATGAAAAATATTTTAAATCATATAATTTGTTCTGAATAAACAATTCAATGGAAACATTGAACTATTCATCCTTATTTGTAAATTGTATTGTATTGTATTTTGTTTTTTTGTGAAGAAAGTGCAATGCAGTTTTCGAAACTTTCGTTCTCAAAAATAAAACAAACAAACAAATAAACAAGCAAGATACTGAACTGCAACAAATCGGCTCTATATGTTTTGTAATATTTGTACATATGTTAATGATTGTATACCATTAATGCTTATGAGATACGATTCACAAATTATGAAGAATTCAAATCATATCAATTCTAGTTTTGCCTATGATTGTCAATGTTATCAACCATTTCTTTAGTTTGTTTTTGTTTTTGTCTGTGTGCATAGAATTCAATGTTTGAAAAAGAATTAAATACCATTACAATATGTATATATACATTTGGTCATTTGATTATTGGATTATATTTATATGTCATTTATGTGGATATGTATAATGAACAATTTATCTACAGAATTCAAGTAGTATAAGTTAGATAATATAGTGTAGAATAAGGATATTAAACATGAATTTAGATTTTTATATATCACCATTTTTTTTGCTCACATTCTCTGTACATGTAGTCATTTACACAATATTATAGATCAATTGAAGTAGACTGATAATGCATATGAGGTTTATATGCTTTGCTTGAACTGAATGACTATTGCGCAAAGTTCTGTTCTTGTCTATATGATGAAAAATGTTAAAAAAAACATAAATTAATTTACCAAACTTTTTGACCACGTATTCATTTTCCAAAAAGAACTATATTCTCTCTAACTTTAATCTATCTGAATGGAATTGTCTACTAGTCAATTGCTTATCAATTTTTTTTTAAGTAACAAACTATATTTGACTATGCTAATGTCTACTTCTTTTTTCCTCACTTCATATGATGCTCACATACTACGAAAAACACTGAACTGCGTCACGAGACAAGCCCTCACATGGAACCCTCAAGGTGAAAGGAAAAGAGGAAGGCCAAGGAACACATTACGCGGAGAAATAGAGAAAGATATGAGAAGAATGGACGAAAATTGGACAGAACTGGAAAGGGAAGCCCAGTACAGAGTTGGTTGGAGAAAACTGGTGGACGGCCTATGCTCTCCTTTGGGGGTAACAGGCGTAAGTATATATATATATATATATATATATATATATATATATATATATATATTACAAGTATTCACAGTATATTCAGTTATAAGTAAGTAAAAAACTCTGATTTATGTTGACAAAATAACTTACTAGTGGGTGTCATAAAATAAATAGTTGAAATTGGTCCATCCTCTTTTTCACTAATCATTTGAGCTTGAACAATATATAAAGTTTCTTGTTTAAGTCCTTTAAGCTGAAGACCCGGGACATTCTACAAGATGAATGATAAAAAAAAATCACTAATTATATGATTGATTTGTTTATCCAGTTTATTTCTAGTTGATTAATTCATCATTGATATTATCACATAATTAAACAAAAAAATATCAGTGAATAAAACTTATTTGTACAGCATGGAAATGACTATTTATTTCATTGGGTTATTAATGCATATTTCATGTATTTATTTGAAAAATTCAAATATTGAATCATTTTTACGGAAAACTCTCTGAACATTTACTTGTGTATGATTCAATGTTTTTGAATTGAAAATGTGTATTTTCTGAAATTATGTTTTATATTCTTAAAGCGTAATCTAATAAACAGCTTAATGGGTTAGTTGAGAATTTTCGAAATCATACGATACTCATAGTGATTACACAGTATTTTTAAATAGTGTTTGTTTTATGCAGATTAAGTCAGTCAGTCCGTCAGATGCAACGTAGAACTTGGTACGTAAGTACATCAGTTCATGTTGCCATACCACATCAGCACAGAGATATAATTGTCAATTCAAATCCAATGGTAGTAGAGGTAGTAAGGGAATTAGAAATAATCGGAGAGGTTAGGGTTAGAAGATACTATTGAAGAAGTATGATTCAGTGAGAAAAGTTTAGAGAGTCGAAACTAGAGGTGTTGAAGAATCCAGAGAGGTGTTGAAGAATCCAGATTAAAAGAGAGAATATATCATTTTGAATGTCATTCAGTGCATCCTGTGGATCAGATTTTATTTCAAATAGTTTGAAATTGTTTACTGATCTAATATTTTGTGAAGTATTATTATAACTTTTTGGATATAAAAATGTGCAAAGTCCAACAATGATTTCGGAAGATCTAATAATAATTAGGTGAATGTGTATTGAGTTATCTGGTAATCAGCAACACGTTTTAGTCTTTAATACTGATGTAAGTATATTTTATGAAACATCGTTAAAACAGACGATCTCTCTTAAAGTGTTTAGTAATACTTAACACATTACCTTCTTTCTTTATTAGTAAAGACTAGTTAAACATATTTATAGTTGTTAAATAATTATTGGCTTAAAATTGATGAAAAGTTATACTTACCAAATCTAAAACTTTAGACTGAGTTTTTTCTGGATCCATGAGAGGTTGAATAATATTACTGTACACTTCGTATCCTATCGGTTCATATAATCTTGGACCCCAAGTTAATCGAACACCACGTATTTCAGAATTTGTAGTTTTTGTACTTGGTGTACGATTTCTCAATGTTCTTGATGAGCGCCTAGATTCACTTTTTGAATATACAGTAGGTGTAACTGGATGCCATGTAACAATAGCAGTATAATTAACAGTGTCTACATTCGATTGAATATTTGTTGGTTTAGATAAATATGGTGCATTGGCTTCAGACACAACTATGAATTCATCCATTCGATTTTGTTTTAAGTGACGTAGTTCTCTTGGATTTTCATTACTTAATAATGTGTACTTTAATTCAACCGGTTGAATAGCTGATGAAGAAGCTTGATAAAATGTAAAAGTAAGGTAGACTAATTAATATAAACTTAGCCAATAGAAATGATTGTATTAAAAGGATTCTGAATAAGCCCACATTTTCCTTAATGGATTCAAAAGTGAATTAATACATCTCAGTGAACTTGTTCTAACTCTTGAAATGATTAATCATTTTAAGATTTTTAATTTTCTTGTAGATCTATTATATTGAAAATATGAGGAAAATTATTCTTATCTTTCCAGCTATTCTGTCAATTACATACTTGTCAGTTACTCATGTGTAATATTGATTTGTCCTATTGCGTGCGTGATGGTATGTATTTATCTATCCACTGAGTATTCCTTATATAAATTAAGGAGGTTGTGTGACCTAATATAATCTTTGAGTTGGTGTGTTAATGAATTCTAACGCTTTATACATTGATTGCACCTTTGATTCATAGTTTGATTTTCGATAATAGCAAGTCTGAACTAATAATATCCTTGATGTAGTGCGTATTCGACTTTCATTATCTACATTTTGCTTACATGCTTTGTCAACAGAATGTTTATAAATTAAATAAAATATACATTCCATTAACATTATTTATAGTTTGACCATAATGGAATGAGAAATGGAACTCGATTTAGCGCTAAGCTTCAAGTTACGTGTTTTGTGTCAGCACTAGTTAGTAGACTAACGGGCTACATACTAGCGAAGTAAAAAAGAGTGGTGTTCGAAACCTTGACTTGATAGTTAGAAGTCGAGTGACTTAACAGCTAAAGTATTGCTCAGTCGCTGTTAAACCAATTAACAAATATG
Source organism: Schistosoma turkestanicum (assembly GCA_944470395.2). NCBI lineage: Eukaryota > Metazoa > Platyhelminthes > Trematoda > Strigeidida > Schistosomatidae > Schistosoma > Schistosoma turkestanicum. The sequence continues at coordinate 18,774,857 of OX103972.1, read as the reverse complement.
ATCAAAACAAGTTACTGCTTTCTCGTTAACTGTTTTTTGCGTGTTACTAATGTATATGATGATTTTTACGCAGAATTCATCTGTTGACTGATACTCTACGTATATCAAATGTATGATACGTTTTCAAATGATCCAAAGATCCGTTCACATTGTAATTACTATAACAGTTCAGCTGTTCAAGATGTATACAGAACAATAAAGTATATTTCCTTTAATAAGTTAAGTATGAGTAAGGTAATCAAGTAATCTCTAACTATTAGTTTATTCAGATATATAGAAATGTCTAATATTTTTTTGTTTTACTCACTTTGAAGATAACAATGTTGCGGAGTTACACCATCTTTGATTACAACATTTTGACATGCTGGTGTGCAAAAACATGTAGTCCATTTAAACAATGTAGGAGATATGTTATTTGTTAAATGATTACTCGTGCTGCTAGTACTACTACTACTAGAAGTAGCAGTTGTATTATTATGATTTAGCATAATGAATACATTCGCTTCATAATGACACTGAAATTGTAAATCCGTTATAAGTATATTTCTCAGTTCATATTCCTAAATAAAGAAACATATAATTAGTAGTATATTAAAAATACTATCCAACAGTCGAATGTTAGTGAATAACGCATTTTTTCTAGTAATAAAATATGAAAATATAAGTAGACAGTTTTTTGAAATTTACTATTGCTTAAGGAAATGATTTCAAAGTTGAATATCGGAAAAGTTAGTGTTAATTGTTCAAAAGCATTGGACGGAAATAATTTATCATTCAAACTTATCTACGATTAGACTAATACAAAATGTGTTTTTAAAAATACAATAATTGGTAAGTCGCTTTCATTATTGTACAAGTAAAATTTTAATGAAAGAAGTAGCTGTTTAAAATTCTGTTCATCTCAGTATCATCATTTGGGTCTCAAAGACAACGGTGGACATCTATTCCCAACCGATTATATAAACATATACTGATAAGTACTAATTAGCGCAATAAAGGTTCATAGTCTTGATTACCTTCAACCATCTGAACAGCTATGTTCTTAATGATAGATGCTTTAAAAAACTCAAGAGATTTGTCAGCTAAAATCACAGATATTTTCCAACCATTTATGCAAATATAGCTAGACCAGTAGTGCATCACTTCGTTAGCTAATATACCTCAATAAAGCATTTTACATAATACATTATATTGATTCAAATATGCCATCTATTTTATATCTAACAACGTAGAATTTCAGTATTCATGTACAGTCTAAGTTAATGATAATATATGTTTATCCTCAACTGTCAAACTACACTTTATATTCGTAGAGTAAACATAAGTGCTGTCAGTTAGTGAGAAAGCTTATGGAAATTAAAATAAATTTTGCTGTATAAAATCAAGATAATCAGATATCGATGTGTTTTGAACAGTAAATAATGATAAATCTTCTTCCTAGTAAACACAAAGTAGAAACTATATGGACTCCGTAGCTCAGTGAATAAACAGTTGTCATTTAAAGCGGAAAGTGCTGGGTTGACGTTCCACTGTGAGAATCAAAAGCGAGATACAGATAAGTTAAAGAGAAGAGCGTCGACTAGAACGAAACGAGAGTGCTGGAGGATACAGTCTAAATATAATTAAATTTGTCACTAAAAGGGTAAATTGAAGTGATTCACTTACGATGCACATACGACAATAAAGGCTGATCAGTAACTATTAAAAATTGAATGTCAGCTAATAAATTTACTAGATGTAAACTTACTGCTATTCTTTTTCGCCGTATTCCAATAAATTCTGTATTTGTTTGATTTTGTGTTTCAATGCAAACTCGTGGCATCCACTCAACTGTATACATAATATTTGTTATTGGAGTAGTTATATTAAATTGTTCTTTATCTAAAATTATAGGTAAGCAAATAATCGTTTATTCATGAGATTTCATCAATTTTGGAAATATTTAAGCTTTATTTTGGAAGAACAGAGAGACGAGGATCTATGTACTTCATTTAGCACTGTATATCCAATCGATATTTATTAATGGTTTGTACGTCATTTTCCGAAAACTTAACTTCCAACAAGTAGTAAAATGATGGGACTTGAATGTTTTTACTTCACTTTGAGCAAGGGAATAAGACTATTTATCAAATTATGTAGCTTAAAATTGAGTAAAAATGTCTGTATCTTGTAAATGGGTTAAATCAAATGATCTACTAAGATTTAAATAGACTAAAATAATCAGAAGTAAACTATATAGAAGAGCTTAGAAGTTTTTAATAGTTTTAAAAGGGCACATTAGTCAATTTAAAAAATATTTTATTGGAATGATGCAACTTCTGATTTCTAAAACTGAAACAACTACAAGGGACGAGGAGATTGGAGATGGATAATGAATCTTTTCATGCTAGTTAATTCTAACAACAAAAGTAAACAGTTTAAGATCAGGAGGTCGTTTTATAAATTAGAGTTAGATTAGGTTTTCAGGGCTAACAATTCAGATAACACTTTTTTACAAACTGGCATCATCATCTGTGAAGCAAGGGTTAGTGTTACACAGAGCGTCTATTTATCATTCTTGCTTTTGTCCATATAGATGAACAAATTTTGATCATTTTCAATCTGTTTGATTTTCCATAAAGTTTATTACCACATCAAGAACTTTCAGGTTACTTTGAAAAGAAATTCGACAATGATGTTATTCACTGTTTGCCCGGAATTATAGTGAATTTCCCATCTTTACCCAAAGAATCATTTCACTTCATTCAGAGTCTTTTTATTCGTTAAATCTGTCAGTAGTTTTCGCCATCTAGATAACGAAATATGTCAGCAAGTTTTACTGAGTTTTTATATGGCTCTCAATAAGCTACAGGTTTCGATTCTGTCGTAAATCCTGAAGCTTAGTATTGAAGATGCTAACTAGTTAGGTTTCAAATGAAAAATGAAATAGGTGGCTGACTCCTTTTTCAGGTTAACTGTTTCTACTATTCACTTGGTACAATTAAATTTGTAGTCGTTTTTGTTTATTAAAAATCCTCCATCTTATTACATAATGAAGTTATTTCAGAACGATAAAATGAAATTAGCGAAATTCGCTTGAATATTTAATGGGACAGTTTCATAAAGCTGAACATTGAATATGTCAAAAAGATGATATATAAACATACTTTTTCTATTTTAGTTATATTTTTGATGAAATTCAAACCAGATAACTGCGTAAAACTTTAGAGCTATTTCATTTCAACCTCTTCGAGTTCTATTAGCATAATCCTATTTGTTATATCATATTAATAAATTATTTTTTTTGGAATATAATTAAATTTTGCCTTTTCACTATTATTTTTTTCTGTTTGTTAGACAACTTATTTGTCACTTTTCAAATCTATCGGTATTTAATATAAATATTCGAATTAACTGAAATAGTAAGTTTGTACAAAGCTGAGACAACTGTACAAAATCACAGTCTATCTACTATAGTTTACATTCAATTTCTTATCTACATTTAAGGAGGAAATAGATTACATGAATCGTTTCAATGGCTAAAATTTAGTAAAATAAATGAATGATCAGAAATATTATTCACTGAAATCCTAATTAAACTATATATTCTGATAAAAATTTTTTTTCTTTGATCTTTTAAATACTCTAACATTCAAATGATATAACAGTTTACGTGATTATGAGAGTTCAGTTTTATATTCAAAATAATTTTTGTATAGCTTATAGTATTTTGCTGCTACACGATTAACATCTGAAATTTTCTGTATGTAATGAGTTAAGCCTGCTATTTTGCTAGATGTAAGGATGTAAGTTCATTTATTAAAGAGAATTGTAGATCCATAAGTTGATTTTATACAATATTAGCAAAGTTATTTTACTTGGTCCAGTCTACTGTCAACCAAGGTTTGTAATTTGGTTAGTAAGTTTAACGAATTGCCATATAGTTCGATGCTTTTTAATGGGAGGAATGTAACACTTATAGAGATCATTAGCTCCTAAGGAGAATACAAACATATAAATTTCTACTTGCTACTTTCTGTTGGCATGTTTGAAATTGTGCATTCATTTACTTTAAATTAAATGAAAACAATTTATCGTCATTCCAGTTTATATTCTATGAAATCAGTTATATCATTCAGTTCAGTAAAGCGAATTCAAAACAAAATTTATTCAAAAACAAAACAACACTAACATATTTTAATTTGTATATATTTTCTTAGATTGCCTTTTTAAATCACTAATCTATTTGTGCAAGTATAAACAACAGTTCGAAATCGTAGTTATCAAATGGTTAATTCTATGAGAATCAAATATTTTCAAAACAACTTTTTAGAAGAGTTTGTATTATAACTGTACAGTTCTATTAACTTCTTCTAAATGTCATAAAGTCAATAAATTAGAAATTTATTTTAAATGGTTAATTATTTAAAATAAAGTACTATTTGAGAAAAAAGCAGATAAAAAACTGCAGATTACTGAATATTCATTATACTCTGTTGCAGTAAGTAGAAGAATTTTACATGTATAACTCTCTTTCGCACACAATATTAATAAATACAACTGCTAGGTTCGTCACTAAGTATGCTTGAAACTATAACGGGTTCACCTTAGTCGATAAACGAGAACCAGACAATGAACCAGCGTCCAGGTAGGCTACTCTGATCTACTGACTAATGAAAATTCTTGATGTAGCTTAGAAAGTATATTCTACTAACAACCAGCGAGCACAATGCAGTCAAGCACACAAATTTCGTTTATTTATACATCATAGAAACGTCCTTGGGACAGTCACAAAAATAGCACACTAAAATACACAGCAACCAGTCATAGCCAAGGATTTTCCTGGTGGGAAATGAAATCTCAAGGTCAACTGATCAGCCCATGCTCGCAAACGTGAAATCCAAAATAAGGCATTTATCAAGCGAGTTCCGGTGATCTAACGTCCCCAACAACAGTATGTTCTGAAACAGTGAAATTATCATTATTCAGAAATATATGTATAAATATTTCATTAGAATGAGTTTTATCAACTGCCCTTATGATTGTTAATTTTTATGACAAGTCACAAGAATGTATAGTTTTGTTTGATGTATCATTCTCATAGTAATATTGTTCAAATGATATCTTCATCGTACTATAAATGTTCTAAGAAATTATTCACTTGAGAAAATTTATTTTTCTTCACAGAAACACTTACTTAGTTTTACATTCAATGACAAGATCACATTTAGTTGTCGATTTTCATAATATTGATCAGTAACAGTTAGATAGTCTCGCTTCGTATCACCACACATACAACTTTCATTTGTCGATGTGGAAGATGTAAGCACTAAAAAAATGGTAAAAGAACAATTATTATGTACAGTATAATATTAAAATTTTAGCTAAATTGTTCATTATCGTTAAATATGTTTTCACGCTTTGTATATGCTAAAAGCTGCAGTTTAGTACATCAATACACTTCACTGTATTAAAAATATAACAATAAGTTCCTAGTAGACTGGAAAACTAGATGTATATACAAGCGATAGGTATATATATATATAGTCATGGCAGTTATTTTCAATCGGTCAATATCTTATATTTGTCATCATTTTGTAGATAATTGAGCTAAAATTTTTTCCTTCTAGTACTTTTTTGTTAATTTGATTATGAAGATGTTTTATCTAGGCGTCGACTACTGATTATTTAAAAAACCAAACATGTTCTAGTGGTTTGGTTATTGTTATCACATCAAATAACTATTTTAAATTGAATTTCATCAAAGGCTAAACTTACATTGCATGATGTAAAAGAAATATTTTACAGTGATCATTTAGCTTGTTGAATCAGTAGTTTGCTTACAAACCTGCTTTCATAAATGGTTATGGACTCTAGGGAGAAATGTCACAAATATGTTTTTAAATTGTGCTACAAGTGTTGTTATCATTAATAGCGGTAATAATGAATCCGATAGAATGTATGGTTTTTTGGGAAACATATGAAAGTATTCAGCTTGATCAGCAGGACCTATATGACGGACTCGGATTTACAGTTAGATGGGAAGTATGGTATTAACACGTTTAAAGCATTTAACCAAACATTTCTCTTCATTGACGTCAACAACATGGAACCATAACATATTTCAATAGTATTTTGGTGACCTTTGCCATTCCTTAATTAACACTTGAAACATACTTTCATGTTCATTGTTTCTATGTAATCGGTTTATATTCTTAAGGGGGTGTTTTTTCGACTGTCTGATTTCGATAGAATAAATCGCCCTAAGATTTATCTAAGTTATAATTACAGACGTTGACTAATAAGTATCCTGTGATCAGGATTTCTTACTTCTCAACTCCAGTTGTCAAAAACTCACTCATAGCAAATACTCTAAGCTAATTACTACATGTAATTTTAACTTTTCGAGTCGACACAGCAACTAGAAAAGTCAACATTAAAAGAATTTTATTTAAATATGAACAAATATTAAGCCATGGGAAATAATTTAGGTAAACTTACTTGTTTCTGTTTTTTGCGATGGAATTTGTATTGTAGATATGTACAATGTTGCTGGATGACTTTTCAATTCAACTCCTTCAAAAAGTGAAACCGCTTTCACCTATAAATTAAAAGTGGAATTAAAAATTACGAGAAATTCAATGAAGAAAATAATAAGAACATTTGATTTCATTTTATTTGAAAGCTGTAAACAAGGTGTTTTTAATATATAGATCATATTCTACATCATACCAAAACCTGTGACCTAAAAGAAATTTATATTTGTCTGTAATAATTCCCATCTAAATGTTCAGTTTTGATACCGTAACTAATCAATGAAACCGGTTGAGAATCATGTTATATCAAAACATCTAATCCTGTATTGCATTGTGTTTTAGCTTAAACAATAATCAGAAGCTAATAAAGTAGTAGGCTGGTTATATTATAATTCATTGTATTCCAAAATCTAGAGAAATATCCTAGAAAGTGCAGAGTCTTTCTTTAATCGAACACTACAAGTTTTACTGTTTGTGAATCCTATGATGTGAAGGATACTTAGTGCTCAGTGAACCTTTATTTTCTCCCGAGATTGAAGTTTATCCTTTTAACTAAACAAATTGCTTCAGTTTTTACTATCTCATTAGTTAAGCAATAACTATTACCATATTATATTAATACTAAAATATTTATTGAAACTTGCGCTCTAAAGAATTTGATTCATTAATCAATTCGTAGTTTATAAAAATCATAAAACCTTTCAGCTTATCACCAAATCTATGACTTACTTCAATTTTATACGTTGTTCCTGGTTTAAGATTTTGGATTAAATATACTGTTTTATCCTTAAAAAAAAACAACATAAAAGTATTTACATTTAAATACAACACATTTGATTCCACAATTATTATTTATACACTAAGATTACAAGCTATAACCTGATTTTCCAATCTTACAATTTAAACCTTTTTTACGGATGGAACTATTTTCTATTTGATATAGGACCACATTAATGTGATTAGTACAAGGATTTCACTACGACAAAATCTTACATAAATCACCAGTTTTTAGTCCATAACTTAGATGTATCTCTATTGAAATCAGTTATAAACCAGTATATAATTGAACAACGTCTTTTGACCAAAAGGTATGATTTATTTCAATAGGATTGTAAAGATTATATTACATTAGATGATTATTTTGAAACGAACTAAAATAACCTAGCGAAGCGTAACAGACGTTAGACAGGTAGTGAACATAAAAACAAGCAGGTTGAACAGTGAACATTGAAGACCTCTTTCATAAGTAGTCGTACCCACGATTTTAAGTGACTACAACAATGAGGATTGTAAACGTACAGTTAAGAAAAAAAGCATCTTACAAATCATTTTTTCGTGTTTAGATGATATTCAATATTGATAAGAAATACTTTTTGTAACTATTTAAACTACTGACAAAATTGTCAGTAACATAAAATTCATAATAAAAACCTATTATGTGACTACTTTGATATCAACAGATCAAATCTTATTCGATCGATGAAGTATTGGAATTTATAGCCTGTAGAAATGTTTGGGATGATGGACACAACTCAAATGATCTTACTTTGTAATGAATGGACGGATAAGATTTATATCAAGTAGGTTGTATTGTAGCGTTTTCACAACTCAATAATGAATGAATGATTAAGACGTGTTATATTAGTCTTATAATATATTATCCTTTCTTAATCATGCTCAACTTGAGGTGTTTATCACAATGATCTTAGAACCACCGGTTATTGCTTAGCGAACTACTTAAATGAACCTTTGAGTTACCGCTTACAGGTTTACTTTCAAACTTATATCAATGTAAAATATAGCAAAAATAACAACGGAATATTTCATAAATTTGCTAAATAATATGCTATAATGTTTATACACCAACCAGTATGTCAATATAAAATCTAGTGAATTGAAAGATTTACTCGAAAAGAAAAATTTTACTCTTTGGTAACTTTTTCATGACAATTATTAGGTAGAAAATTCAAATATAATTTTTTGACAAAATTAAATGTTTGAAGAGAATGAATTTTATTTTGTTTACTTTAAGAGATTGATAAATATTTTTGTTTCACATAAACTTGTGGAACATAAAAATGCCTTAATAATAAACTTCATGAAGCATATAACCTTGGTTTGATGTTTCTTATTTCGGTTTTCCTAGAATTTCTCTAATACTGAGAAACGCCGAACACCCGTGTCTTGAACAAAAATTTTAATATAGAATGTATATTATTTGAAGATAATCAAAAAATTGATTGACAAACCTACCCCAGGTACATTCGCTGTGTATTCCGTTAGAGAACTTCTGTCTTCTCCATTAAATGCATAATAATGACGCCACGTTATCTGATCAATCAATACATAAAATAAATTTCATTCATTATCTATTTTTATTAATTGTTAGTTAATTACTGATAAGAAGCTAGAATTATTTTCAAAATATATTAACATGAATGATTTTATTTCATAGAGTTAAAACTAGCAATAAGAATTTGGTATTGATAATTTATTATATGGTACTAAACTAAGCTGATCCATTCGAGAGTATGGACGTGATAACACTACGGATGCTTCTTCGAAAATACGGTGTTCCTGAGAGGATAGTCAACATAATTTGATGGATTAGAATGCGAAGTCGTGCACGGAGGGCAGCTCACGGACTCGTTCGAAGTGAAGTCCGGTGTCATTAAAGGTTGCTTACTCTCACCCTTTCTTTTTCACCTGGTGATCGGCTGGTTTATAAAGACGTCAACATTTGTGGGGAAGTATGGTATACAGTGGAGAGCTAGGATGCAGCTGGAAGATCTGAACTTCACAGATGATCTGGCTCTTCTATCACACACGCCAAACAAAACGGAAGAGAAGACGACCAGTATGATAGCAGCCTTAGCAGCAGTAGGTTTCAGCATACACAAGGGGAAGATCATGATTTTCCAATACAACACAACATGCACCAATCAAATCACAACTGACGGTAAAGTGTTGGAAGATGTTAATACCTTTACATATCTGGGAAGCATCATTGATAAGGAAGGTGGATCTAATGCAGATGTGAAGATATGAAGCATTTCTAAAGTTGGAGGACATCTCTAACTCAAAACAACTATCAACCAACACCAAAGTCAGAATTTTCAACACAAATGTCTAGACAGTTCTGATGTTGGGGCGGAAACTTGGAGAACTACGAAAGCCATCATCCGGAAGATACAGGTGTTTATTAACAGTTGTCTACGCAAGATATTTCGGATCCGTTGGTCATACACAATGAGCAACAACCCTCTGTGGGAGAGAAAAGATCAGATTCAAGGGGAGGAAGAAATTAGGAAAAGGCTCTGGAAGTGAATAGGACACCGATTGCGCAAAGCATCTATAAGTTGGACCTCTCAAGACTTATGGAGAAAATGTGGACAAAAGAACACTTTACTAAGAATTGGAGACAAACATGAGAATAATGAATAGCAATCAGATAGAACTGGACGGGAAGGCCCAGGATAGGGTTGGGTGGAAAATGCTAGTCGGCGGCCTATGCTCCATTAGGATTAATGGGCGTAAGTAAGTAAGTAAACTAAGCTGGTGATGATGGAAAATAATTTGAGTTTGTAGTGTGAATAAACAACGTAACTAGGCTTGCACTTAACCAATAAATATTTTCGATTACAACATGCTATATCGGGCACTAGACATATATGATGTTCACACAAGATAAGTCTAAGTAAAACCAAGCCAATTGGTATCAATATAGAAAAGTATAGAAAAACGAGCAGAACTCTGCAGAGGAATCGAAAACTGAAGGGAATTCTATAGAGAATTTGCAACCTAATTAAAATACATAGTTCAGTAATCAGTCATTTCATTTAATATCTATGGAATATACATTTGTTTTCATCAGGCCACCTACTGAACTAAGAAAGGCATCATGATTAAGTCACATTTCAAGTTACCCAGTCACTTCTAGTTGACATATTCATTCAACTGGCTATTATTCTTATCGATAACTGGTTGAATTGTATTTAGGTTTTTATGCAATGCTTCAACCGTATGTGAATGATTTATTAATGAATGGTTTGTAAATGTTATCTAATCAGCATAACCAAGTTATGGATATGCAAATTAGGCTTGAAACGACTGTTATACAATAAGCTCACTTTTTACAGGCATTTGGATAGTTTTTCACGTTCATTTAATTTTAATCTAGCAAGCTACTTTTGATAATCAATTGTTTGTCATTAAATATTATCTAAACTAAACATTTTTCAGGAAATTTTAAATGAATGAAGTAATTACTGATTGCATTTAAGGAATAAATTTTAGAATGTGAACAAAAAGATTAATTGTTCTAGTGCTTCATTAACAATTTTCATTTGAATGATACCATGTTGTGCGGTAATGGGAATATACAAAACAAAGTTCTAACATGTAGTGAAGTTAAATAGTCATCATTTTTTATGTCAGTAGTTCAATCAATTTACGTGAAATAACATATAAACAGGGTTTAATGCATTTATGTGTTATGGGCTTATAATTGACTTATACTAAATTAATTATTTACTTTGTACTGTTGAAATTTCGATAATTAATTTACAAAGGATGTAATATTACCTATAGGCAATTGAAAGTACCGAAAGCCGAAAAATTCTCTTTAGAAATTCATGCATAATAATAGCATTTTTTTCCTGAGGAATAATAATACTTAAGATGTAAGCCTTGCTTTGTACCAAAACAATGGTAATATTAATTTATAATAAAACTAGAATTATGATATTGTAAGGCAACATTTTGAACAATCAGTAAATTTTAGAATATAAGATATTGTGATATGTGAGTATTATCAGGGTTTGATAGTGGTAAATAACTACTTTCGAACGAATGTTGTCAGCTTTTCATCATCATGAAATCGACAAGCTTCTAGTTAACACTAATAATTAGAATTTCATTGTTGTAGCTAAATTATCATGACAACCTTTGAAAAACTAAATCTAAAATCTTATCTTAACTTTTTATCGCGATAACTTACATAACTTATCGGCTTTTTGTAAAATCTCATGACACCATTCTTCAGAAAAGGCACTGATATATATTACTTTCGGTAGCTTGTATGTTATACAACAGCGTCGAGCATTTTGTGTTTTATAATACTGGAAGTAAATAAAAGTCAGACGAATATTTTATCACTACTTCTAACCGTATGGATAGTGAGGTTGAGGAAATTGCTGTACTTGGTTGAAATTATAAATTAATCTCAGTTAGACTGGTCGTTTTGGATGACCGCTTAGTTATGCTGTTTAGCAGTACGAAACCATGATGTAGCAACCGGAATTCTGACCAGGAAATTTAAAGCTCCTACATGAACGCCTACATTCTAGATCACTGAGCCTACATCGGTTGGTGTACAATTCTAACTTCAGTCATTTCACAACATTGCACAACCATTTTGCATTGTCTCCGGGCATATAACTTCTCGAACTCAACGCGGTCTAACCCCACTGGTCACTGTTTTTCATTGAATCTCCGGGAATTCATTTTCAAAGCTAGTAACTGATGAGCACATGATAGTACGTTTTCATCAATCCAAAACCCAAAAGCAGTCATTTTTATGTTAATTTACTTGGTATAATCAGCAAACGAAGTCAGTATAAAAGTATTGTATTTTCAAAAACTTACTTTGAGCTATTTGACAACTTATTTTCTTTTCAAGTCATTTTTATATGAAGTTGTTACGTTAATACAAATAAATGAACAGTAACGAAGTAATGTATATATATATTTTTAAATGAGTAAGAAATTTGTTAGAATTTCAGTTGATAATTGGTAGAGAATCAACGTTTTTTATAGTCAAAATTTTCATTACGGGGTTGTGAAGATTGTTAAGTTACACATTTTTGAAACCATGAATCGATCAATGTTAGACCACCATTAGAAACCTGGAAGCACTGGACGGCCGTTTCGTCCTGGTATGGGACTCCTCAGCAGTGCGCATCCACGACTCCTGCACCCCGCAGGATTCGAACCCAGGACCTTCGGTATTGTGCGCGAACGCCTAACCTCCGGTTTCTAATGGTGTTCTAACACTGATCGATTCATAGTTACAAAAGTGTGTAACTTAACAATCTTCACAACCCCGTAATGCAAATTACCTGTGCTCACTAGTGACTAGCTTCGTGAGGAATCTTCTCCGAGTTCTAGTGGGAAGACGTGACCAGTGAAGTTCAACCTGTTCGGGTGTAGACAGTACCTACCGAAGACTGTGTATGAGGTTGCGCAACTCCGTGAATATGATCAAGTTAGACATTAACACCGTTAGATACCGGCTCAGTGGTCTATCGGTTAGGGCGTTGGCGCACAATACCGAAGGTCCTGGGTTCGAATCCTGCGGGGTGCAGGAGTCGTGGATGCGCACTGCTGAGGAGTCCCATACCAGGACGAAATAGTCAAAATTGATAACCAGAAAATAATCAAACTGTCTTCAGAGAAATCCTTCAACTTTCCACATTAAACCGATCGGAAAATCACGTTTGCGTTCATGGAACCTCAAGCTATCAGAAAGTTCAAACTACTTTTATATAATAAGCAATATTTTATTGTTAATTTACACCTGATTTGTGAGTTTTTATTCATTTAAATACTAGAATTGATATTCAGATTAGTTAATTTTTTTTACATTGCTTTATATATTTTATCTGGTTTCTGTTAAGTTCATCATTTGGTACGCTTGAAGCTATTACGAGTTCACCTTAGTTGATAAACGAGAACCAGAAAATGAACCAGCGTCCAGGTAGGCTACCTTGAATCCCCGAACTACAAAACAGAAGTCTCGGTAAGCGTAGAAAGTATATTCTACAACAACCAGCAATCACAATACAATCAAGCACACAAATCTCGTTTATTTATACATCATAAAAACGTCCTTGGGACAGTCACAGAAATAGCGTACTAAAATACACAGCAGCCAATCACATCCATGGATTTTCCTAGTGGGAAATCAAATCTTAACTGATCAGCCCATGTTCGCAAACGTGAAATCCAAAATAAGGCATTTATCAAGCGTGGATCTAACATCCCCAACAGTTTCACATTAAATGGTTTGACATATTAACGAATTATCATTTTCTCCAAATCATATTGAACAAATAAAAGAAATTTTTCAAATCATATTAAATTTTTATTTTTCGATAAAAGAATCCTTTTACTAAAGTATTTAGAAACAAAAACTTTAGAAATAAAGATATTCAGTTGACCACTGAACACATTTTAATGATTTTGGCAGCTGAATTAGAAAAAAACAACGATAGAATTAACATTCAACTCACCTGGTACTTTTTGAGCGGGAATGTTATTTCCTCTGGAATATCCCAATGAATTGTACTATCTACATGATTTTCAAAAATTCTTGATCGTATTTCAGTAAGATTTCGAGGTCGTGACGGTGGAATTAATTGAACATGTGTACGAATAGGTTCACTTGGTTCACCCCATCCTCCAAAACCTTCACTTGAAATAGCTAATAAACGAAACTGGTACCATGTTCCTGGATTTAGATCAGATAGAACAGCGCCAAGTTTTGTAGTCTGTTAACAAATAAACAAGTGAAATATGTAGTAAACAATTATTTGAATGTTTCAAAATATTGTATTTACATAATGAGAAAATTTTTTCAGATTTATTAGTTGTCAAATCAACAATTTTTGAGAAAAAAACAGTTTAAAGTTGGCAGACATCACTAAATGAAATCAGCTTGAAAACCATTAAGAACTAGGTAGTACAATGAAAAAATGTGCCAATAAACGAAGTTCAATTACAAAAGTGATGGAGAGAATACATTAAAGTAGGGAAGATTGATAAAATCGTTTACTAAGTATTTACCTGGCTATAAGAAAGAATTGTTGGAAACATCTTTTTGATTTATATATTGTGTCAGCTGGTAGAACTATACTCACTTTTGTGGTATTTAAAAAGAGTTAGAACCACTTTGTAAGCACCATAAATAACTTTAAATAACTTATTACTTCTTATTGCAGGGACGAAACAGGAGATACTAACTAACTAATCCCATAAGTGCACTCTCATTCTTGACGCATACATACATATCTATATCTATTAACAATAATATTAGTACAGAGTTAGGCCACACCTTATTACAGGTTAACAGATTTGTGTAGACAGTGACCATCCATCCCAATAGATGACATTAGAATGTGTAAGGTTTTCAAAATTTTCTAGTTTATTGAAAATTCTAACCTAAGCTCTATCGAATTCTTTAATAACGTGAGTTTACAAAATAAAAGTAACTTATGTTCATTCACAAAATTTCGGCTAATTTTTCAAAATCCTATTAAATTTTACCAATTCAGTTACTTTAATAAAAATAAAGCCGAACGAATGAAATACTCTCTTACCCAAATTAAATTAGTCCATTTATCAAATAAATATTCATTTGGTTGAAATGATTCTATGAAATTATTCACTGGAAAAAATGATACACTATTAGTTGATGAATGTGAAGGTGAGTTTAATGTATTTACAGTAGGATACATTCGAAGTTGAATAAGAAATATAATTGGACTATGTTCATTAGTTGATAAATTATAGTAGTTTGACCAGTCTAATTCTAATTGATTCTGTTGCCCATTTGAATGTAATTGAATGGAATTTTCAACTTGTTTAACAACTGGTTTACTGGGTACCGGTGGAACAGCTAGGAAAATGAAAGACAAAATCAATATGAAAAAATCGAAACTATTCATGCTCATATTTATCATGTAAGTATTAATTCAGAAGTATCAATGAAAAGATACAGTTTATATTCAAAATATTTAGTTGATTATTGAAAATTTAATGATTCAAGCATTAACCATTAAGAAGTAACGATACTTTTTTGAGTTAATAAAAGTAAAACAGTTTTCTAAGTCCCTGTTTAAGACTACATTATTAGAAGTTTTAAAGCTGACTTTTTCATAGCTTTCAGCGGTCATATAAGTGTTGAGTTTATGTCTAAAGAAATTCAGTGTTTTTATTAGTTAACAGCAGACGCCAACCTGCTGTATGGTACAGAGATTGTACTTTGTTATGAACATATTATTTTAGCTTACTTCACAACTTATTGAATTTTGAACAGTAATTCAAAAATAAGCTCGTTATTCCCTCAAAGTTGGAAATCTTCAAGATTGTATAATAGTGAACAAATATTTGGACGTTTTTCATTACTTTAAACAATGATCGTTCTCATGTCTGTTAATTTCGCAGGTGATATAATATCAGTTTATTCAAGGACAAAGGTTCCTACAAAACAATAAAGCGTTTTGAAGTATGATGAAGACGCAGATAATAACAACTCATTCGCTTTCCAATTCGTTCTATAGTGATTCTGGCATAAAGAATGCAACCAGTTTTTCACCAGTGTCATAGAAACTCATGTAACCGATGGAGCTGGGCTTACTTATGAAAGTGAGGTTATAGCAGCTCAGAAGTGTGTAACGATAGATCAGAATGAGAACGTTATTATCTATGGAAGATAGGAAAAGCCATCAAAGTAGATTATACTGTTATTTAAAGAAGTGTCTATCCAAATTATTTAAAACCCTATAAAAGGTTATCAGGGAAAATAATTCCAAACTATTTGAATGAATTTGTTCATAAAGTCTATTTCTAGTTAAAACATGAAAAAATTTTACATTATCTTTAAATGTTCATTATTCTATAGAAATTGGACATTGATTCCCATATTACTCGTCATTATTATTACTCATACTTTTCATTGGCTTGCTCACTGATAAAAAAAATCACGTATACTCACAATCATTCTAAGGGTAACTCAAATTTATCTTCATACTTAATTTTTATTTATGATTATTCTCCAACTATTTTCAGTTCGTGATAATATCGATCTTTGACATGAGCAAATCATAGAAAATATGAAAAAAATTGTGTTACATACAAAGATTTTTAATTTTGTTCGTCGACACGTGATAAATTATAATCAGTTATGCATACAAGAAACAATGTTAATTTATAAAAAAAAACATTTTGGAAAATTTATTATGCTTCTCTTATCTAGATTAAAAATAACAAGCTTTGTTAAAACTTTTAAAAATTCTAAGAGTAATTCTAATATAAATCTATGAGACTTAAAAGACATGTGTAGTCAGATAGAATACTTTTCATATTATTCTTAAAGATTTTATCATATGTGAGCTGTACGGTATAATAAACTATAAAGTTGAATCCCTGATTTATCTATGGAAGTACTGCATATACTAATGAAGACACGTAGAAAATAATCAGTTATCCATTCCGCTACTGATTTTATGCGTGAATCTTCCATGATTCAAATTCAACTGTCAATTTATAAAACATATTTAACGTCGTAATTTCTGAATGCATTGATAGAATACCAATGAGGTTTTTCATAACCGAGTCGATTATATGTCCTTCAATCTGGTAAACAACTGTTTACAGATACTTGTAATTAGTAAAATGTGATAACTGTTATTTAAATGATATCGGATAAATATGTAACGTCTACCATTTTGTTGTCAAATTAGTTCATGTAATAGGAAATATGTTGAAAATTCGAGTATGTTCTTGTGTCAGTTTTTATCAAAAACCTGTAACAAAATTCATATGACATGCTTATACAGATGAGTTTTGATAATTCTCAAAAGATAATGTTATTGATAAAAAGAAAACGGCCAGTAGATAATTTTCATACTTATAGATTGGAAAATGTTTTCAAATGATTCTAAAAAATTTACAAATTATTCTTTTAACCAGAGTTGAAGTTAATTCATACTGTCAGGTTACCTAAAATGTATAAAGACTTCTCCTGATTACGAATTCGAACTCATGCAGACTACTTTCTGCACTATTTCTTAGAGTAGTAGGTTGATTCAAAACATCTACCCTAAAGTAGGATAATTACTGAAACAAAGTCAAATTCATCATCGAAGATGAACTAGTTGGAAATAAATCGATAATCTAATTGATTGAAGGTCAAAATAAACTATGGAACTCTGAACAATAAAACTGTATTAGTACATCACATATGAATGAATTTATACATATAGCCGTAGTCACCTGATTTCTCTCTGATTTGTATTTTCACACGAATTCCATGAAATATTTGAAGTCATTTTTATATAAACAAATTATTCGACTTTAGTACTGATCAGCAATAAACAAACATTAAGTAGTAACTATTATAAGATTGTTTCATCTTGTCTAATGTTGATCACATGTTATAAATTATATTTATATAGTATAATCATAAGGCAAAATAAAATGCAATCATTTTAATCTTTATTTACTGATAAATGATTGACTGGAAGCGCTAAAGGCTTGTTTCATTCTAGTTGTCGGTCAGTAATAATACGAACAATAAAACTTGATTAGTTATCACACTGAGAAAATAGACTAATTTTTTTTTTGAAAAGTGGTTCATTTACATTAAATTTTATATAGGAAAATGTTTTTTACTGTGCTATATTTCATGGGAAGGAAACAAGTTCATGTTTATTTTTAGTTGGATAAATTGTCATAAATTTTATTCCAAAAATCAACATATGAGCCAACGAAATACCACCTTCTTTAACGCTTATTCCAATTTTATATATATATATATATATATATATATATATATATATATATATATATATATATCAGTAGTTTACTCTTCAAACTAAAACAATTACATCAATGATAGTCAAAACTTACTTTGAGGATCATAAACGCCTTGAGTGCATACACCAATTTGTGTAAAATTTTTCACATAATTTACTGACATTTTCTGTTGTAAATTTTTGTAACATTTCATTGTTTGACAACACTTAGTATAACCATACGAAAGACAATCAGCATTTTGTTTACACACATATTGACATGATTCTGGCCATGTATCGGAATTAGGACAAAATGCATTATTAGGATTATGTTTCAATTGATCTGACTGACTATAAACTTGTTGAGCTGTATAACATGCTTTCAAGCATATAGATTTAGTATTTTGTGATTCAAGCACGTGGGTTAAGGAGGAGGATAATGAAGACGACGCCGAGGGTGAAGATATCGACGATGAAGATGATGATGATGATAGAGCTGTTGAAATGGAGTCGCCTAATTCATTTGAATTTGACATTGATGTGTATTTCTAAGTTTCATTAAAACACAGAAGAATGAAAACATTGTCGATGAATCAAAAGTGGTTAGTGAAAATGAATACATAAACTACGAAAGAATTAGCTAATTGAATGAGAAATAAATAATTTTTACTGATATTATTATGAATTTTATCAATTGGTAAGTTGTGATCTAATTAGATAACCACATTTTGGATGGATGATTAATGAGGTAGACTTTCATGTAATTCACATTTTAATGATGCTTATATAGTTTGAATAATTCCAGTGTATGGTTGGTTAATTAGTAGTTTAACAAATCAATAATAATTTTTTTGAAATGAGTTTCTTCATCTATCATCTAAAAATTAATCATGTACTTGAATATATGTATGTAGATGTATACAAACTAGTGAATGCTTTATTCCCCACAGTCATAAGCCACCTATTATCTATGCATCCCGTAGATTCATTAGATAGTGGTTAGTTAGCTATCCCTAACTAGAGATATACATATCTCATTAATTTAAATGGATAACTACGGAAATGATCTGATGCTGTTCATTAGCCTTTTCAGAATTTAGAATACAGTTATTCAATAAGGCAAGTTTTTTTAATTATAGGAAGACCCAGAAAAAAATCAATTTTTTTTAACACTATTAATTTACATCGACTTCTTTTGCTATTTTATTAATTTTACAGATATTAAATTAAGCTGATTGGATTGTAGTGTTGATTTTATTTAAATTAAGCCTTTATTATCTGATAGAATGGATTATAAAATAGTTTTCTATATATTTTGTTACATGGGTCGCTTTGGTTGATATTAGTGAGTGTTTTAGTGCCATAAAATGATATTCATTCCGTTGTTATAAGATTGTAATTTGGCTAACTAAACTCCTAAATAATTAATACTTAATAATAGCGGTCCTTTTTGCTTTATAGGATTGTTATTGTTATCTGGGAATATTTTTGAAAGATTTATTCGATAGAGTTCTATCACTTTCGATTACCAGAGAGTATAACATTGATTAAAACTCACTAATCAGCTAACACAAATTTCTCACTTTCACATGATATCGCTAACATACTGACGTGTCTGTTTAAAATATTGGTTCTTTGAAGTTCAAAATTCTACTGGGAAATGAATCTCCTTTAGGTCTTTATCAACGACATACTGACAAATGCCAACTAACATGAGACCTATATTCAGCTCTTCTTTCGAACTAATCAGTATTATCTAACAATAAATGTAGTGCATTCTTATTGTCAAATTACTACCCTGTGTGATAGCATTGCAAAGCTGATTGTTAGTATTCACTCACTACCACAGGATACACTACATAGCGCTGATTACTGATATTTCTTTATATAATTCTTATTACTCACAGATGTAATTTGAACAACAAACAATGACAAATGTCCGATAAGAATTTACTTTATATCATGTCACAAGTTTAGTGATCGATTCTGACTACTCTTTTATCTGACAACCACAATCACAACTGTCATTTCGATAAAGATTGATCGAAACATATGTCAAAAGTTATTTGCGAAACTATAAATTATTATTATTATTACTATTATTATTCATGTGATTGCAGAAGAAGAAGAACTAATGAACAATTATTGACTGATCTAACGTCGATCATCTGTTATTATGATTTACTTGTTAGCTTTAATAAAAATATATCTTAATTCCTAGCTGGATAAGTATGACCTTATGAAAAGTCTTACACTTTACATATAATTGCATATATATAAATCTATATTGAATGGACAAAAAAGGCCAAAAGAATTAAACAAAAGGAGAATAAAACAAAGAAACTGTCGGTGATATAAACTCTGCAATGAACTTGCTGAAATCGGATAATGATTAATAAGTCAAAGTATAAACTGAATGTTTCTGTATGGTTAAAAATAAAGAGAATAGAAGAAGGTTGCATTGATTTAATTTTAAAGTGAATAAGCAGTTAATTAAATAATTAATTTGTTTTGTTTTTATTTTGTATTAAAAACCATCAACAATTTAAACTAGAAATAGTGTTCAATGTATTTCTTTGTTTTTTTGTTTTAATGTTTCATTCTATTTGTCCATTCGAATTCGCTTAGTTTTATTTTGAAGTGGATCAATAAAATAAAGTGTTTTAAAATTACCGGGTATGATGATTTTCTACTATTTCAGTTGATCGCATATTGATAGACAGTTTAAGAATGGTCTGAAACTTATTGAATGGATTGAATTCATAATGTATGGCAGTGGTGGAAAATATTTTATATGGAATTTTTCATTAAACTGTTATAAGCGTTTGATTTAATAATATAATTAGAAACTTTTTATTTGAATCTAATTTCGATAAGCACAAATACTACTCAAGTCAATAATTTTATTCACAGTAAAATGTGAGACTGATCAGTAGTTTTCGACTCCCTAAACCAAATTCGTTGGTTGACTTCTTCAACATCACTAAGGTTATGATTTAGACAGAAGTTTGTTTATGATGATCGGCCACATTCTCAACACTGATAAATACATTTATATATTGTATTGATTGAAATAAATATGCACACATGTTTTGAAAATGATGTATATATGCAATGGGATACAAATTCTTGAATGAAACTATTTTCACTGGTAATTAAAATATGTAAATTTCCAAAAAAAACATCTGGGGAATATCATAAGCAATATTCATCTCTTAAACAAAACAATAAAATTAAACAAATAATTAGGATGTCTTATTTGTGCACATCATTTAAACTCATGTAATTTAATTACTGATTAAGCTAAAGTAAATTAACTTGAAAGGGTATGCATAAGAAAGTTTATAAACCTTATTATTAATCAGGTATATTATACACTAATGTAAGTTATTGTGGGTTATAATATCAAAAAGGGAATGAGATCAAAGGAAAAATAAAAAAAATAAGTTTCTGGTTAAATAAAAAAGTTTTTCTAACAGAATAATTAATTTGGGGCGTAACCTAAAAGTTTAAGCAGAACATTCCTACAACGGATTATTGGTCTAATCGACAAATATTTATTCTATTTAAAAGATGTTCAACGAATGTAAACTTGTGCAATATCGAAATATTTTATTACTTATATTGTTTAGTATTCTGATTATTTCTTATTAGTACTTAAAATTGCATTCGCTTCACCATGACTTAACTAGAATTAATTTTATGCAGGCAAGAGATAAGTTATGAATTGATTTTTAGTCTTGATTGACATTTATGGCAGAGTTAATACATGCGATTTTACATAATAAATGCATTTCTTACAGCTTATATTGACTGGCAATGTACTTTGTTTGATGATATCTACAGTTTCACCTAAATCAAATCGAACGTTCAATGATTATCCATCGAAATACTTTTAGATACAGAAAAAATTACTCAAACTCAGTGGTTTATTCTGAAAGTCAAATTATCTAACAAACACTATAATAATAAATAAAACTTAGATTGAAGATAAAAATTATTCATATTGGTTCTTTTCAATGCAAAGTGAAAGTTTCGAGTTTGTATTTTAAATAAGCTTAATTTTTAAATGATAAGTATATGTTTCATTCAAAGAATATCAACATATGTATGTTAAAAGTTCTTTGGCTAGAATTTTACTTTTCGTTAGACTATCGTTCATAATTTCATGCAGTAAAGTGGAGTTTATGCAAGTTTGCTTGTAAAGTCATGTATTAAATATGTAAATGAGTAGAGTTTTATTTATGAATAAAATATACTTTAATCAAAATTGTACTATCTTAAAAAATTATTTCTATTTTAAGTGTCACTATCTTCATTTGTAACAGCTAGAAAGACCAAAAAATATTTACTAACAATAAGGATGATCAATAGTTTTGTAATAAAATCTACTTAAATTCATTTTTGAATGTATAAAAAAAACATTACTCAACTCTTAACACTTTTATTTAACTCTCTTCAGTTGAAATTATGATTACTATTATTTTATAATTCGGTCTAAAAACTTTATTCACTTATTGATAAACTATGAGCTCTACCTGTTACGAAAATACATCATTTATCAATAAATTATTTTAAAAATATGAATAAAATGTCAATTAATACACTGAAATTATTATTAGTAAGTATCAGTAATAATAGTTACTATTATCAAAATAATATATTTAAAACTTTGGGTGTATTTTGGAATTCGACTGGTAAGTTATGGAATTTAATGTGATAAACTGAAAATGAATTTTTTCTTTTAAAATTTGATTAACAGCTTAAAATATTCTGAATTTTTTCAAATAATCAGTGGCAACACTTGTATATAAAGATGCAGTAACAGCGAGATTAATAAATAGAGATAACTTGATTTTTTATCATTTTTTTGTAAGTGTAGTAAACAGTTTTTGATTTTTATCAATGTTTATTACGAATAATATTGAAAAGATAAATATTGAACTTTGAAATAGTATTGACTAGGTGTAGAATGATCATTTCAATCACAGTGTCTGATAAACAATAATTGCAAAAAGGAAGAAAAATTATTCACTTTAATTTTAAATGATATGACATTTTGATTTTTTTAAAAAAATGCCTTTTTTTAGATAATCAATCAATTAATTTAAATAAACAAAATGAAGCAATCTCTCTTCCAACATTTTGATAATCAATTATGTAATTAGATTTTGTTTTCACTGTTGACTCGAAAAAGGGAAAAGATAACGATCATGTATTTATTGGAAAAAATGAATAAGATGAAAAAAAACTGTTTTGTTTGCTGCATTATACACCTAATTTTTTCTGTCTCTTTATTGTAGGCATTGAAACAATCTGGGTAAATTTTTGGGTTCTTGGTCAATTCGAAGATTGTCTGGTTTGTAGCTAGCACTAAAATTCAGGATCCCTATTTCTTCCTGTTTAATGTTTATCAGCTGGTTGATATAATTAATTCAAACTTTTAAAAAATGGCTACATCATGGTAATCCAAACAAGATGTACAAGTACCAACTAATACCTTTACAATCTAGGCTAAACATATCGACAACAAAATAACTCTACTAGTTCTAATGAATGTATAAGTATTACACCAAGACTTAACAGCTCAGCAGATAATGTGTTGTCATCTGAAAAAAAGGTGTTAAGTTCAATTGTCGGTTTGAACATCATAGTGGAATGCATGTAGAAATAGTTTATCAGCTTCATATTCGTCTAAAAAGTCGTTAGCCATTATTCGTGTATTTTCAATAATCCTAATAATAATCATTTTTGTTATTCAAGGTAGTATGAACATGTCAAAAGTTCTACCTGACAAGAGTTATTTGAATGAAAAGTACTATGAATGAATTACGCTTAACTAAATTAAATATACTTCAAAATGAATATTTTTTAGTCTAGAAACAGTAAAGCATAGAAAATACTCGGTTTTTAAATACGAACAGTTCTAAAAATAACTTACAGTCTGTTCATTCATGAACATCAATTATTATAGAGTTTGATTCAATCAAATGCACTATCACATATGAATAATGATAATGTTTTGTAAAATTAATTTATTCACGATAACTGTTTATTAAATAGAGAATTCAATAACATGTTTAACTCATTTAACTTTAACTAAATTTGTCAGAATGTTAGTTAAAATGTCAGAATTATCGATCAGGCTATTACTATAATAATGGAAAATTCTATGTTAATAGCATAATAAATTATGTTAAAATGTGGTAAATCAAATTAATGTTTACCAACTTTGTTACACATCTTTTAGCAAATATAAATCATTCACTTAATGTTTAATATTTGTTCAGTGAACTGACAAAATGATATTTTACGAAAATATGCGATAATAAGTTGTTTTGGAAAAAGTGGAGTTATGCAGTTATTATTGACGGAACTACACGTTTATTCCTACCTATACTTTATTAAGAAATAGGCTTCTATTTCATAAATTAATTGGTTGTGATGCTGTGGTGAAACATCCCCTTCAACGACGAATCGGATTATGGACCCAGGTTTTAATGTAAGTTGACTTTCATCCACAAGATATCATTGAAATTCGAAACTGATTGATGTTCCATCCCTGATATTGTGATTGGAAACATTTACACTACAAATAATAAACTTGAACTGATGTTTTATTGAAGTAAGTTACTCTGACGAAATGATCCCTAGTTTGTAATCGATTCAATATTTAGTCCATAACACTTACTGGATTTTTTCTACCAAGTTGGTAATGGATCCTAGTTTGAATAGTTTAACATCGCTATGAAATTCAATTATTGTTAAATACTTTGAGCATCATTAAACTGTTTTTGAATGTATATATAACTGTTATTGAGGATTTTCCTGATTTAGAATAATAATACGATTTTCATAACCCACACAACTTTTTGTTCATCATTTACTGTTCTGCCATACATATAATGTTAGCCTTTAATCATAAAATGAATATTATTGGTATATTTAGCTCGAAATTTCAACTGAAAGCTGACTAGTTTTCATATTTTTGAGGTACATTTTGGAATGACATGTACGACACTTGTGATACTTTGTCGAAAAATCCTTTAAACATTCTAACGCAAATAATTAACTCTCATATAGTTCAGATTTATCTTGCCAAAATAATTTTATGTGCCAATTAAGAAAAGAAAATTTTTTTCTATTTAAATCTTTTGCAAAAATAATAATGTATTTAAAGAAATTATTACCTGACATGAAGCCGGACAGTCTATGGTTTGACTTCTTGGCCATTTACATATTTCGAGGCACTAAAAATTAATACAACAAAAATAGATGAAAGACAAAGATTTTAATTTCGACAATTAATTTATCTCTAATAAATTAGAAAATGTAGCATCAAACGTACTTGAAACTTATGAGTTATTACTACAATTCCATCAAGCTGAATTGTTAAAGATAATAATAAATATTAGAGAAAACTTCAGGGAAACAGTATTGACTACTGTCATCAAGATTACTGATTTGTAATGAATAAAGTGACAAATTTAAATTTCTTCTGCCTATCAAAATTTATTCCAGTGACAGTACAATATTAACACAAAAGAACGTTTTAAAATAGTGACTAGTATTTGTAAGAAGTATTTATAGTGTCCATCGGGCAAATACACATGAAAACGCTACAATTTTATATATTACCATCACACAATTATTTGAAAGAGATTTACTGTGAATTGATTTATAAACACAGTTGTATGAAGTACTGTTCACAAAAACTTCAATGCTGTTTCGCTAGCCATAAATTTCTCAGTAGATTTTCGTCTTAACATACTAATAAAAAGTTAAATCCGTATATTCAGTTTTATAAAATATTAACCCAAGTTGTAGATCAGCTGTTCATTTCGTTCATTAAAATTACACTACTTCGGTTCGAAAATCTTTCAAGAGAAGTATAAATATGATGGTGTTTAAAAATTATAAGCACATATATATAAATGCATTTACGTGAATATATTTAACGTTGCTCTATACAGATTTAGTACTCTAATTTGAAGCAACTTAAAAATTTTTTATTTTGTAAAATGGTTTCTGTTTGGTATTATTACATTTGAACATCACATTTAAGCGAACAATATTGTTTTCGATTAGATCGTCATCAGGCTTTACTCTAATATACATGAATATTGATATGAAAATGTTAAACCAATCAAGGCAATTTGAGTCAATAATCAATCACAATGAAATTAACGAGATTACGTCACTACATACAATAGGCAACAGTACAAGTTTATAGTAGTAAGATAGGTGTACTGATAGTAGTAAGAAAAATAGAATACGATAACAAAAGTTTTATCAACAGTTTAACATAGGAGATAGTAGGTCAAATGTGGAGCGGCTGAATTGGTAAATGCAAATAGAGGAGGCCAAGTCAGGTACCTTATCCTTCACAATTCTTATTAAGTAATGGTTTTGATGTTTTGTAATGATTGTTTTAAGTCTATTTATCCACATTTGACCCACTATCTCCTATGTTAAACTGTTGATAAAACTTTTGTTATCGTATTCTATTTTTCTTACTACTATCAGTACACCTATCTTACTACTATAAACTTGTACTGTTGCCTATTGTATGTAGTGACGTAATCTCGTTAATTTCATTGTGATTGATTATTGACTCAAATTGCCTTGATTGGTTTTACATTTTCATATAAATATTCATGTATATTAGAGTAAAGCCTGATGACGATCTAATCGAAAACAATATTGTTTGCTTATATGTGTTCTAGTTTTCACAATGGGAAACTTAAATAGTACAGTTGAATTGGGTTATGTCAAGAATCGTGGGTTTCACTAACCGTCAATCATTATCCAACTATTTGACAAATTGCCATTCATTATAAGTTTTCAATGCGCAAATTCACATTTGATATATGCGCTATTTTGTATGAATAAATATTTATGTGATTTTAGCTATTTCCTACATAATAAGAAAATAATCAGGACTGAAGCTTGAAATGCCACTTATTAGTTGTCAGATTTTTATGCGATTCTTTCTAAGAACATAGTTAAACTGAATTTTAAGTTAAGAATAATTTTTTTAGGTTTCTATATTCTATTAAATCATTGCAAGCATTAATTTATAATTATAAGGAACAATGTAATGATAAGTAGTATCATCCAGATAACCTAAAAAATATCGGGTCAACAGATAATTGTGATATAATATTTTGTCTAATGCCGTAGTATGGTTAACATTTTAGCTAAATAAATTGTGTGAAAGCAATAAGCATTCTACACCTGTTTTATGAATATAGCTTTGGGCTTGAATCTTTCTTATTTCTTTTAATTTCGCCCCAAGCAGTAAAACTAAATATCAGTGGACATCTTTTTGTTATTCCATAGGAATGAGTTTCTTTACAATAATAATCATATTAGCTAATCTACAAAATATCAGACATAGAACAAGTATATCATGGATGTTTTTTGATCATACAGCAGAAAAGCACCTAGATCTAAGATAAAAAACGCCAATATTTGTTGTAAGACTACTAGATAAGATTTCACCTGAAAAGTCATCTACAGTTGACCGAACATCGGTTGGTAAAGCTGTAAAATGATTAAATATGAGAGCTTGTTTCTCGAATAGTTTAACCGTAGGTTCTTTATTTCTGAAGGAGATAAGCAATGTAATAATGTTATATATATATATATATATATATATATATATATATATATATATATATATATATATATATCAAATAACGTTATAGTTATGGGATTAAAACAAGGTTTCAGCTTTTATTGTTCTTACCTTGCGCACATAATTCACGGTAAACAAATAATACATAATTCTGGGGTGAACTTGTTAGTGTTTTTCTTAAAATTTACATCATCATATTTCTTACTGAATACAAATTTTTGTTTGTTAGCGTTCATCATATGAAAAAAAACAGTATAAATGTGAGTTTTTCGGGTGAAAAAATACATGTATTCCATGCATAGAAAATGACAGTTCATGAAGTGGAAAATTTCTATTGATCCGAATGAGAAAGCCTTTGTTTATACTAAAGAGGATGAATTTTAGCAAAAGCTTAGCATGTACAATGATCTAAATGTTTAGATGGATCAATCACAATTCATGTATAGGATTTTTTGAGATGAAATATGTCACTAAAAATTAAATACTGTTGTGGCAATTAATTAATACAGAAGATAGTGAATTAACATAATATGATGGATAAAATCAAAGGATTATAAGGTAATTAACTTGATAATGAGGGGTATGGCAGAAGGCAATAAGTTTTCAACCCTGCAACATCTATCAGATGAAGAGGAACCGATTGTGTAGAAAAACTGAAACGAAATTAGAGAAACAGTAACTTCAACACACCAGGAAGTGTTCGATATCAAGAAGCAGCAGGATGAGATGTGGATTTCTATTAGCACCATGGATAAGATCCGACAGAGAGAAAACAAAATAGCAGAAGTATAAAAAGTCAAGGTACTGTCCGAACATGCAAAAGTACAAAAATAAATGAAGAGAAGCATTATATTTTACAAGTGGAAATGCATAGAAAACCTGGCAAATACAGCTGAAGAATCTGGAACAAGTAGAAATATAACAAAAATACACGATACTATCTAGAAGCTAACAGAAAAATATGGTAAACTCAAGTGACTTATATAAAAAAAATAGTTCTGTTGTGAGGAATTGAAGATTAGAGAAAACTGTAACCATCATCAAAAAGTATAAGCAACTGTTCGAGTGCGATACTCTAGTTTCATAATCTCCTCTAAAAGTGAAAAAATCAGCTGGTAGCTGATGTGGGTAGGAAATATTGGGAAAGCCATCAAATTGTGTTACGAGGCAAGCCCTAGCTTGAATCCCTCAATGTGAAATGAGAAGAGACAGACCAAAAGACACATTCCATCTCGAATTATGCTCATAGAGTAAGACAATAAGTAACATTTAGTAATAACTTGAAAGAAGAGCCAAAGATAGAGTTGATCGGATACTCCTTGTCCATCTTTATGCTTAGAGAGGTAAGGTAGCAGGAAGAACAACACGAATTCGTTGTTGTCACGACTGTTAATTGAATTGCCCATCCTATGTACATCGAAAGTATATAAATTATAGGTTTTATACTTATTTTCAATCTACTGCATTCAATTTATCTGTATTTCAATGTATTCTATTCATTTTTCTACAACAATGTAGATGCTCATTTTACACGTTCACTACTCGGTAAAGACTGACATTTTCTTCGTCTAACTATGAATACTGTTGTACAATATTCGATGAATTACTGGGAACAAATGTTTTCATTGCCTAAATATAAAATCGTTTTAGTTTTCCTGATCAGTAAATAAAAGAGGTAATGCTAATTTTCAAAATGTTACATTTAAAATTTTATTCTTTGGTTTCTAGAAAACAAACACTTTTAACTTGTCGTTTTTTTTTCGTTCATTCAAACACATTTTTGAAGAAGCACATACCTAAACACTTACATCTATTATAATTAATTTTATTCGAATCTATTATTTGCATAATTTCACTTCACTCGCTAAAAATTCCTAACCAGTGAACAATGTAAAACATGTTGTTGTTGTTGTTATTCCCCCCAATTCTTGCATAATTCTTACGGATTAACAAAACAAACACTAATCGTCATCATAATTAAACTGGTTATTATTTGTGTAATAAAAATTTTAAGTGGAATTTTCTAAAAGAAATGATTGAGAAAAATACTCAAAATGTTAGTTAACAAGCAAATCTAGGCAAAAGAAAATTATGTATGTAATCACTTAAACTGGTAGACATGCTGATTTAATATCTTGATTTTAGTGTTAAGTAACTTTGGAAAAAAAACATTAACGAAATAATAATGATTGTAATAAGGAAAAAAACTTTTTTTTACAATGATTTAAAGTAATACATTATACAATTGCTTTATTTTGTTGAAATAAAAATCAGCCCATTTTTAAAAAAATTGTACACAAATCATAAAACTGCAGTGAAACGATAAGTGAAGTCAGTTCGACAGTCAGACATATTGTTCATTTGACAAATGATATTAGTTATGAGTCTTACATTTAATCACCTTGGTAGAACAATCAATCTACAGCACAAGTTGAAAAAATAAATCCTGTTTTTATTGCATCAGTTCCCAGCTCGAATGTTAGTATTTCAATGAAATCATTTGAATACTCTCTACATCATAGCCCATAGACTTCAGAATTATCAAAGTCTTACTCTCAATGATAATTTGGCAGTCTTATAGTGATTGCAGTTTTCTTTAGGAATTTCAGAAATATATCGTTTCAGAAGGCTCGAACGAGTACTAAGTTTATATTTTAGGTTTCCTGTCAATTGGAGCTGCCGTTAGTATCGTTGTCGGCTCACGGCTTCATGCATTTTGATCATTCAATAGAGATTAATTATCGCAAGACTACTGTTTTCAAATTCAAGTACTGATACCAGGTTAAATGCAACAAAAACTTCATTAGCATAGATGACACCTGGTTGCTGACTGTTATTTGAACAAGATCTAAAAAGATCAACAATAACCAGTGTTTATCTTACTATAACTATTCTAAACATAAAGTGAGTTTGTTCATATGTTGTCTGAGCAAGGTTGACACACAAACGCCTTAATTTTGAGCATGGGATGGAAGGTTCCGAACCTGACGTAAAGATTTTACTCCGGGTAAATGGGATGACATGTCTACCTTTTACGTATGAAGTATAACTTGAATCTGTGTCCAAAAATCTGCACATGGTTACAGTGATTCAATGATTTAAGAAAATCAGTTAAAGGATAATAAACTTTCTTTGTTTAACGAGGGTTGAAATTTTAATATCAAGATGAATTTAGCATTTTTACATACAGTATATGCTTTCTTCATTTATACTTCTGGAGTATGTCCACATCTTTTATAACTTCAACTATCGGTGTAGTTTGATGTATTATCCTTGAAGTGTTTTTGATGACTATTTAAGAGTAAAGCTCATTGTGATAATCTTGCATTTGAGTGGATAACTAACTCACTCACTTTTCTTTTATCATGTTTAAACTTGTTATCTATGCCGCTGGTAATTGAAAAAAAATTCGTAGTCATAGTAAACGGACAGAATGGAAATTTACTGATTCGTTTAAATGCACAAAATTACAAAGTAGAATAAAATGACACCGAAATGATTTTTTCTTTAATGATGAGTATCTAAACTAATCTATAATATTGAAAATACCGCAACTACTATTGTTTAAGTGAATTACTTCCATTATTTTCAAATAAAAACTGAAACTGAAAAGAGCAATAAAAGTGATGTCAAGGTGTACATTTGATTACTGATTCATTCTGTCTTCTTAATGGACATGATGAACAATGAATATGTATCAACCATTACTATTCTTTCTTTTTTTAATTATCATATTTACGTGTCGTGCTCACCTTGTAATTTTGTCTTGCTTTTAACAATGGATAATAGGCATTTGTTCAAATTTAATTATTTTATTATATACTCATAGTTATCCTCCATTATTAATTTGGCTTTTTCTTTTCTGTAATATGTTCCATATTTAGGAAAATTAATATTATTCATAATGGGGCTTTAATAGCTAATAGGATTTTTTTTTAAAATTATCTTTTTATAAAAGCTTCAAATTATCAGATAGTTAATTTTGTTTGGGATGATGGTGTGTGATGATGGTATGTGAATTTACTGTATCTCTTTGGTAAGTAAAACAATAAGACAGTAGAATGCTAAAATGTTACATTGAGCTGATGTATTCAATAATGCATGCAACTTTGTTGATTCACTAAACTAATATTTCTAGCTAAAAATCTTCATGATCATGTTCTGATTCATCTGTACTGATCAGTACTGTTACCAAAATGTTCATTTCTCTCCGAGAATTAACTATTTACCGTGAATTCTAACATTATCAAGAGATAAATAACTAACTGCAATTCGTGAAACCAACTTTCAAAACTATTATCTCTCTACATAAATTTAATTTGTAATGTAAATGTTTTATACATTTTCATGCAAGTCCACTAGGATTAGCATAATTGTAACACTAGATTTTTGACAAGTGATTGATTATTACTAAGAAGGATCAGCTCAGCAACAAGCAATACTAACAGCTGTAACGCAATTTAGTCTGTAACCTGATTATTTATTTTAGATAATGTGATTAGTCAGTTACAACAGGTCAAGAAATACTGATGACGAATCATCGCAATTTGTAATATTATTCACAGATTTCAGTACTGAACACAAAGCTTTTGTAATTCAAATGTTGAAAATGATCAACTAACTAGTCACTTTGTAAATAATTCATGAGGCTGAAAAATTTTCGTATATTTGTTTACTCTGATTTATTATAAATGTTTTTCAGTTGACAAATTAAGTTTTGGAATTATTTTAAGAAGCTTATAACTTGACCTTTATGATCCAAAGCTAATAAGGATTATGTTTTGTAACTGGAACTAATGTCAAGTTCGATATCATTTTCGCGTATTTTGGTCATCGTCTTTTCGCGCGGTCGTTAGCCCTATCGTTCGAATCAATTGTGATGGATCATTATCAAAAACAAGACAAATTAATACTATTCATTTAAGTAAAATCTTATTGTTTGTATTTATTTGTAATAATAAATGTAACTTTATTCAATAGTCAATAATTTAAAATGCAACTCAGTCTGATTCGATTGTTTCACTTGAAATGCAAAAGATAACTTAACAAGAATAATTGAAATATTAGAAAATCTTGCTGATGACAAGTTAGTTAATCATCAGAAATGAAAACCTTGTTTTCAGGTACTTAAGACACATTTTCGATGACAAACTAAATAAAAACTACATTGAATGTAACAAAAATAATGATTATTATTTAAAAATCAAATCTGTTTAGATAAACTGCTCATCGGATGAACCGAAACCTTATATTCGCTTATTCATATATATATATATATATATATATATATATATATATATATATATATGTTGAAACATCAATCAAATCTTTCATGTGATATTTGTTTCAGTTTTATGAATGTTTTATTTGTTAGATTAAAAAACAATCACTTCATAGATTATCGCATATTGACTAAATTACCCATATGAACATTTGTAAATCTTAGTGTATTTTTGACCTCAATAATTAATGTACCTAGCGATGTAGAGAGATATATAAATTATCAGTTAGAACAAAAAAATTACATGGAATTGTAGATAATAAAGACAATTTCCTCCAATATTTTAGTGTACATAAATACATATAGATAAATCACAACTGAGCATAAATTATGTCCTTTTATTTAGTTAAAATGTATTTCAGAAAGGTTTTCTTGACAAATCGGTCGAATTATTTCTCTCTCTCTCTCTGTCAAAATAGACAACAAAAATTTACATTTTCTAGTCATAAAATTGTATTTCATATTTCTTCGATAACAGAGTTAAAAAAAGTCCATTCTTGGGATGGATTGATTCTAATGAATATTAATTGTCAGTGTAATATTCAAACATCAAAGACTATTTGTTGCTATGAAGTATCAGTTTTACCTCTAGTAAAAACTATTTGAACTCATTAGTTTTTAATTCACACTACAGTTTGTCTAAAGCTAAATATTCATTAAAATTTAGGAGTCGATGAATGAACATTTCATCATAATATCGAACTCACCAGCTGTCCACGTATACATTTCTACTTGGCTTTAAACTATCAACCTCTAAGTGTTACGGATATTTAGTTACTATTGCGTTAGCATACTTTAGTTTCTAGATTAGTATTCACCAGTCAACGAAGTCATGAGAATGTTATCGAACAGACCTTTCTAATATTCAAAATGTTTGAAATTCGAGCTGAAAAATCTTCCAAACCTTTCGTCTTATTAATTTTATTCTCCACAGTTCATAGAATATAACTAGCTATATGATATAAATTTATAAAGATGATTATGAGGGATATTATATACCAATTTTTACATACGGATGAAAATTTGACGGAAGGATACTATACTATTTTCGATCATAGATGCCACAAATTACAATCCTAATAAATGCATGGACTACTTTTTGTAAAAAAATTCCTATTAGGCAACTGTTGTTTACGAAGATTAACTGTGGTACCACTTCTTTGTAAATAAACTACTTACTTTTTAAAAATAGTAACTTTTAATAATATGAACGAAATGTTTGTTTTCATTCAAAAAAAAATAGAATCGGATCACTGAACCGTTATTCAAAAGTGTAATACACTGTTTTCATAGTTAAGAGGATGAACTCTGGTGTTATTTTCAGAAATACTCTAAAGAAACTTAAGTGAAATATTTAACTTGTATGTGGTTTTGGTTGTATCACAACTCATATGATCAAACGATTTCTTACAGAATATGATATGAAAGTATTCCTTCAGAGGTTTCGATGATTTCTACAGATAAATGACTACAAATAACTTATTCTTTACCTCTTGAACTATAATTCACGTGAATTAATGCCTCAATACTATTTTTTAAAGCACTTCATTTCTCAATCTACATATAAAAATGATCTAATTTAGTTAAAAAAAATCATGTCTTAAATTCTTTGTCTAAAATGAATACTACTTTAATACTAACCGTTGTATTAGTTTAGTCAGTGTATACTAAAAATGATTCATACTGACAATAAAATTATACCGTGTATACTGATTTGGAAATGATGAAAAAAACTAGTGATTTTAAACGGTGATGTTAACTATTACATTGAAGCTTATTTTAAGTATTTTTTTCAAAGCATGTCTTTTTTTCCAAAGATGCATCACACGTATATAAATTTATCTAAGGTCAAGAGAATATGAATATAAATTACTAGGTAGGCAGTTAGAATACATATATGACATTTATATTACATCTTTTTTATCTTTTCACCATTGTAATGGAAATCATTCTTCTATTTTTTGATAATGACAATAAAATATAGATGATAGTCTTACAGATTAGTCATAAGAGACATTTTGATATAAACGCATTTAATCGATATGTTATCTGTTTCACCTATGGTATAACAAATGATACCAATTTACTCAGGTTATTTATTTTTGATTTATGGAAAAATCACAATAGATAATTAAACTGGACAATAAAATTACGCAACTAATTGGAAAATTTATCTTATCATAGTACGCTTTACTATTTAGGTAAACTCAGGCAATCGCATGGAGTTTGTGTTTTGATCGATGGAGTTTTTAGTTCGCCAAATTATATGAAGTATATCTGACTACTTTTGTTTTTTATCTAGACATTAGATAATCAGTTGTGTAAACTGCTCCACCGACCGGATAAAAATGGTTTGCCATTTAATAAATGATTTCATCTAGAAAGAAATATATATTTATATATTCAATATTTGACAAATAAAAGATCGTATCTTTTATATAACCGATCTCAGGAATATGTACTATAATGCAGAATTTCAATGGACATTTTATTTTCATATACACCTGTCTAATAATATACAACTTATAATTGCATTCGGTAAGAATAAACCAGCATAATTAGATATGATGATTTGTTAACAGTTTACTTTTCATTGGGTCATGTACAAAAGATGCTTAGCATTATCTGATGACAAAATTGATAGCGATTTTACTGTCTATAGAAAATTGTTAGTTATCTCATGATATTTACTGTCTGACTGATGACAAATACGATACAGATTAATTCCAGTGAGTAAACTAATGAAATAAACTAAACTACATACTCAATAGAATTACTATATGCATTGCCCACGTCATAAAAATACTTTTATTGTTGTTTAAATAAATGAGATTCAAAAGCTAATTAATGAAAGCACTTGCAAATACGTGCTAAGAGGTAATGATGTATGAGACAATGAATTAAAACTTTGGACGCAACCATTTGAAAGGAGATTTTCAGCTTCAAGAACTATCATTCTCAAAACTACATTATTTGATGGCTAACTAGGAACTAGATATAATTGACCTATTTAATGATAATCTAAACTTAAGACAGTTGTCCACTTTATCAGGAAGTAAATCTGAAATCATCATCTGCTTGTAGCAAAATTATGCTGATTATGAACTAAGAGGATTAAAATAAACAGGCAGTATGTCCATTCTACAATATCGATTATGTGATGTGACATCAATTTTCTGCAAGTGTTGGTGAAAATTTATAAGCTTTATATTTTTAATTAATACCTTTAAAATTCCATCGTATAAATCATTATAGATATAGTAATGTTTTTCATTTTTTTTATATAAACCAGTTTGTATATAAAATTGTTTACGTCTATTGTCTAATAATATTTTTGATTTTATATGGTTTTATGAAACAGAGAGTTTTTTTTCTGTAAACGAAGAAATATCTGTCTTTTAGCAAGACGCCGTATGTTTATTTTTCTGTAGCGAATCTACTAATGATTGATGGCAAATAGTACGTTTTTAAATGGAAATGATTGAATTATTTTCTATCATACTACTGAAAGACGACAACTTTATGTTTATTTGTAAACAGTCTGTAATTGTAATTAAATATAATAATTCATTTCCAAACTTAAATATGACATTAAACATTTTTTTTGTCAAAAACTATTCTTAAAAAGAATTTCTTCTGTAAGCGCATATGATGATTACATTTCATTTTACTTTTATAAATTATTGCTGCAGTTTCTTTTATTCCATTCTCTGTGAATGAATAGATAAACTTACTTATGTATATGTTTTAAGTAAAAAGTTGAAGCAAATCAGATTAAAGTTTAGCGGTGAAATCAACTAACTTAATTTGTTTGTTAAACAGGAAATTGCATCAATCCAATAGGATGGAAGTTAATTATGAAATGAAGAAAAAAACTTGTGTCAAGAGCATAGAATTTTTCAATATTTTATTCTGATTCTATGATGAGTTGAAAGTAACTTTTTAACGGAAATGAAATGTATGAATGTGCGCTTTATATGCGTTATATGTTCAACATCTAATTTCATAATCTTATCATCTATACGGCAATATCATTTAAATTGATCACTTATCTTGTAATGTTAATCAACGAAGTGTTTGTTCATCATTTAGACACTTAGACAAATGATGGGGGAAATATAGGAAATGAATAGTATCATTTTAATTTATGTTTTAACGCTGATTACATGCTGTGCTTTTATTTTAATTGAAAATAAAAATGAAGATTACATGTGTCTGACTTTTTAAATAACACAATTTGTACATAATATATAATCAACATGATAATGTTCAATTGTAAAATAAAGGTTCCACGTAAAAAAGTCATTAACTAGACTATTATGAAAGAATGAAATGATATCATATTTTTCCCTGTTTGTTTTTACAGTGATATTTCAAATTTTTTTCTTGAACCCAGTTAGTTCCCTATTACATACTTCAAACTCATAATTAATAACTTGACATATCGGTGGTATGTTTTGCTATTATTTGCATCACAAATATTTGTTGAGTGTGACTGATCAAGTATCCACAGCTGATGAAATTAGACACTTTTCTAATGTGTCACTTAACAATCTTCACAACCCCTGACCTCACAAGTGACTAGCTTCGTGAGGAATCTTCTCCGAGTTCTAGTGGGAAGTCGTGACCAGTGAAGTTCAACCTGTTCGGGTGTAGACAATAACTACCGAAGACAGTGTATGAGGTTGCGCAACTCCATGAACTGTTCGAAGTTAGACATTAACACCGTTGGATACGGGTTCAGTGGTCAGGAGGTTAGGCGTTCGCGCATAATACCGAAGTTCCTGAGTTCGGATCCTGTGAGGTGCAGGAGTCGTGGATGTGCACTGCTGATGAGTCTTATATCAGGACGAAACGGCCGTCGTGCAGTGCTTCCAGGTTTCTAATGGTGATCTAACATTGATCGATTCAAGATTTCAAATGTGTAACTTCTCTAATCGACATCTATAGATCACTTTCATGCATGATGTAATTCCTTAACTTGAATGTCAACACAATGTAGACATTCACAATCTTTTGAACTAACACATTAGAATCAACATTTCAGATCATCTTATTTTCTGAAAACAAGTATGATCGAATACGTTTGAAGCTTAGATGCTATAGAAATTTATTCCGGAATTTTCGTGGTTTGTTCATCGATTTGATTAACTTTGATATGATTATCACTGTATATAAACAATACTCAGAACTGTAGGATAATATTACTCATTATCAATGTATTTTGTTAGTGACTTATAGACCTTTAGAGTAAGTAAAGAAATAAGGCATTCTTTTAAACTATTGACTATAATCTGCAAGTTATATCTACATTGTTTATGTTTATTAACATGATTGAAACAAGAAATTTATGACTGCATAACAAACCAAAAAAAATAAACTAACAGATAAATAATGTTTGTCCTAAAAACAAAAAAACTCAACTCCCTGAACTCTAAACAACATTAAATCATAGTCATCAAGTAGTTGATTAATTATCAAGCATGTAGAAATTCCTATTTGACCTGAAAACATGGAATGATTTCATATGCAAACACACCCTAAGTACATGTCCACAGTTATACATACAAACATATATCATCTATGTGTGGTTATTTACATGTAAATGAACCAGTATACATTTTGTTCAAGTTTCAATAGTGTACATTTTGAACATATTTTATCAATGTTTCAAATCGTGAGAAGTAAGAATAAACTTTTAAACATAATTATTTGAAAAAAATAAAAACATCTATGTAAAGTAATGAACAAATGAATAAGTGAATATGTTCATTAGTTTATTCTTACTGAGTACTAAATGTAATCATGAAATTGTCTAGTTTCAATGAATATACACATATTTATTCAATGACAACAAATAACAACACACTGTTAATTTGTGTATGCGCCAGTAGGCGTCTTGTTATCTGATTTTCTAGTTAAATTTATTTACTAAAAAAATTTTTTTCACAAAACATTAGTAGTTTGTAGTAAAATGAAACAGAGACTATTAATTTAGATAATAATTTTTGTACAGTTATGATTTACTGCCATTATTATTATAATTATTATTACAGCTGTAACAATTCACCTCTTGTTGAATCAGTTCATCGGAAATCCGAACAGGTAAAATAAAAAAACGATTTAAATTTATGCTGATTTTCAACTCATTCAAATCAAATTATCACAAATCTATATAGAATATATATGTTTATTTTTTTCTATTGTTAATGTTTCTCAATTGGAGTAATTATTGAAGTTCAACGTAAAATCTGAATAGTATGTATCGATGATTTATTATGGTAGCATTATTTTATAAAGTCAATTTTAATGACTTTTATGGACACCATAAAAAAACGGAATTAAAAACATAATGACCATTGTAGTAGTGTATATTTGTCATTGCGTTTACTACACACAAACTCATACGCAAAATAATAATTATACTGTAGGTAAATATAATTTTTTTCTTTTAAATAGACTAGATAAGTAAGCTAGAGATATCTGAGTTCCAGTATGTTATAAATGTTCAATTGAAAGAATCATTGTGAATAATTGGAAATAATCAAAGCATTGAAGAGATAATATTATGTTCGGTCAAATACTATTACTCACACACACATTATCTTTTTGAATGCAGTTTGAATATGTACAGAACAGTCATAGTGTCATTCAATTCCAAAAACTAGATACATGTTCACTAATGTCTTGTTAAATTATGAGAATAAAGTGGAGTTATTCGATGTTATAACAATCAAAGTTAGAGGAAAACAAATTATTTAAAATTGTACAAACCTAGTTTGAGTCATCAGTGACTAAATAATAATTTAATTTAATTTTCAATCATTGTAATTGTGGCATATGAATTCTTTTTCTTCAATAATGAACGGCACTCACTTTACGATGTTGATTTTAAATGAAACATGAGTAATTCAAGTTTAACGAATACTGTATCAAATTTTAAATGAATCGTTTCAATGAATTGACATCAAAGTCCGCGACATTTAAAAAGGCTTTATTTAAGAGTTACAGATACGTGTTTGACTAAAATAATATCTGCTCATGTGTTATCAGAGGTCGTTTATGTGTGTATGAGGTTTAACAAAATGACCGAGCTCACTCTATAAATCAAGATTTTCGAAATCTATTCTCTTGTCAGTGAAACGGTTTGAGTTTCAATATATATTTGTTGATTATATCGACAAATTAGATAAGATTTTCTCAGCACACAGGTAATAACCATGAAATTGATTTAAAACTGCCAAATTAAATACGACTTCAAGTAGTTTCCTCTCAACGTTCGTCATTTTCATTTGGATATAATAGCTCATGTAAGGTTCCCTTCATGAGTCCAATCTAACCATTGAATCAGTAACAGGCAAACTGAACTAAATGGATAATTTGTCTGCGTTTAATTGTCGTCAAAAATACACACAATCCCAAATGAATGTGAAAACTCAGTTCTTAGATTCTCAAAGAGCATAACACTACTTTTCCAATAACCCACATTGTCTAAATGTATGCAAGTTCGTGTATATATATAAGTCATTACTCACTGTCGTTCTAGAGCATTTCTCTCGCTTATGGAATTTTTAACCCTGAAAATCAGTTTGAAAATCGTCACGTGAGGAATATACATATAACTGCATACGGCATCTTGAAGTTGTTATATTCCCTGAAGTATACTGTTTTAACTATTCAGCCCTGAGTATACGGTACCTTCTAAATTGTCCCCCTCAAGTACGATTCTTCCTACTAATCTCAAAAAATATAGAATTTCCCTTCTAACTTTTAGGCATATTGTTTTTGTCGATTTCGCAAACTTTTTACTACCTTAGTGTCAGTGGACAGTTTAGATGCTGAATTCCTATATATATATTAGAACAACACATATAAGCGAACGATATTGTTTTCGATTAGATCGTCATCAGGTTTTACTCTAATATGCATGAATATTTATATGAAAATGTTAAACCAATCAAGGCAATTTAAGTCATAATCACAATGAAATGAACAAGATTACGTCACTACATATAATACATTTTTGAAACCATAAATCGTTCAATGTTAGACCACCATTAGAAACCTGGAAGCACTGGACGGACGCTTCGTCCTGGTATGGGACTCATTTGCAGTGCGCATCTACGACTCCTGCACCCCGCAGGATTCGAACCCAGGACCTTCGGTATTGTGGGCAAACGCCTAACCATCGGACCAATGAGCCAGTATCTAACGGTGTTAATGTCTAACTTGATTAATTCACGGAGTTGCGCAGCAGTCCAGTGCTTCCAGGTTTCTAATGGTGGTCTAACATTGATCGATTCATGGTTTCAAAAATGTGTAACTTAACAATCTTCACAACCCCGTACTACATATAATAGGCAAAAGTAAAAGTGGATTGTAGGAAGACAGGTGTACTGATAGTAGTAAGAAAATTATAAAATATGGCAACTAAAGATTTTCAGTAGTAGGTTAATGGTGGATGATTAGACTTCAAATGGTCATTAAAAAGCATCAAAACCATTACGTAATAAGCAAATGTGGAAAAATAAAAAAATGTCAATCGTTAGTTACGTCATATCCGGCCACGGAAGAGATAGGGGTGTCACGAATTTCTTCTGAACACATAAATTGGGGTTGAGTGTACGTATTCCTATGGCTTCTGCAATGTGTAGGAGACGGGATCGAACTCCATTGGGAAATGACTGAGGTATACGATAGATCACCCGAAAAGATCTAGATTTATCTGCAATATGACCACTATTAACTAGGTGCACCAAAATAGAACTGCGTATTGTTTTTGACTGACCCTTCATAAGCCATGCTGGGAGATGCTCACTCATTCTTTGGGTAAGTTGCCTGGTAGTACGCCCGATATAGCTATCTCCACAGGAGAAGCTGAATTTGTAAATGCACATAGAGGAGGCCATTTCAGGTAACTTATCCTTCGTTCGGGTATATTAAAGAAAAACTTCAGTGGTATCTGAAATAAGACTGTACTTTCTGCCAATAAATTTTTACCGAATCACTTATTGAAATCCAGGTTTTTGAAAAAAAACAGAAAGATTACCGATTTATTCTACTCCCTTATCATTCTATCATATAAACACACCCAGACGATTCTCAGTTTATCAGTCTTATTCTAAGATTTAACTGGTGATGATGATTTATGTGAAGAAAACATTGGACATCCGGTTATTATTATTTTTTATCATAGTACAGATAAGAATGAAATTATTGTTATAATAATTAAGATGACTTATTGTATATTTTTTTCTCTACCAATAACAATAGACATAAAATGTCTGAGTTCAAATAGTGAAATAGTTTTTTTTTCAATGTCATCTCTCCTTATTTACCTAGTTGAAGATAACCAATTTTATTGTATGAATAATTTTTTGGGATGAGACTACATGGTCTATTAGAGATAAATCTGCACCATTCAGTCAAAGAGGAAGTATTAGCATTGGTTTTTTACTTCACACGATTGTTACAGTCATCATTTCCGTTTTCTGGAAGAAAAAAACACATTTAAATATCTCTGGTGGGATTATCCGGAAAAAGTTATTTGTCATACTCATGACCTCAGATAATCAATTTTAACAATATATTTTATTGTGAATTTATTGATAACTTGTAGATGTTTGAGAGCAGTAGTACCATATTGAATATATACTTACCCTTAGAGAAAAAAAATTCACTTTTGTAAATACAGTCTATAAAAAAGAATATTTTTGTATTCTTATAGAGTGTATAAAATTTAGTGCATCCGTTTTACTACTACCTGTTATTCCTTTTAATTTTTTTAGTATTCACAAACAATGTAGTGAATTTAGCAATCTAACTCATGTTGCAGTTTCATTCAAAGGTTCTGTAGATCGGTATTTACATGGAAATTCTTATTTCCATTTCATCCAAACGGTAGTCCCTTAGTATTATGTATTCATCAACTTCAAGCAAGATGAGTTGTTACCTTTTCAAGAGCTAATTGATGTTTTGTTGACTAATCATGGACAATAGTGCTAAGCTATAGTGGGACTGACACCTTCAGATAACATCTGTGTAAATTGACTAACTTCACAATTGTGTATTATTTCATTCGAACATTTCCAGACGCATGAAGGTTTTAAGTTCTATTTGATTCTACGGGTTATAGGTGTATATATCAACAGTTTGGATGAAATTCTAACAGGCAGGTTAATTTTTTTTAGTAATTTCAACGTCATTTCATTGTTTTTTGAAACAGATATGCATGATGAAATAATCGAACAGTAGTAATATTCTACATTTTGAGTTAAGCAGAGAGAAATTAACTACTTTCAAAGATTGTTACTAACAATGGTATTTGTTTGCCGACAACTATAAAGAACAGGGCGAATTCAGCGATCCTAACAACAATCAAACCACTAAAAATACTTTTTCCTACAGCCTGACTTATTTATTATTTATGAAAAAAAGAGTAAATTGTAACAAGTAGGAATCGTCATTATAAATGGTGCTTGACATTCTAACATTATTTATCAATCATGTAAAAATAACCACGAAATTACAATGTTGTGATAAGATCATTTTATTGCAAAACAAACTACAAGAAACTTAAACTCATGTAAATTCCTCTACTTGTTTTTTTCTTAAGCTTTACTACAGTTCCGATTTTGTTTTGTTTACATGTAAAATATTTTTTTGAATGTGAAAAACATTATAATTTGAATAATAATTCTAATCTACAGGTTTTCTTTTTCAAGGAATCGAACATTTAAATCGCTTGTTTTAGTAAAACAAAAAAAAAGAATTTTATTTTTTGCGAAATCTCAGCACCATAAACAAAATATGAATGATAATTTATTTCTTTGCTTTTTGTTTACATTGATAAATAAATGAACATATTTGTATCGACATGAAGACGAGAAAAAATAGGAACACTGTGTTGTCAGCTGTTTATTCTTGTAACATGTTTCATCTAAAATGTAAATATAACTTTTTTTTTAAAACAATTATACGCGCGTATGTCGTGTTCAGTGTGATTTTTCCGTTTTATTATTTAATTGTACTTCTCTATCAAAATACATAACATTCGATAGTAAATGTTATTTTTTCATATAACTAATTAACGCAAAAGTATTTCTTGAAATTATTCTAATGAAGACACCAGAGTACATGTTTTGGAAATAAAATGCACTAATGAGGTAAATAAATGTTGTTTTAACAAAGAATATTCGAGAAAGAAGAAAGATTGATAGGTAACAATAAGAAAATAGGGAATTTTGTTAGTTTTTTTTCATAGATTCAAGCTTTAATTGTTAACTTCTTAGTAGAAATGCATAACTTGTGTGTTGGTGAATTTGAATTTAATTAAAATGATTTTTAGGATTTTGTTCATTTTTATGTTTGCAATTGATACTGAAAACAGAAGTTTAAATAGTACGCTTAAGTATCTGTGCATTAGGCATAGTGATAAATGTATAGACTGCAGTTTTGTTGTAGTATATTTATAAAACTTTTTCTACTGATTGACTGTCAATCAAGAGTTTAATTTTGAAGCAACACGATCGTCTATATGTGCGTGAATATGAAAAATTGTACATTGAAAACGCAAATGTATGTGATAGTATACGTGTA
Organism: Schistosoma turkestanicum; assembly: GCA_944470395.2. NCBI lineage: Eukaryota > Metazoa > Platyhelminthes > Trematoda > Strigeidida > Schistosomatidae > Schistosoma > Schistosoma turkestanicum. The sequence goes on along the minus strand of OX103972.1, from coordinate 18,730,247 downwards.
TATCACTTGGCAAGCACATAGAAACTATAGTATATTAATTAATAAACCAGTCTCCGAAAGAAATAGTCAGGTGAAAGCTTTACGATAAAAGTTTTAACTTTGTCATAATTAATAAATTCTAGGTAAATCAGTGGTTAGTATGCAATTTAAAACTAAAACTGGATACATTGTCAGATGAAGCTGAAGTTATACACTTCTGAAGTAAGGAGATCCACAATAAAACATACCGAATCAGCTTTTAAACCTGGCTTAGGATGTTTTCAAGATGTACTCAGTAATATGTATTCTTACAATCTAGCTGTAATGATTTCAAGTTATAAATGTTTTTCAACCTACATTTTTTCATGATAAGTACAGTCATGAAATAGTAATACCCTTGTAAGTAATTTTTTTCTACAAGCACAGATTACTACTTTCGGTGTCAATCTGACAAATTTTCACTAGAATTAATGAATTACCATTTATCTCGTTAGTTAGTTACCTTTGAAATACTTACCTCTTTAATTATATATTACAAGAATTCCTACTGAGAAGTTAACTGATTAAGTTCTATGTATGTTCTATACTATCACTTTATATACATACCTAGGTATACGCATTCTTACATAACCACGAACATGTACTAATGCATAGAAACTGAACATTGAAACATGTTTTCCATGTGCTTTATAGATGAACAGTACGAAATTCATTTAGACACCCATGCGAGGAATTAAATTTTTATGTATGTTACACTTCACTTTTCGTAACCATTGTAAAGTTTACTGGATCAAGATTAAGAAAATTATCCCTTATTTTATTTATTACAGTAAATTAAAATATTCGTAGATTAGAAAAATATAGTCTCAAATTTAGAAATTACTATGTTAAATTGCTTTTTGAAATTACTCATCACCCTGATATTTTTAAATGCTTTGACTAGTCTGTGTGGTAACGTTGCAATGACATTTCATTAACCAATGACTTTCAATGACATCAAACAACCTTGGTTAGTGAATCTCATTAACCAGTGAGTTTGAAAATGTTGATCCTACTTTATAGATTTGCTGCATTAGTTGAAAATAGTTAATCTTTTTCAGACTTAAACATCTTACACAACACTAATGTAAAGGTAACTTATGATATTTCTTTTCAATGATAGCAAGCTAATCTATCACTGATTCTGAACTACGAAAACCTGCCCACAAAATATAAGAACAAATTTCTGTTATGAATAGCTGCGTAAACCCTGTTTTTTTGAGCATAGTGGTATAGTGAAATTTTATACTAAATTAGAAAAGGTATGAAGGTTTACTTGTGGAAGAATATAATAATTATAATCATCACATCATTCATCTAAGACCCATTATTCGGTACACAGCTTGATCAAGTGAGAAAACTATATAAGTCTGATGAAAACATTACAATTATGTTAGGATGCATAAAAGATTAGATAGATGGAGCAGCTTATATTTGATCTATGTAAAAGTAGTTCATATATTTAGTCGGATGGAAAATTTTATCAATGTTTCAGTTAATAAACCTAATGACAATTCAAAATTCCCATTAGAATACTTAAAAACAAAGAATATCTGAACCAGCAAAGGTTTACTCTAATATCCAAAAATGGTGTCGCGGTAGATCTGATGTACGTGTTTTATTAGTTCGCGATATTTTTGAAAACACCATTGAAATGCCGCACTAGTAAGTGTATAAAAAATAATATTAAACCTTATGGTGATAACTTCTAGTCAACGGACTAGAAAGATTCATGCTTTCACTATCAGTGCTTTTCATTTATGTTTTTGATAAAAGTCCACCAAAATCCTTCATCTTGTAGTGATATTCTCTACAATTTCTGTACAACATGATGATAGATTTATTGATTAATCCATGATTAAAGGAACTTTATGGAAACTGGTTTAATTTGTGAGTAGTGTTCATTATCGATTAATATGATCTGAATAGTAGGATTTCCGTAAGCTTTATACCCATGTAGACCAATAAATAAAACTTTTCCATTACATTTATTATCTGATTATACTGCTATGAAAATGAAACATTCAGAAGAGGAATTTTTGCTGAAATCTTATCCTGCCTTCTATACCACTGTGTATATTGACTAAGATGTACAATAATGCACTCTATGATGAAAGCCATTTCCAGGGATAAAATAATTCAAGTCTCATAGAAATAATTGTGTTTTCTTTGTGAATTCAATAACCGATTTGATTTAGATATGTTTTCTGGTCATTTATTCATTAACTAACACCCAACTATCTATGATATGTATAAATTGAAGAGAATATGTCAGTATTAAATAACAGTTTCATATCAAACTATCGAAGGTGATGATGACCTCAGCTTGAATATAGACTTTTAAGAATTACTAATAGTGATAAGATTAGAGTTAAATGAATCGGATTCAGTCATTACATTAAAATATATAGAGTCTAAGGTCATATTCTATCGTCATTATGACAGTTAAATAATCCTAACAACAGGGGTAAAGTAAAAGTAATCGATCCTAGCACTCTTTATTCCATGAAACGTTATGCGTATAAAAAAATAATTTTACCATCAAAAATGAGTAGTTACGAGGAAATAATTACTTGTCTGTTTAGTATTTCGTTTAATTTTCAAATAAATTAATTCCTATTTTTATTTTTTAAAAAATCAGCTTTATAAATAAGGTCAACTTATTGTCTTTGAGCGAAATTTCTTTCATAAAACTATTGGAAGATGTCCATTTTCGTGAATAAAAAAAAATTAAAATAAAATTATTAATTCATTACTATGAAAAATTTGTATGCTATTTTCTGTCAGGTCAAGAATTCTTCAATTGCTTTTGTCCACCTATCCAATATGCTTTTTTTGTATGGAAGAACTGATTACATTTACTTATAATAAATTACATATCATTTAGGATAAATTCATTTCATGGTTTGTTATCTATCATTTTAATCCAGTTCTGTTCTATTAAACTCATTTTCGTTGTATTTAGAACCTTTTTAGTTCACTATGTGTTTTCAATCATTCATTAAATACTTGACCTGGAAAGCAACATTACTCTATGAGCATTGTATATTTTGTTGCTTATTTCAAAGCTTATTTTAATAATGATAGCTACTTTAATAGAATTAAATTCTTTTTGTAATCGAAAATGAAAGGTTAGTTGTGAGACTTTGTGATAGAGGAGTTCGTTCAAAGACTTAGCGAAAGTGATCAATGTTTTGTTTTTGTGACCTAAATAAACAAGAGTATATTTTGCATAGATCCAGGGTGCGTTTTATTCACTCAAAGATTGATTAGGGAAAGCTATTATGAGAAAAAAACGATTCTTAGTGTCCTTTTTTTACTGGAAACATATTTATTTATGTCTGTCTGAATAAAAATCTTAAGTCTACATTTTTCGAAGGTTAATTTGAGCTAGTTATTGACTTTTTAACTCATGATTGATGCAGGAGTCGAACCGAATATTTTATTGAGCAATGCAGTTAATCCATGAGCACTTTATTAATCGTCTTTAGGTGACGCTAAGCTAGTGATTTTTCAAAATTCAATATATTTCAGTAATTTATAGTTCTCAGAACTATTTCATAGGTAAATATAGTGATTTCATGGGTATGAGCCCACGTGGTATGTGGTTTTCTAAACATGTATATTCTGCCACATGAATCTAACAACCTTGGCTATTTTCTTTACTGAACAACTTTAATCTGTACGGATACCTAAATCAACTTGCTCATTCTAGCCAATTTTGTTAAATATTCTTCTACTTTACTTTTCAGTATTTTATAGCTATACACTTTAAGTTAACGATCTGAATATTTTGAATAAAGTCACTACTATTCAAAAAAAACGTTTTATACAAAAATATAAATTCATAACAACTTATCAACTTACCAATGCGCATTTATTTTCTTGATTTATACAGTGTGGTTGTGTTAGATCAGGACGTCGTTTTAGAAAAGCTTTATCTTGTTCAGTCAACTACAAAATAGTTCATTTCATTTGGTTTTTCACGATTAGTTAAGTTTGTTCATATTGATGTGATGTTGTTTTTTTTTTGCGTTGTTATCCCAAAGTTCACAAAATTCCAGTATCGAGCATAATTAAATTTGGCATTGATTAAAATATCGATTGAATTAGGTAAGTCAGAAACATGTTGACGATTTGATTTTTGGCCAATATCATTTTCGATAGATGATAATGTGAAGAGATTTTTCGTTTGGTAGATAATCCGGAGAACAGAAAAACAAAAGAATGAAGAAAAAAGAGGTTTTTGTTAAGTGATTTTCGATCTGGTTTAACTCTAATTATATGCAAATATAAAATATGTTCATTTAACTTTTGTAATTCACTTACTTTTTCAGTCAAATAAAATTTCTTAAAAAACGTACTTTCTTGTCCTCCGGGCAAAGTGAGATGTTAGATTTCATATTTTCTTAATTATGACCATAATATTAGGTTTTTTCCAATCTCATCACAACTCATACTATCACACAGTGGTGAATAAAAGTTTGACACTAAAAATTATAAGTCTAACTAGTTGCCGGATAATTTAAGAAGATTAAATGTGATATCGTTACTTGTTTTACGTTTACTGAACTTAAAATAATTATAACACCAACGAATCACAACTTTAGGACATCTTGTATCAACAATCAAAGGATTTGTTCAACAGTGTGTTAAGAAAACTTCTAAATATCAATTTTTCATGTATTACTTAAATGCTATAAATTAGGATGTTTTACTTAGTTTAATAGCTTACAGTTTTTATAGAATATAAATAATTCCGATGTATTTTAAGAGGCAATCGGAGTCGATGAACAATATACAGAATTACTACATCTGAACACTAAGAATAACTTGCAAACTAATTCTATAGTTAACAACATAATGTTTTAAAAATCATAACCAATTATCGTACAGATACTGCTCTTTATAAATCATAACCATTAATGTCAAATTATGTAAACTATTAGAGAAATTATTTTTTCAATGAGATATGATTACCGCAGTTTTGTAGTGATACATGCTAACAAATCGTTTATTCAATACAAGTGTCAAATAAACTATAGCACTCTTTTGATGAGTATGGCAACATTCTATTCAAAAGATTTAATAAAATCTAATGATTTTAGTCTAAATACCTCAACTTAAAAAGATTCTTTTAAAACAGTGAATGTATTTGGATAAATATTCAAGTAAATAAACAGATAAGCTTAGTAAAAATTAAGTATCATCCAGTAAGAACAATCCATCATGATTATAAATGATTTATTTAAGAAAATTTTTTTCATTCATGTTAGATGTCAATCAAATTATTTTCAAAATTGTACATTTTCCTATATAAGTTAAATAAACTAGTACATTATTTAGCATATTATAATTGTTAATGAGAGTTTTATTTAACTTGCGAACTAGAATTAAAAGACTAATAAATATTCTTGGTAAGGAAAGTGTCGACTAACCATCGGGAAATGGGATGTTTTATTTCTTACCATTCGTTAGATGTCCAACAGTTATTGACTGTAACATTTACTTGTAGGTGTGATAATACTCCTCAGTCCTAATAAGCCATAGCTCAATATCTTGATAATGGTGTGAATTCTTTAAAAATTGTTTTATTTACTATATTCTTTGTGCGATTATCTAAATATTTATTTCTCTGCCTTTTGTAACATGATTACTCTAAATCTAGTTAGACAAATTCTAATGAAAATAAAATTTTTCATATAAGACACAACAAACGCCTGATTATGCAGCAAAAACTGCAAATTAGTCAGATATATATTTATATATTATCTAAACCTAAATAGAAGAAAAAACTAATTAATTACCACAGGTGATTATCATAAAATTTTTATTTTCTGTCCTAGAAAAATAACCGTCTTTGTTTGGATGAATTTGTATCATGTTTTGGCGGGAAAAGATGAAAAACTGAAGTTAAATTAAAAGTAAAAAAAAGCAATAATGAGGTAATTAGAATTTTGTTAAATGTTTCTTGAAAAGCATATAAAAAATAATGGGTAATTATAAATTTCATCTGTGCAACAGCTGAAAACAAATGGAGCATTATGAATAGAAAAAAACTAGAAATTTGATTGGAAGAAAAACCTAATTAATTGCCCGTTTTAGATGTATGTTTCGTAGTAGAATTTTGTACATATATATGCATTAAAAATTAATTTTAGGAAGTTAATTAAGGAGAAAACGTTTCTTTTCTTTATACCGAAAAACAGCTTAAACACAGCTTAAACGAATGTATTTTTTTACGGTTTAGTTTTTAAACATTTCTAAATTTTACTGATTGAAACAGAACTAAACTAGTGAAATCCATCAAACTAAAATCAATAAATTTAAATGTATCACGGATTAGTCTATGACATCTACTCAAAAAAATATTTGTAACTCACATAGCTATCGATATCAGAGCTATTCAGTTTTGTCTGTTTTATTAATTCAGTAACTTGTTCTAATCAATGATGAGTAATTTTTTTAAATTAAAGTAATTCAATTAATTAAAAAATTCTGACGGAGTAAACGACATTTTTCAAAGGATATATGTTTTGAAAACATGCTAATCTGAAAGATTTTTAAGGAATTATATATTGCCTATAGATATGTTCTTTGGAGAATATTTTCATATCAAAGTTGGTGCTAGTTATGATAAACGGCAAGCATAACAGTTTCTAAGAAATATATAAACTTCTAATATTTTCATTTACTTTAGTTACCATAGTTAAATAAGTACACCAGATGCTAAAATTATTATCTTAGGTTTGAATAGTAATTTACCATTTGTATACATAGTACGTATTTTGTTGAAATATTACCCAAATCAAAAACACATGTTCACCATCTGTGAGGTGTAATTTCGAATATATCAATAAAATATCACGTACAAAGTGTAATTGTTACCTATGGACATTTCTAATATTTTGGTGTTTATGTTTAATTAACAAATTCGTAGGTTTCTGATTTTTTTTTGTCATAGATTATTGATAGATTTAAAAATTAGTCATGCTAACGGACGTATGCGGTAAAACAAACATTTTACTGACAGAAATCTGTATATAATGATTACAGTTCTTAATGATGGAGTTTGAGTTATACACCAGTAGTAACAAGTTTGTAGTAGAAACGAGATAAAAAGCATAATTCTATTGATTTTTGATATTTAGTTACCTTATTTACAGAAGTTGTATCAAAAGTTTAGCAGTCGAATGAAAAATAAGATAGGTTTATTTCAAAAATTCTTCAGGAATTCTCAACAGCTTAGAAGTAGATTATTTTGCTTATTTCCTTATATCAGAGATCGTAATGCTTGAAGATGTGAGTCAAATGAACTTGCTTTTGAAAGCTGATATGACCTGCTTCATGAGAGTAAGTAAAGTCGTTGATACGCACTGATGTGAAAAAAAGCTACCGTTTGTGATTAATGTACCTAAAAATTAGAGGTTAACAGAGCAGATCAACGATCTTTGTTAATCTAATCATCAAAGTCTCTGCCATTGTATCTCTTATAAGCATAGTGACCAAAGATTATTAAATTCTTGTCTTCTATTTACTAGTTGAAATGGTTAGTTGGAGTTGTCATGATCGCTGAACTGTATAGATTGGTTGTGAACCTTTCACGTCTTTTTCTGAACAGTGTTATCGACACGTTCTTAAAAAACAAGTGATATATTAGAAACCCTGTACAAATGAATAACGGTTTGTTATGTTAGCTTCAGAAATCAGATTATCCAAATGTCGAGCACCTAGAAATCTGATTTTCTATTTTCGATAGTTTAATTTATTAAATCATTTAAGTGACTGCACTACAGAAGTTATGTCCTAAATTGTAGTTTTTCGTGTAACTTCAACTATATAATAATATATCATGAAGTTATTTCCCTCTTAACAAGTCGAATGCAGCAAATGTATAAAATATTCGTCTGTATGATAATTGGTTAGTGTGTATTAGTCTACGATACGAAGTAATTCAGTGTCTTTAATTATTAATAACTACATAACGACTACCTGGTTCCAAATATACATTTGAACATTGATCGTATTTATAATCTGAACTAAAACATAACTTTATATTTGATTATTTCGTTATCAAACATGAAAATAATAATTAGCATGACACTATAACCAGTGGGACATTGGAGTTAAAGTAGTCCATATATGATAAATATTACTTAGTGATATTTAGTGTGATGGTCATGTAAATACACAGTATATAGCGTAGTAGTTTAGTAGATAAATATTAAGTTAACATACAACTTGTAATTTTTTCGTCAAGTATTTTCAATACTTCAAATTTTTTCAGAATAAGTGATGCACAAAATATTGATGAACATGAAAAAAATCACTTTTTTTATATGAAAAAAAACTACCCTCTTGACCTCTACTTAAAAACTTTGCATAAACCCTTTATAAAATTATCAAATCTACAAAATCACTTTCGTTTCTTACAGCAACCAGACAAATAGTAAAATAGTGTTACAAATAATTGAACAGATAAATTTTATTTAATGTAAGCCAATACGATTTGATTCAAATATAACTTTCTACATTCAGGAAATTATTTTAACTAGAGGAAATAACTTGACTGTCATTGATTGTATTATCGAAAGTAAAAGCACATAATTTAAATTTTTTTTGATAAAATATTTATCAGCTAACTAAACATTTAATTACATTTATATTTGCACACTATTACACTTAAATAGGATGCATTTATTTTATTATTGTGAATAATATTTTTGAATACAGTATTTTTAATGTCTATGTTTATGATTTAAGTGGTAGTTTGATAGAAACGTGTTCACTGTTTAACTAATCATCAAAACTTCCGTTAAAAAAATGAAATTCACTATTGATGAATATGATTTCCTCATGGATTACTCATTGAGTTATTAAGCAATAGGATAGTTTGTTTTTTTTTAGGAATTATTGGTATCTGATTAATACTTGAAGGGAAAAAAACTTATATGTTGGTAATGCTAAATAAAAACCAAATGAGAGAATTTTAAGTAAATAAAATATTACGCATACTCGTTATTAGCTATCGGAGTCTAAATTAATTTTATTTGCAATGACAGTTAGTTTTATTTACCGAAGGCAGGTTATTCTACAATTTCTACCTTTTAATTTGGATGACAATACTACAACCTAAATGTCACCAGTTCTCTAGTGTACTTGAAGTTTGGATAGGAAATATGTTTTTTAATGTATATAAAGGAGATTTAGAAGATATTACAAAAAACATACGATAGGAAGTCTTTCACTCCTAATTTTAATACGATAAATTTGTTCTTCAAAAATTAGATCATCGACAACCAAGACGGATCCGATGCAGATATGAGGGCGCGGATTAGCAAAGCAAGGGCTGCATTTCTACAGTTGAAAAATATCTGGAACTCCAAACAACTTTCAACCAAACCAAAATCAGGATTTTCAATACAAATGTCAAGACAGTTCTACTGTACGGAGCGGAAACATGGAGAACTACCAAAGCCATCACCCACAAGATACAAGTGTTTATTAACAGTTGTCTACGCAAAATACTTCGGATTCGTTGGCCAGACACTATCAGCAACAACTTACTGTGGGAGAGAACAAACCAGATTCCAGTGGATGAGGAAATCAGGGAGAAGCGGTGAAAGTGGATAGGACACACTAAAAAAAGCACCCACCTGCGTCATAATACAAGCCCTCACATGGAACCCTCAAGGCAGAAGGAAAGGATGAAGGCTAAGGAACACATTACGCCGAGAAATAGATAAAGATATGAGAAGAATGAACAAACATTGGACAGAACTAGAAAGGGAAGCTCCGGACAGAGTTGGTTGGAGAAAACTGGTCGGCGGCCTATGCTCCATTGCTTGTAACAGGCGTGAGTAAGTAAGTTAGTATTTTTAAAGTTCACTCAGGTTTAAACGAAACTTCCGTGCTTTCATGGTTAATAGGACCTGTAAACTACTTTCTCTTCTAGAGGCACCTATTACTCTATAAAACATAGTATAATATAACGGAGTCAACAGTAAAGTAATCGCTTCTTAGTTGCACAGAATTAAACAAATAAAAGTTTCGACTGTAAGAATTTGAAGAATTTAGTTTTTCTATCATATTAAAAATTATTCATGATTAAACAATTTCAATTTATTCAATAATTTGTCCATTTTTTCCTAAAGAAAAATTGTGATGAAGTAAATGTTCAAATTGATTAGACAAACTTTGTAGAAAATGAAGATAAATTTATCAGAAACAAATAAAATGAAGAGAATGTTAAATTTTACACTAGGATGAACAGAAACACACATACACATACAAACGGGGAAAAAGAATGATAAGAATTGACAGAACAAATAAAAGCTGGTAAATATTCTCTTTAGGTTTTAGAGAAATTCTGTTGTTCCAAACTAACATTCATTCAGATATAGTCTCAACTGTGTACATGTGTTCATGAAATTCCTCTCTCGCTCTCTTGTGATTTCTGTTACATACATTTTACTTGACTCAGATATATAAATTAGAATGACGAAATAAATAAAAAAAGTATTCCAGACTTATGTGGTGTGTGAGCCTTTTTCTAAATGTTGGTGTTGATATTCCTTCGAAAAACATAACATATTCGATAATTTTGTTATGATCGATATAAACAGATTGCGATGGTTTTAAGCTTCAAAGTTGAATAATTCAGAATGAACGATGAAAAGACCATAGAAATATTTAAAGTCCTTCTGAAAAAAGTAAGAGTTTATTTCCAATGCCATTGAGCTCTGCTCAACTAAAAACTTTTCAGTGTGACATTAGAATTTTATCGAATCATGTAAAAATCATTTCGTATGAAGTCTTGATGCATGCTTAAGTTAGTATTTAAGATACATTTTTAAATGCAATGTAATAAACTTCCATATTTAGAATCATGGGATCATCTTAGTTTGAAAAGAATTGAAAGCCAAGAAGCACCCAACATTCGTTTCAGTGTAGTATGATATTCCTCAGTAGTATATAGTGTAGACTCTACTGAAGGCTGACTTTAGGACCTTCGTAGCCTTGCGGCAAACACTTAACCTTCGAACCACCAAATCGATATCCAACGTGTTTATTTCAAAGATATCGGGCTACCATTTTTCGGGTTAATAAGTTCGTTTAACATACCACTGTTAACTTTTGGATGGATTTTTACATCTTATTTTAGTTTATCAGGATGATTTATGAATGAGAAAAGTTTACAAACTATATTGTGATTAATGAGGAATATTCTTGCTACATTGTAGTGGTATACTTTTACGAAGGTAACACACTTGCTGAAATGGAAACATTTATTACTGTAAATAATTTTTATATTGTACTCCCTTTGTTTAACTGTACTAAAGACTCCCTCTCGCGCGCCAAGCGTGTCATTCCCATACCGCATCTCTCCTCGGTGGTTTTTGACGGCTTCTTTATTCCGGTCTTGATATTATTTCGATATCGCGAGGCCAGCGACAAACATACTTCTTCATCCAGAACAGTCTTCTCTCTGACTTCTTGATTTATCGGGATTTAACTTGGTAATCTGGTGAAGGAGTATATTAATGTCAACTCTTTGTAACATAGTAAATACATTTAATTTTAACAGTTTAACTTAACTTCAGCATTTTGATTGTATTCTTTAAGTATTCAATTATCCCAAAACGTGCTATTTTATAAAGTATAATATAAAGTTTCATGTTCAAAGAAAAAATGTTCAAGCTTACTCTTTCATTAAATCACAATTATTCACTATGGATTTAATATCCATTTATAATTAGGATATACATTTCAGAACATCTTTTTCTCATTCAACTTTTCGAAAATGAATAATACATGTCAATATAACTTAAAAAAACATTGTTTTTTGCTATTGTTTCAATAAATATGTATAACTTGTTTTATAAAATGTTTATACATATATGTCACACTGTATCACTCATCATATAAGTGGACATGATTTACATGTATGGTATGATTGACAATTTGTTTCTTTTATATAAAAATCAAAAAACAAAATAATAATAACATCCAGTTGCTATTTACAACTTTTTAATTTGATATTCTCGATGTTTCATGAATTGTTAGGAATCTAACAATTCTGTTATCAACAATCACTTTCTTTTTTAACACATCTTCACTATTCAGCTTCGTTTTGTTTCATGCTTAAAAATGATTGGCAAAAATCAACAGTATTTTTTTTCACATAGAAAATACAAATGAAATCTCATTTTGAAATACGTGTTTATTTATTCTAAATTTATAGACTGTTTTAATTTTCTGTTTAAACACTATTCTATTAGTGAAAATGAAAATGTAAATCAACAGTTGACAGGTTATATTGTGACTAAATCTCAATTTCTTAACATGTTGGATACAAAAGTAAAAGTTTATTTTACTTGTTTTATTTGATATAATTTCGCTTAATTGGTTATGAACATTTATCCAATGAATCTAGTAAACAATACATAGTTTTTTTTTAGTGTTTTATTGTCGAAAGCAGTATAAACTAAACAAGATTTAATTTTGACTAGAATAGTTTTCCTTACTCCGCCTGGAGTCCTTCTGGGACGACATTAGGTCAGAACCCTGGGTAAAGGGGGAGGGTTGAACATGAGGTTAGCGACCGTATACCGTAGAAATCCAACTGGCTAAAAAAAACTCTAACCAGGAAAAATGATTCGCTCTCAGCCTACGTCTGATTAGGTGTAACTGGTTTGAGTAAATAAGTATGAACAGATTTCTTAGAATAACAAGGGTATATGATCATTTAATTACTGATCTTTTGCTAATGAATTAGAATGATCCAATAATGTGGTCCATTGTTGAGATATTCTACTAAATGAGTTGAATATTTCTATGAAATGAAAACTACCTTTTTTTCTATTAGACTTGATTATTTTTTCACTTACTCATGATTCACTTTAATATAATGGTTGACTTTTTCCATAAATTTCCAATTTATATCATATCCCTAAAAGGTAGTAATAAATTAATAACAAATTTCGAGTTTATATAATAATCAATGGTAGAAAAGTTTCCTATAAATTATGAATGGTTTTATTACATTTATTTCTGTTTAGATTCCTTGTCATTATCTATACCGAGTTAACGGACTAATATCAGTTATTGTTACAGTCAAATAATGGTTTTTGTGAATTGCTTACAATATGCAAATAAATCATGTGAATATGTAACGACATGATTTTTATGAAAAAACTTATTTTGGAAGTTGAATGGAAATATCATTCTGAAATAATGGAAATAATTAAGACTCAAATCATGAATGAATTATTGTCAGACCATTAGGAACCTGGAAGAACTGGACAGTCGTTTCGTCTAGGTTTTGGACTCGTCAGCAGTACGCATACACGACTTCTGCTATTCGTAGGTTTCGAACCCAGGACCTTTGGTCTTGCGCGCGAACGCCCAACATCTGAAACACTGGGCCGGCATCCGATGGTGTTTATATCAATCTAAGGGTTTTGCGCATCCTCACCCATTGTCTTCGTTAGTTAATTCCTATACTTGACAAGGTTGAACTCCAATGGTCATGTCTTCTCGTTAAGACTCTGAGAATTTCCCAGCGAAGCTAGTAACCAGTGAGCACATCACAATGATTCAATCATGACTTCAATGTAAAAAAACGATATCCGTAATACTATAATGCAAAATTACTGCAATAACAATATCAAAAGTAACATCTTTCATTATCTTACGAGTGGTTTTTTTCTTTTAATTTATTCATATAAGTATTAAATGAATTAACAAATCAATATGACGTGAACATCCGGTTAATTTAGGAGGTCGAATTTCAAGATCTATTAAAAAATGAAGTGATTTTAAATTTATTAGAAATGAAATGCAGGTGAAAATTTTGTCAAGTACATTGATTTTAACAACGTAGCTACTGTTAAGAATTATCGGTTAATAATAAAGAATTTTAAATATTGCATGTTACTGAATGCTAAAGTCTGGTGTAATCACAGTTGGTTATGCCGTATATTGTTCATCAGTATCAAATATCAAAAAGAAGTTAGGTAGTGACTTATCGGCTTATAAAGAGTGAGAAAAGATGAAGCGTAATTTACAGATGAGTGATTATTGTCCACCTGAGAAGTGTGAAATATACAACAAATAAATGCATCGTTAATTAGTTAGAAATTGCAAGGAGCAGGAATGATTACAGACTGAGGAGAATAGTAAGCAAAAAATATGTCAACAGCATGTTAGATAACTGTTAGACCTAGAGATAGTTTGATCAAAGATAAGCTCATAGATGCATACTGTTGATGTGTTCAGCGTTAAAACGAAATGGTTACTCATTTCTCTTTTGTAGCAAAAAAAAAAGATTTAGCAGCCTGAGATCTGACTCAAATTAGAATGAATAATTAATTATGCTATGCTATTATGAGATGAATCTTTTCTTCAGTTTCTGTATATCATACCTGGGCGAACCCCGTTTATGAAACCGTGGTAATAAGAAACCAAATATAGTTTTGTTTATGAATTTATTCCATCCATTTATTTAACCGGACGGAGATGAGAATGAAAAATGCACAAGCAAAGCAAGGCGAAGCAGAGAAGGCGGGTGAACCAACTCCATACCATGAGACATTACCAAGTGGGCTAGACATGCAATGAACATACTCAAATAAAAGCAATAAATTTTATAAGCGAATAACTGAATAGGTTGGAAGATGCGTTAATACCTCTAGAAGAACAGATAAATTTGTCAAAAGGCTAGGGACAAGCCCTGTGAGCTCTACATATTAGTACACACTACGATATACAGTTAAAATCAATCTTCTCTATAGGGCATTTTCAGATTAATCAATCTCCACCGACCACTAATCTTAAAATTGAATCATTTACATATTCACAAATCAATTCTATAAAATAATCTCAATATCCTAAATGAAGAATTTTCATGAATGAATCAATTTTAGAAATTGTTTATTTCCTTAGATTTTTTTTTTCTAATCTGCATGAATGTCTAAGTTAATTAATGTCAATTATCACTGTTACTTTTAGCATAATTCTGCTCAATTTAATTTAATTTATGTTTTTTTTTCTTCATTACTTATTTATTCTATTCTTCATTCTAATCATAAAGTTTTATCCCGTAAAAGGATGAGTTTTTCATCAAAATTCATTATCGAAAAGATGCATATTGTTGTTGTTGTTATTGTTGTTTCTTCTTCAGATGTTTTTTATCTCATTTAACTTCCTTTTTCTCAGTTCATTTATTCGATCTAATGTGTGATGATGTCGCTTGTACTGTTATTATTATTATTATTATTTTTGTTCTTGCACACTAGTTTCTTTATCCTACATGTTGTTTTTTACATTGTTTATTCTTTGCTCCGTCCACTGCTTAACACTTTTAAGCATGTATATTAATAGATTAATCGAAGATTTAGGATGATCATTATTATCTTGCTATGTGTGTGTGTTTTCATACGAATTAATCATCGTCTAAATGATATTTTATCATGTGTCCTTAAAAAAAATAAGAAAAACTGAATTGATGCAATAAAATAAGCAGTGAATGACGAAAATACAGATGGATGATAATCAGAAACATGTGAAAATTATGTTGAATTATTAAATTGATTTCATTGAATAAACCACGAAATTCTCAGTGAACAGAAATCTCTTGATAATGTAGAGATTTTTGGACAATGTTCAGCGTATAGATATGTAGATTAGTAGGAATAGCAAACTGAAAGTTACCAGTCAAAAGATAAACTACCCAGTCTGAAATTAATATATATCAATTATATTTAAAAAGGACAGATATTTTCATAATAGCATAATAAGTATGTAAAATCGTTTATCAGTGTAGACTAACTCTGGTAAAAGAACTGCTAAGTATCGTGAAATACTGGACTGGTCATTAGTTTGTTAAATTTCGGTCACCTCACGGGATCAAACCTGAAAACTGGTACATTTGAAAGTTAGTTAAAAGATATATTCATGTTTTTGTATCAAATAGTGTCAGTTTTTCTGATTCGAAATGTTATGATTATCAAACTAACTTTTAGAATCTAATTATCTTCATAGTTAAAACACGAAACAACAAAGTGATACTTATATTGGGTAATTATAATTGAAGTTATATTGCAACAAACTTTATGTCATAATATCACACAGCCTAAATAATGGATTAGACATGATATGATCTGGTTAACTTGATACATTGGCCGTATTTCTGTTGCTGATAAACTTTAATGTTTTCTAAATCGAATCTAATGCTTCAAAGTTACATCTAACAAAATGTTTATTGCTTAACACATTGATGATGATGATGAACATATTTAAACATACTTTGTTGAATGTTTTATCACTTTTAAATGTTGACCTGAAACATGGATATGGTTAAGATTGAATTGTTGTTTAAACAAAGATACTCATTGAGAGGAGTTTTTAATTCATCACTACACAGATAGTTAACTACATACACACACAAATGAATAAATAAATAGACATGATAATTATCAAAAATATTCATCTATCTTGAAATAAGGTCAACTATGAATCCTATAATCAGTTATTTATGACTTGATGAAGACATATATATCTGTTTCTATTGACTTAAGAATTGTGATTTTCTATGTTGGTGATGTTGATACTTGTAAAACATACAATCACATTTTTAAAAAAAATAACTGGTCAAAAAATTAATGTAAAATTGAAACACAATCTATCCTAATGAAGTTTAATTCATATTCATGAAGTATGAATGTAGAAAACTAAACAACATTTTTAAGACAGTAGTTTGTGTACGATGTACACATTGAGTGTCTTATTATTTTTTTTAAATGAAATAAATGTTCTTTACTATTAAACGTCATATGAGCACTGAATAAATAAGTAAGATATTGAAATTGAAATCTTTCGAAGATTCGAAGACTTTTATATAGATCCCAGGATAACTGTTTTTTACGCTAATATTTAAAAGTTCGATTCTTTTATTCATTAAGATTAAATGAAGAAGTTGATAATTATCAACAATTTGCAGTCACTAAACCAACCATCAAAACATTAACACAGTTTGAATCACTAACTGATCTTAGCATTCACAACCACGCACTCCAAAATCCAACTGAGATCCATCAGACGTGTAGTTATAGTGTAGATATGTTGAAGTTATTTATATTATTATAGTCAATCTAAATCTGTTTCACAACCGAAAAACTATATTCTATTCCACTATATCGTATAGATTGTAAAAAATATAAACATTGTCCGAATAATGTAGCACTTATCTAATTTTGTTTGACTGACGAATCACGACACTTTGGATCATTGTTGAACAATCGATTGAATTAAAGTAAGCACTCCACATCGTGAACATTAAAACATCATGGAGAATTCTTTAGCACTATGATATACCTGAGAAGATAACCAACTTCATATGGAATTCGTATAACACACTACAGTGCAAACTCGTGCAAGGAGGACAGCTTACACACATCATTCGAAGTAAAGACCGGTTTCAGAAAAGACTGCATACTCTCACCTTTTCTCATTCTTCTAGGATAAACCTCAGCATCTCAAGACAAGCAAATGATTCAGTGGACGACAACCTAGCTTTTCGATTCCACACACAATAACAAAGACAGATGAAAAAGCGAGTGCAACATCAGCCCCTGCAGCAGTGTGCCTAAAAATACACAAGGGAAAAAGAAAAATCCTCTGGCACAACATGTACTACCCAAATCACACTTGAATGAAAAGCTCTGAAAAATATGAAAGCTTTTACATAACTAGGCATCATCACTGATTAAAAAGCTGGATCCGATGCAGACGTACAGGAGTGGCTTATTAAGAACAGCACTACCAGGATTGAATATCTAGGATTCAGAACAACTGTCAGTCAGAATCAAGGTCAGAATTTTCAACATGAACGTCATGACAGTTTTATTATATGGAGTGGAAATTTGAAAAACTACCTAAGTTATCATCCAAAAGATATAGGCAATTGTAAACGGCTGTCTACACAAGATATTCCATATCCACTGGTCGGACACCATTAGCAACGACCTACTGTGACAGAGAATAACCCAGATTCCAGCTGAGGGAGAAATTAGGAAAACGTGCTGGATGTGGATAGTACATACATTGTGGAAATCACTCAACTACATCACAAATTAAGCCCTAACTTGTACAGAGTTGATTGAAGAATCCTCGTCGGTGGCATATATTACACTAAGAGTAACAGATGTAAGTATCAACAATGATCTATCACGGTTTTCATTATCTTATCACTTTACTACTTGTTATCACTTATTGGATGGTGCTTCTAATGAACAAGGGAAATAATCTTTCACTAAAGCAGGTAACTATCTTCAGCTTTTATAAAAGTACATTAGTTACGCATCATTTGTGTATAAAGAGCCAGACTCAATGTAATCCATTTAACTTCAGTTTATCAAAACTATTTAAGAAAAATGACAGACATTGTAGTCGATTGTCTTTAAAATTCTGATGTAAGGCAGGATAAGTGACTATCGCGGCTACGACAATTTTGTTGAACATGTGTAACATTCATTTTAACCCTAGTTCAAACAATAAACTATTAGTGATAAGTCACTAGAATTCATAAGGAATATAATTTTGTCTCACTTAGTTCTTTGATACTCATTACTTTTATTTCTTCTGATAGAAACAGTATTTGAATTGAAAATTGCATAAAATCATTAGTTTAATACATCAACCATAACTAATATACTTGGAGTTAAACATGTACCATTTAGATGTATCTATAAAACTAACAACAGCTACATCTTTGTATCGGTAACTCAGTTAAGATCACTTAATAAAAATATTTTTGTACAGTAATCAGTCATGTCCGTGACAGTGGTTTGTAGGATTATATGACAATTGTGCTCTATAACCAAATAAAGACTTTCGTTTTTCAACTTTTTCATCTTTTAATTATACAGATTACTGTTGCATAGTTGTTGATGCTGAAGAAAACAATTATTATACAATGCAATAAAGTTAGTTATATTGAAAAGTAAATTTAACTGTAGTAGATTATATCTGTCTATTAATCTTTCTTCAGTTTATTTTGTTTGTCATATGATGACACTTTTTCATCCTTATATATTTTAATATTTTCATATGGACGAAGAAATAATTATTTCGTGTCCCGATTAGTCATATATATATATTTATATATATATATATTGCATCTTTATGTATAAGTCAGTAAATGCATTGGATCAACGTACCCATACATACAAATGCATATAAATAGATCGAAGTAGACTGTTTTAAAAAAAATTCTCGGAAGAGAAATTGCAATATGATTTACTGAATTTCGTATTCATGGTTCATTGTCTTGATTTGGGTCACATGTTTGACAAGGATTATTGGTTATAAAAATACAATTTGAAGTGTTTTTTGGACATTCGAAAAAAGAAATGGCAAAAACTTGTCAATATTTGTGTCTCATATTTTTTAATGCCAAAACATTTGAAGTGAAATAGTGCTAGTTAATTATTTTAGTAATTTAGTACCTTTGTAGAAATCTTGTTGGAATATCCAAAATTGAGTATAAATAATTTTTAATGTATGTAATGCTGTACATAAGACAAGACGTTCATCATCTAGTGATAACCAAAGTTAGATCGCTTTGTCATCTGTTCTGACAGAATCACATTAAACAGTTTATAATGCAGCGGCCAGTCTAACTGATTCAATGTCTCTTTGGAATCTATTTGATGCCTGTCAACTTGTAATTATCTTCAGCAGGCTCTAAACATGGGTTTTGTGCTCTGTGACACTCTTCACTGAGACATTTATGCAATTTTTAAAGGACTGATGTATACGCTGGGTACTGAATCTAAGTTATACATCACCTCACCTGTGGGATCATGGTATTTACACCATGATGATGTCTGTATTCTATGTATATTCAAAAATGATTTATGAACAAAAGTTTATTTATGTGAAAATTATTGTCAGCTGAACTCATTTGCTGATGTATATATTATGGGAAATTTTGAGATTTTTAAGAAATTATGTGCATTTTAAATTGAGGATTGCCTAATTCCTACTAGAATTGAGAAAATCTAAAAATAGAATTCGACAATATGACTAAAAAATAACATTTTTATAGTTTTTTTCCTAATGAAAATAAGATATGTAAAAAAATATTTTGTTGTAAATATTTTTCTCAAAAGACACTTTAAAATTATTAGTAGCGTAAACTTCCTTATCTACTTCAATTGAAGACGTTTGACTTCATGAAGAATGAATTACATCGGATGAGCCAAATAAATTCAAATAAAGTCTGTGATTTTACTATAGAAAGAGAGAAGTCCATGTTTATAAGAAAGATAATAATCACTTCACTCTCTTCATCCACATTTTCTCATTTTCTTAGGATTCTTCCATTGGTGCTGTTAAGGTCTATAAATGTCCACACAATGGTCGTACTACAAATCTGTAAGCATGTGGTGATCTGAGTTCACACATACATATTTCATTTTACTTGATTTGTAAATCATCACTTAATCAGACATTTCTCTCAGGTATCATGTGCGTTATCCTTGAGTTTTACAACCAGAATAGTGAACTTCTTTGTTCAAATCTAAGATTTAAAATGATATTCCATCTTTAATGGATGATAGTCAGAAAAAAAAGTTCATTTCTCGAAGAGATATAATACTGGTAGACCTGTTTGGTCATAGTACATTAAAAAAAATTATCTTTTTCAAATTTTAACCGTGAGTCAAAAACACTAATTTGTCCCCCGTAAAACACCATTACCAAATACAGTAAATTTATGCTAACTTACTCATGTTTTCTCTGATACTTGTATTTTTTTTCAAACCTAGCACTTCAGTTTTTGTTTGAATACTTATATCACTTCAGAAACTCATCTTGAAAACATGTCAATCATTTTTAAATAATAAGAAATGAAATTATATGTATTTATAAATATTAAGTAGATAAATAGTGAAATGTAAATGTTTTGCACGCATTCAAAATGATACATCAACTATCATCAAATTGACACAAAAAACAGACAATTGTTTTTTTTATGAACTGTGAAGTGTTTTTAGCAATTTCTGTTTCATTTATAAATGAATAATACGTGTACTGATGTTTTCTTTAAAAAAAAACAATCTAAATTCAACAAATTCTCCACTATGATTGATGAATAAGCTACCAAAAGTGAGAATACATGTATGTAAATGATTTAAGCCATCATACCAGTGAACTCTAACCACTATTCAACATCTATCAGTGTATTCCTTCGTGTTACTGTTAGTACACAATAGTTAAACAAGTGAACATGAACTAATATAGTATAAGGCAAAAATTTAACTGTTGTTTGATGATTCCTCATTTTCAGTGGTTTTCCGAATGAAGTCATTTTTTATTAATTGATAGTCTGATAAATTTAATAACTCGAAATCTGTTAACAAAATACATACATAAACTAGTTTAATGAGTACATTTCCATTCGGTTTACCTTACGTAAAAATCGTATGAATGTATACTTTGTTTCAGAATATTTATCGATGACAAATAAAATCAATTTGAATATGTCACTCTTGTTTCGATACATCTTATTTCTGTCGAAAAAATTGACTGATAAAAAGAATTCAAAATTATTTTCATGACTTAAAGTGTTTGTAAATGATTATATCCAGTATTATGTATATTCTTACCATTATGTAAGTTTGTGGTTTCATCTAGCTATGCATGATAAAGATATTATTAATTATGTTATTAGATTTAACTGTTTTTAAATTGTTCGGCATGCCAGTTAATATTAACCAACTATTATGACTTAGAAATGGTAGATTTCTCTTAAAATATAATATCTGTGATTTGTTTATAACAATATTATCTGAATTGATTTCATGATACAGTCTGTTGTGACAGTTTATGTTTAATGAAAGAAAGTATAATTTACTAAGAATGAATCTTTAATAAATCGATAAACTTAGTGCAAATTCTGGATCAGTTATCGAAGTACATTCTTTTTAATGTGTAGCTTCCTTCATTTAATGACTAGTGTATTATTTGAATTTTTCAGATAATAAAAATATTTTTACTGGTGAATATTCAACTAAATGCGGCAGATAAACTAACTAATTTTTAAAGTTTATTCTTGTGAATATGAACGAAAAGCTCAAAATAACAATCGTTATGGTGATAAAATAAACGAAGAATGAATCAATCATTGATTCAGACATGTAATACGGATAGTTTGTATTTTAACGATTATAGAAACGATGCAATTGACACTGTTATCCGTCATGCGAATAAAAATTGACCAATGACAAACAAACACAGAAAGATAGTTACTCAACATTGTTAGAATTATACTGAAGCTCACTTGAGATAACTGTAAATAGGCTTTCAATTCTAGAAATTCGTTTACCTCGGTATTCTCTCTAAGCAATCCAAAATATCGGGCTGATTTATTGTCCAACCATTAAAAGTTAGAGTGATTGAAAAAATTCAGTTAAGTCAACTTATTGCAAAACGTGAACTAGATTAAATGATTCAGACTTTAGGTCCGTTATTGAAATTATAAGTTGATCGATATTAAATGATCAACAAAAACTTGGAAGTACCGTAAAACCATTCTGTTTTAGTATGAAAATTCACACAGTTGACGTGGACGACCTCGCACCATTGGACACCAGTTCAATGATCTAATGGGCTAAGCATTTGTGCACAAGACAGAAGATCCTGGGTTCATTTCCTGTCTATGCGGTCTTTGATGCACACTGCTTAGAAGTTGCTGTCCGATACTTATAGATTTTAAATTGTGGTGTTAAACTGATCGGATTATGGTTTTAATATAACCTCACAGTCTTCACAACTCCTTATCGACAGTTTAGCTACAATGGTTTACGAAATTGCTTTTCTATTAACGATACTGTCTTGAGTTGTAAATATGTCTACTTATATAACTTTTTGGTTAGATAAGAAGAATTAGTTTTTATACTCACAACAAAACTTGATTTACTGACTTAGCTTTTAGTATCAATTTTTTCCTGGTTATCTATACAAGAAAAAAATCATATTACTGTCAGATAAAGTTGTCTGATCAACCATATCCTGTTTTATAGCTTAATGACATTAATTCATTTAAATCATTTGTTTTTCTTCAATAAGATGTGATAAGTTATCTGATATAGCCTGCGAATTTTCATTACGACAAATATTTTCTGTCTTATACTAATTGCACTAAGACAGATCTGTTCGATTATAATATATATAGGAAACTAGGAGCACTGAAGACCTATTTTAGTTACGTTTGAAAGTGGCACACATAAATGCTTTTTATAATAAATCCAAGGCCTAACCTGATAACAACTTGTGACTATATAATCTAAACAGGAGGGTTCATATTTTCGCCTTCAGTCACTTCATGGCTCTCTTTACGGCTGTCACACGTTAATAGAATATGTATAAATCGAAATTACTGTCTGATCGTAACTGTTTTTCAATGGTGAGGTAACTGATACAAGTCTAAAATAAAGGCGATCGTCAAGGTGAACGCTTCACTACAGACTACTCCATAAAATTCACGCTATTTTTCAGTTAAAAACTGTCTCCCCATATGTATTTTATGGTAGTTCAGTATGAAAAGTCATACCAATTCCATTGATCATTTCATTTTTATTCAACAATATGTATCTATGATTTTTTTAAGTTAATTCGATGTTCTGAAGATAAATTTACTTGAAAAATAACTATTTTTCTTGAAATAAATAAATAAATTGCTAATAAATTCAACAGTGGATTACTTGTTACATTCTATTCAATAAAAACACAATAAGCATTTGTGAATTATGTATGTAGCTGTGTATAGATGACCACCTTCAGTTCTGGAAAATTTAATTAGTTTCTATAATTTATTCTCTATTGGTACATTGTTATTTTTTTAAAATAATTTCTAAAGCAAATATATCAGTAAAGTTAGAATATTTTAATTATAATTTTTTTTAAAATTAAGTTAGATGTAAGTTTTGAAAGATTAGTTCATTGGTACTGTTTCATTTTTATTTTTTTCTTTAATAAATTGTCTAATTTGATTAGCGATCTGTTTCAAATTTAAATTATTTTTATTAACTATTTAATTTATATCCAGCATGTGAGTTGTTGTCTTAGATGGAATAAAAATTTCAGCATATCTTCTGAAACTCCAGGCATTCAAGATAAACTATTGGACGATCTGAGGCCAATCACTTTTTTTTTACAAAATACTTCCTTTAAACTTTTTTTTTAAAAAAATTATTCACAGTGACAGTGGAAGTCATTAGTCAATAATTATGTTATTTATTAAGCTGTGCGTTTCATTCCATCAACTGAATTGAATATAAACATGGTTATTTTGTGTACAATTATGTTGAACATTGAAAAAAAATCAAAACAGCATTTGTATGATAACAACGAATATAAACAAACAATATTTATTTTCAATTAAAACCTCATTCTGCTTTGCTCTGTTTGTATTGACAGATTTTATGGTTATGTGCATGAGTGAGTGTATCAGTCGTTCAGAAAGTTTAAAAAAACACACACTAATTTTGTTTATGTTTGCATAATGATGAGTGATTAATTAGTGTGGTGCTTCACGTTTACAGACAATAAATGCATAGAATCAATTTATCATTCAAATTCAACATGGGTACATTATTGTCTATAACAAAAAATATACATAACAGTAAAGATATATCTTACTGGTCTTTTTTTACAATTTCTTATAAATAATAATTCTGAAGTTATTTTCACAATCCTTCCATTGTTTCACTTACCACAACATGAATTAGATTACTGTAATACTGTTGAAAATGAATAATGGTTACTGCTATCTCATACTATGCTAAGGATTTATTTGTACCACAACTACCATTACTAGTCACGAATTACTTGAATTCGATGATGAATTTACATCTGTAAATAATTATTAGGTTATCCTAGGAAAACACTAAATACTTGTTTAGCTTACAAGAAATTTGAAAGATAAGTAAGCAAATAAAAAAATGTTTATTTCGTCTCAAGGCAATCAATCGACATAATATTATGCCTCTGGGATAACATACTATATACCACACACGTGCTTTGGTTTTCATAAATTTAACAAATGAATGTTAAATGTATTGCTGATTTGTTTTTATTGTAATACAGATGGATGATTTTAATCTTTTTTTTCTATTTTTCTAAATAAAACACACATTTATTTAGAACAAATTTTCAACGTGACACAACAAAACAAATAAACAGATGTTTGTCTAGTTTGTTTTACTGTTTAAATTAATTTTAGGACGGTGTAGATTATTAAAAATGGACGAAAACAACAATTATGATCAGAGTAGATAAATCACAGTATGAAATCAGAATAATGATGAAATTATCTAATACCTGAAAGAATTCATTGTTTGTGATTCAGATAAATAAAAACCAATGTTGAACCTAGACCTAACAACTACACTAAACACCGTCTAACTCGGTGTTTTATGTTTTATTGCGGACTTCAAAATATACTAATAATTACGGAGCACACACTGCAAAGATTCAAAACATACGTTTACATTACAGTGACTTGAAATTATAGAACCAGACGACGTTGTTATTAAGTAGTTCACTTAGGAAATTTTGAGCGATACCATATGTGATGGACTAAATGATGCTTAGAAGCAGAAGTGGATGAGTTTAGAATAACTAAAATAGCTATCGGGAGTACAAGATACATCTCATATGGATTGCTACAAGGCAACCAACCAATAAGGTCTACATCAGTGACAAATGTCAAAGTAGTTATTCATGATGTTGCGATAGTAAGCAAGTCTTTTTTTGGCCTATGAATACTTGCATTGAAATCCACTACTATTTTTCATAGACTGTTTCCCAAAATACCTACTAAACCGTTTGTGCATTAACAACGTGATAGCTGTATTAAAATATCGAAAACACTATTTACAGTATTCAGAATCTAAAGTAAAAATAGTCTTTAAGGAAAATGAATTATTCAAGAAATCAAACTTACAATTTTCACTAATTTTATAGTGATAACAGTTTAATAAGTTAATAATTATTCAAACTATAAATTTGGTTTACTTTTATTCTCGATGAAATAAAAGTATTCATCCATCGGTTCAGAAATTCTATGGTCTATTCTAACAAGAAATACTGATATAAATATAAATACATTTATATTGTGTGTGTATGTATGAGTGACGACAGTTTTAGGCTGTATCTTCCTAATTTGTTATCAGAAAATATTCTTCATTCTTTATAATTGCCACTCATCGGGAAACCTAATATAGAATATATTCTGTTGAAATCCACTGAAAAATGTTAGTGTCCCATAAAATAAACTTAAGAAAATATTACTGTACATTTCAGTAAGTATTACAATGTAATGCGTAATTTTTATCAACGATTGTTAACGTAGCACCTGTAAATATTATCATGTTTGACACATAGTAAAAATACGTGTCAGAAAGAAAAGGGTTGACAAATTTTCTGTATGTAGATTTTGTGAAACAAAATAATTTACATAACTGCCAGTTTTAAACCTTGGTAGATTTTAACTATTCACTCTCTTAAAGATGGTACATCAATTAAGAGATTGATTTCTTAATATAAGGAAAAATAACAACTGGTACAAACGCATAAGGTAATGAATTTCTTAATAAACAAGGATGTTAAATATTTGAAACTTCACTTTTTGACTAATTGGAATTTTTTGAACATTGTCCGGTTTAATAATCGTAATAATTTAAATCAGAGTTTTATATTTATAAGTTGCAGCACAATATTATTCTATATCCTCATTCATCTCTGAGGTTTTCGTGTCTTAACACTTTTTTTGGTCTATAAGGCAACTCTTCTCAATAGGATGATAGTGACGATTTCATTCAGGTATTTGTGTCTTAGGAAATAATTACAATAAGAATTTCGATTAAATATAACTTAATTTAAAAAATAGAATTTGTTTCTGCATAAATTCATACATTTACCTAAAATTGAGAAGTACTCTACATGTTAAATGTACTCTCATTTCATGCGGCATTTACTATCCAGTGGTATATATCTCTATATGTAAAACAAATATAAATCAAATTCTCTAAAATGATATTCAACTTTCTATTCAAAAAAAATAAAGTCAATATAAGTAGGTTGATAACTTACAGAATTGGTAAATGCTTTCAAACATTTCGCTGCACAAATAGATTCACTGATTAAATCCATAAAATCTCCATGACATAATGTAAAATTGATTATTAGCAAAATAATTTGATAATTTTGATGATACGATAATTGTACCATAGTTTATCACAACTATATGTATGATTTGAATGATATCTGAATCATGTTAGTTTTGAATGAAACTTAAACACTTGTTAATATCTTTGATTGCTCAGTTTTATGTCGGAAGTCATTTACCTACATCATATCAACTTTTTTTTTAAAAAAAAAGAAAGTGTTATTTAAATCACTTTTTTTTGAGAAATTTAACAATGAAATAACTAGTTTACTATTGGTAGAATTTCTATAAAAGTATCTAGCAATTAACTTGAAATATAACCAATCAACAACTTGAATGGCAAGGTCATGCGTGCATACTGATTGGCTAGGAAATGATAATTAAAATATTCTTTTTGACATGAAATGACCACCAAGTAGAATATAATAATTAATTTGTGAACACGTACATGTGTGACAAGTGATAAACTAATTGAAAAAAAATTTTCGTATTCAAAAAAAAAATAGCTTAGAGGAATAGAAGTATAAATTAAAAATATAATTCATTTGGAAAAATTAATTTTAGTTCATTCATTGTAACATTGTTTTGTCGTTTACATGTGAATAACTGCGTTAACTTGACTCAATATTAAGAATATTGTGAATCAATGTACAATAGAAGAAAATTATTGACTAGATTTACGAAATTAAACAAAGAAAATGATGGTTTTTCTATTGTTTGTATGTCTTCTTATTATATGTAATTTCGAAAGTGATGTTAGTATAAAAGTACATTTAGAGGGATGAGTGGTATTTTATATTAAGTGACGAATTGTTGAATAAACAAGCTTTTGAATAAAAAATTATTAACACTGATTATGGACTTTCATGTTTCTATATTTAAATGATTCTATCTGGTCGATTTAGTGTATTGTTCTTCATAGAAAAAAAAGTTTACAACATACATACACTTTTCATCAGATAATCCTTCAGTATCTAATGTTTTCATCTCATTTTTACATGATAAATTCGATTTATCCTTGAATTAAGACATCTAAAAACCGTAATGGTTACAACAAATGACTGAAGTGGATGAAATCATTGTAATAACAAAAAAAAACGTGTATGATGATCGATCACGTGATGTTATTTATATATATTATTATCATTCATTAGCGTTAATTTGTAGGCAGTCATTATTAAACCTTTCTCATACAAATAATCCGAATCCTTAGGAAGATCCATACAGTTCTTATTATTTATGAATGAATTCAGCAAAAGAATAATTCATCTTTATGTTGAACAAAACTAAAGGAGTGTGAGATAAAATCAAAATGTACATCAAAAGATAATCTCCTAAACAATGGTAAATGTATTCAAATAAAGTTGGGTCAAATATGATTTTGAATAATTGTAACGCATTCAAAACCTAACTCTATCTACTCCTAGTTTTGTTTATCAGTTTGTCTTAATCTCACGCTGGCTTTATATCTGGTTGCTGTCTATTTATTCGTATATTGCATGTGAGTGCATTCTATGAGCTTACTGAGTCGTCGGCTCATCTTTTTCTCTAGTTCTTTCTTCTTCCAGATAATCTAATACGCTGCTCCTCACATCCCGCTCCCCAGCACACAAGGTACCTTCGGGTTAGACGCAAACCAACCAAAGGCTGAAGTTACATAATATTCAAGTGTTTATTTTTAATGATGTTTTTTTTTTTAAGTTTATCACTAGTTTAGAAGTCCTAGAAAAGTTTGATCGCATAAATAGTGGATATTCAATTTAGAAACTCAAGATCATTATTTATAGTTAAATAACGATCATTACAATAATCCAAGCACAGCTGGTGTTCAAAGTCTATATTTAGATGAATTAGAAACATATAATTAAAAATGGTCAAGACAAAATATTAATTTCATAATTAATACAATTTAAAATGAAGGTTGTATTTTGTTGAACAGAGCTGGACGTATTGTATGTTTACAGAACTCGAAAATTATGTATACTTAGTTTGATCAACCAGTATAGACATGATGATAAAAATTAAATGAACTCCATTTTCTACTTTGTAACACTTTTTTCCTATATTGCAGAAACGGCTGTATGAATAACTACATTAACTTGACTGAATTTGATACACATAGATTAATGCAAGAAGGTCAAATTGGTTAAATCGAGTCAGTCAGTTACAACACATAACTTCGGACGTACGTATATCAGTTCCAGTTGAAATTGTTACATCGTCACAGAGAAGATTCACTACTTAATTTATTGGTCTATCATCCCTAACTAGTGCCCCTTTTCTAACCGCAGCATTTCTTACTCGTTGGTCTCAGGATACTTCGAAGACACCAACGATTGAATATTAGTAACCTACGAATATCGTTTACTCTTAGCGGCCATGTTTCACACCCGTTTAGAAGGACTGAGCGAAGTGCCCTGAAATTGACTCGTTCTTCGGTTAGCAGACATATACCTTGCCTACCTCATAAGTGATACAAACTGACAACTGTAAGTCGAGCGTTCTTCATCTGTGTTGGGATTTCGTCACACACCAGGCCGTTAGCACTAATGAGACTTCCAAGATAAGTGAAGAGGTCAACACGCTCAACTAATTCACTTCCTACCACTAGTTCAGGTGCCAGTACAAGCCAATCCTCAAACGATATTATGCATTTCTAGGGAAGAATCGCGTCCCGAACATACATTCATTGTTGCTTAGAGTGGTCAGAAGACTGAGTTTTGTCAGAGTCTTCAACAAACAGAACTTTGTCATCGGCATATTCTAAGTCGATAAGCGAGTCTCCTGGTAGAAGATCAACTCCTGAAAAGTCAGACGATTAAAGTGTCTCCTATAAAAGCATATCAGTGACGAAAATGAGTAAGAATGGAAGAAGGACAACCCAAACGTATGACAAAACGTTTCCTTATCCCGGCAAACTGAGGTCAAATTTATGATTCTATTCGGATCCTGTATGCTCGTTTCCGAGAAGCAGCATACATCGATGACAGGAGTATCTAAAGTCGTTGCGATGGCAGCTTGTTGTCCTGTTTAGCACAAGTTTCGTACATTAAGAACTCTAGCATATGGCTTAGTGTGGCTTAGGATTAAGGATTCATGTATTCGAAAATTTTGCATCAGTGGCGTCAGGTGAAAAAGAAATGTGAGTAGAGCTAGTCATGGTGGTAGGAGAGTCATTAAAAGGTATAGGAAGAATTAATTCATGACCAAATCGGTATGAGGGTGGATGCTACTTTCCGGCCACCTATATCATAGAGGAATATCTGTTGAAGACCCTGAAAAGGAAATTGGATTGTCGTTGGTCTGGTGATCTTAGAGCCTGATCGTAGAGCTCAAGGGACAACTGCTCGAGGCCAGTCACTCACTGTCTTTTTGTGGGAAGTTTTTAATGTATTAGCCCTGTTCTTCAAATAGACTTACTGCCGGAGACGGAAGGTATGGTTCGACACTTTTAGGATCGGCCTTTTCTAACACCTTCCTTTCTCTGTGAGAAGGCATAATGGCTGCAGATTCTGATCTTTCAACGGAAATACCCTACTGCTGTCGCAGTTCTCTACAGTCAGCAGTATGTCTTCACACTCAGACCTTGAGTTATTGCTCTTAGTCTTAGAGTTCTCCAGTCGACCTTTCTGGCGTGTTATGACCTACAACAAGACATGTTCTAGCCAATACAGCTCGGTGGGGTCATTACGATAAGCAAGTACGACCACCACGACAAGGTAGCAGCCACGGTCCGGGGGTTGAATCGAACTCAGGGAATATGAAAAATATGTTCCAGCATATATTACGTTTGTTAAATTAAAGTGTCTAGTTGTTATTCTTTATTAAAATCAGTAAGTACATATTGTTCATTTGACTCCGTCTGTAAAGTGAAGTACATATAAATTTGGAAAATATATCTTTTTTAAACTAACATGAGTGTAGCCACATTAGCACGCATATACACAAACCTATACATGTATATACATATCTGTATATACATTCATATATGTTAATTTGTTACCAGTTTAATGAATAAAAATATCTTTTACACTTATTACCCATAGTTTTTTTTTAAAACGATATATACATACATGTGCAAAAATTTTTTTCCAGACTACAATTTAATTGTCGAGTCTTTAAAATTGTCTGTCTAATTTACTGTGCGCAAAAAAATGTAGTTTAGTATTTAAAACTGGAAAAAAAAAGAACACAACTGAGAATTAGATAAAGTAGGCGTTTGATTAGGAATTTTTCGAAATTAATCACGTCGATTATAGACAATGAAGTTAAATGAACTGTTAGAAAAAAGAATTTAATTCAGTCTACATTTTTTTTAATTAGTGAAAAACTTATAAATTTTAAATACAATGTGTTTCATTGATGTGAAAAAAAAATGAAGAAAGATTGATAAGATGAACTGTATTTGATTGCTTTATCATAGAAATGAAACTCGTCTTTGATATACACGTTTCTAAACAATTCAAATGTTCATTATGAATTCACTTGTTAAAAAAATTCAAATTTTATCGAAGCAGACCAGGACATTAAGAACCTAACTGAGTCATAAAACAAGCCCTCACTTGGAACCCTCAAGGTCAAAGGAAAAGGGGAAGTCCAAGGAACACATTAAACCGAGAAATAGAGAAAGATATGAGAAGAGTGAACGAAAATTGAACAGAACTGGAAAGGGAAGCCCAGGACAGAGTAGATTGGAGAACAATGTTCGGAGGCATAAGTAAGTAGGTAAGTCCGGGATATTCTGATATTGTTTATTAGACGAGGATATTGTAGATTGTCTTGAAAACGTTGTAAGATGCTCCTATTTTAGACTTTCATGTAATAAATAATAAAGACTAAATATGAGAATTTATTCCCTTTCTATATACCTCCAGTCAATCCAAAAGATAAAATAACGAATAAAAAACTTACACTGATGTCAAACAAAGTTTAACGAAGTTAATGAAACAAATGGCCTTTTTAAGTACCTTGGCAATACTTGGAAAAGTTTGGAATAGTCAACATGTGAAAACAGCAGTAGACTAACTAGCAAGTGACGCAATTGTCGTGGGATTAACGTGTGGAGCTCGATGGATGTCAAATTTAAATTTAGAATAGCCAATACTATAAATGATAGATTGATCAGTACTTTAAACGTTTTTCTTTTTGGATTCAGCTTATGTGAAATAACTTACTTCGATAAATTTCAGAAAAATGATAAACAGTCTCTCTCAGAGTTTTTTATGCTACACATGTGTTTGTGTTAATTCATATTTACATTTTGTTCTGAATACACACTGAAGTTTGATAATATAATAGCAAATTCATATTTTCGGGGATGAAATAAAATTACCTAAGTATAACAAAAACTGTTGTTTCATGAATCAGTAATACCAATATCTGAACTAATGATGAAAACATTTCCAGACTGTTTTGAAGATGAAAATTTCACACAACTAAACAGATAAGCAAAAGAAAACTTACTATAGTAATGATTTTTTGAAATTTATTCATTTATAATTTGCTTATGCTCTGGAATGAATATTGATAAGTCCGCTAACTTTATATCAACTGAAATACATGAATTTTTTCAAATATAGTACTATGTGCTCTCAACTCGAACATAATTAAACTATCTCATTTAAATTAATTTTCAATTTATCATTACTATTTTTTTAAGATCACATTAGCTTTGTTCATATTTATAGGGTAATTTCTACAATACAATTGTCTTTTACAAATATATTGTTTACCTCATAATAGTCTACTGTCCATTGTCGATAATCATTTTCATCTGAGATAGTTAAAGTTACTTTCATCAAAAATACATTGAATAATAATATCGATAAACAGAGTGTAGTCTATTAGTTAGAGACCAAAACTGTAAGCTTATGTAAATACAAAGAAGGCATTGATTTGCATGTTTCATTGATTTAAAGTTTAAATTACATCATTTTGTTTGAAACAGGTTAAAATTTTTATTTTTCTTTCAGAAAAAAATATTTATGTATATTTTTTCCTACAAAAATAAATCACATATTTCCAGTTAGTATTGAAGAAAGTTTTTCGGAATGAATACTTAAATAATTAAAGTGTAAATACACTAACTTATTACCTTCTGAAAGTAAAAGACGCCAAAATAAGTTCAATAGAAAGTTTTATCACAGTCGTTCAGCCAGCTGAAACGTGCAACTTCGTACGAAAGTAAATCAGTTCAAATTGACATACTACATTAGCTTAGAGAGAGTGAATTGGTAGATATAGTGGAAATATTAGCGGTAATGTAAAAAACACTGGAGTTCGACAATATTGTTCTAGATGTATAATCCAGAGAGAATAAATTTAAAAAAGAGAAAGATAAAGGTGACGAGGTATTTAGAAGATTAGAATTTGAGAGAAGACAAAGAATGCATATACCTGAGCCATTGCAAACGATTTTCAGCCATGTGTGTCTGCCTCTAAACATCGATTACTTTTGTCTCACCGACTCCGACCTAATAGTATACACCTACTTACATGTCTCAGTACAGCTGTCAGTGACTCCACAGAATTTCAGTCAAGATTAAAGGGTTGTCAAATAATGCTACGTGTATAAAATACGTAAATATATAGAAACATTTATTTTGTATTCGTACTTGTGACTTTAGAAGAATTACATGATTTACATTTCAAACGTTCTCAACCTTTGTTATTCAGAAAAACACAACAAATTAACCTAATTTCATTTGATTATGTTCATAAATTTGAATCTATTGATTTTACGTAAATCTAACCTGATCATTAGAAACTTTCGTCTTTATATAAATCAACTTATCTTCCTTTTCTGAAATGATTATTTCACTTAATTTAATGACATTTACATGTCATATTTTTAACAAAACAGTTTGTTTTATTTTTATGAAGCCTCCTATATATTTTTGAATAAATATAAACGAACATTTCTATCGCTGGTATTTAATTCGTCCACTAGCATGGCGAAGATTTTGATGAATAAATAAAATATGTGTTCGACATTTTGTTTAACAATTTGTAAATGGAAGCTGTACGTTTTAAAATTGACTGGAATAAATCTAAATACCTGTTACTATAAGTTACTGAACAACAGTTTTATAAAGTGTATTCATGTTTTTCTATTTTGTAAT
This sequence comes from Schistosoma turkestanicum, assembly GCA_944470395.2. Classification (NCBI taxonomy): domain Eukaryota; kingdom Metazoa; phylum Platyhelminthes; class Trematoda; order Strigeidida; family Schistosomatidae; genus Schistosoma; species Schistosoma turkestanicum. The sequence goes on along the minus strand of OX103972.1, from coordinate 18,695,873 downwards.
ATCTACAAGTGTTAATTTTTAGATACGGATTGTCATTTGTTTTTAAGACAAAATAACTTTGTAAAATTCATTATTTTACAAAAGTTTGATGAAATCAATAAAATAAAACCAATAAAATTGTTTAAAGCTCAACTATTTAAAAAATAATTTCGTTCAACGTGTAAAAGTGTCATCACTCTGTAGAATTATTTATTGTAAAGGTAAACATTACATTGAACTAATGTTCCTTAATGGACTGTATCAAATCTCTGAAAACAACAAATGCACATTTCATTGAACATATTTCCTATGTCATGAACATATTTACTAATCATAATGTAAAAGTAACTTAAAGAATAGAATATATACAACATAAAGTTATTATAAAAAATTTAGTCGGTTGGTATAAAAGTCATTCTATTTAAGATATTATTGTTTAATCACTTTGAATAAACAGATAAATTCTTGATATTTCACCATCTAATCGTGATGTTTTGAGAAATCTTCGTATTTAAAATAATTTCCAAAATAATTCCTAAAACTATTCATTATAATCATTTAAATAGTCCAGATGTATAGTTTTTATAAGTTGTATATGAAGAAATTTTTTTTATACTAATAGAAGCTGCCTGAACTACTAAATTTCTGTATTATCTGATTACTAATTTTAAATTGACTTTATAAGTTATTGACAAATGTCTGATAACTATAAATTTTTCGTAATTTAATTATTACCCCATCACTCCAGTCTTGTGTTACCCATGGCTAATGTTATGAGCACAATATCTAATTTCCTAATTATTTTACTCTGTGGTAAAATATTTCAAGTTTATTATTGTATGGATTTCGAGTCATAATTAAAACTAATACAATTGAGAACTAACCTATCTTCTACTTTTGTTTTCTGAATGTCTACTGGGCGACCAGTCCTGCTGGCAATATGAGTGAATGAATGGAAAATCAAGTGGTAGGTCATACAATCTCTTTTCCACTTAAATGTTTTGATCACACGAAAACTAATACAATTCAAATCAAGTGAACGAGTTACTGTGTTGTCCTAGAGCAACTAGTGTAATAATATAGATAAAAATGTAAACCGAAAATCACTCAAAAGTGTTTGAAAGCACACCTTAAAAATAATTTTACCGAACTACTTATTTTTAGAGACACAGTGATTGATAATACTTATATTAAGGTTTCCTCGAGATTGAAGCAAACTATGTCTAATAAATGCCAACCAGTGCTAAACATAGATCTATGGTTTTTTGGTCAGTTGCTTCTAACCACCTAACATGTTAACGCAGAGCATTCGATATATTTAGTTACTTGGAAAGATGACTGCACTACAACTTAATCGATAGAATTTTGTTAGCAACATGAGACTAGACAAATATGATATCCATTAGTGTTCAATAACCAACTTATTTTGAATATCACTGCATAGTATGTTAGTCACTGTGTGAATAGTTTACTGGTAACTTATGAAACTGCAAAACTGAGTAAAGTTGGTTTGAATCACTCTGAAAGCATCAGTTGTCCAAATATTGTAGACAATCCTTACTAACAAATTTAAGATTGTAGTATGTAATCTTTGTAATAACAGTTTTTAGGCGAAAATAAAGTTACGGTCGCGAACTAAGATAAATTTCAATAACATGAAATGAGGGAAATGTTTCCATATTTCATAACCATGTACAAATTTCAGTCAGAGCTTATGTATGATTTTGAGTTTTGACTATGAGAAAATCTATCGTCAACTAGAGATAGGTTTAAACAAATTTCTTCTACAATCTAGGGTTTCTATTTATTTGATACATCTTGTTACATGTTCATGAAAGCTATGTTTCAAATATTCATGTTCTCAAACAAAAGAAACTTGACTGACATATATTTATGATAATCCAATTGTATTAGCGTCGATGTTGTTTATACATCCATTTTAACAGATTAATGTTTCAAACTGAAATCTTACTACAGACTAAATATTTTTACTTTAAACAAATTGTCAATTATAGACATTAGAATCAGATATCACGCAAACAATAAAACAAATACTAGATAATTTATGAATCTGCTTTCATTGTTGTTAATAGATGGCTAAAACATCTTGTGTGTATTATTCCGATGACAAAATTTAACATGATAACAGTTCATTACAGAAAAATTTTCATTTTATTTGAATAGTGTTTTTCTAAAATCAAATTTATCTTTCATTATTTTCAAAGTAGTGAATAAACAAGCAGTATAGTTAAACTATATGTAATTTCATAGAATGCTCCTATTTTTTCGAACTCATCAATACAATTTGTATTCAGCATTAGAAAGATAACACTTCATTACATTGATTTCTTTTATGGATAAGTAAAACTTCCGGAGTACGACAAACACATTTAATCGAAAATTACCTACTGTGAGACTGGTAAAGACATACCGTACCTGCTGAAAATTCATAGATGTCTACGAAAATTCAATCAAGCTTGTCAGATATGCTTTTTAAACAAGAAGGGGAAGTTTATTTAGTAATCATGCTTTATTACAGTGTGATCACTCATCAGCATAATTCACATTTTATTTTATTGTGACGTTTAATCAGTATAATATCCGTTCAATTCTATATACATCATGCGTTCTGTAGTAGTTCTATGCAAAATCCATTCTGTATTCGCTGTATTTCAGTTACGTATGATTTTCATCAACTGTTGATAAAATTGAGTGTATCCGATAGAAGTGACCGTCATTTATTAAAGGGTGGATCTTCGTCTCCGTCACTAAGTTGGGTGAATCCCACTTCCCTATTGAGATACTTGAAAAGATTTCTAGCTCAAATGAATGGTTATGGTGCCACATTTTTTGATCGTGGAGCTTTTATTGTTCTTCTAAATAAACTATACCAACAGTAAAAACTTCGGGCAGCATAGAAGAATTTGAATTTCTCTACATATAAAAACAGGTTAAAGGTCAACATTCACCAATCAAGATGGAGGTCGACAGGACAAGCTGTTAGGTATATATTGCAGAAATTCGGAAACTGGACTTCTATCTGAAGTCTGTGTCAATGAGATTGTTCAAAAGAACAATGGACTTACACGATTAAACCATCCAGCTCATAGAACATAAATCCTACTGAAACCACTTTCTGTTACAAATTTCATTGGTAACACTGATTACACTTTAACATTTCAATAGATTCTAACACATGAAGACAATAAACTTGTCAACATTTTAAAAAAAAATGAAAATTAACTGTTATTCATGAGATTATGTATGACTGTAATGAAACATATTGTCAGTCCACATGTTAAAAAAATTTACCACACGTTTAAGATAGAATTTCTTATTTATATATATCTATATGTATATATTTCATGATTTCAGTGTTTACATTCATCCCATTGAAATTGTCTTCTAGTGTGAATTTTAATTCTTTTTTATCCTTAATCTTACCTGAATTATGTATTTATTTTTTCATCGAGATCAAATTACAAATTTTATTTTTATTTCCTGTCGACAATAAACACAACAACAACAAGGTGCTGATGATAATTATTTAATTTTTCTCTCCCAAATATTTATTTATTTAGTTAGTTAATCGTTAATGCTGTTAAAGATAGTATTTCATTTGTCTCCTATTTTGTTTATGCATTCATAATGTGTTTACGCAATTAATTTGTAAATATTGCGTTCTTGTTCCGGTTAATTATGTGGTTAGTTGTCTGTTTGTCGGTTGTTTGTTCTATTTTCTTTCTTTTAGCTAAATCCATGAAAAAATATTGGCGACTATGTTGTTGTTAGTGTCTGTAATGTTTGTATGTGAGGCTTGTGTACAGCCAGTTAGTTACACGTGTCCACCAGTAAATACATACACACATTGAGAAATCAAATGTTTGTGAATTTAGAAATTCATATGCTATTTTTCTTTTCATTTGGTTGACATAGATTTAAACTGAAAATGAAAAACAGCATGAAATAAATAATACCCGCGTAAATAATCAGAAATGAATGAAATCTTATGGAAATGATTACACATGTGAACTGTGTAACATAATATCTTTAATGAATAGTGATAATAGTAATAATAATAATAATAATAATAATAATAATAATAATAATAATTAGAAAGGAGACACGAGCCAAAATATTTGTATGAGCTTTTTTTTATTAGAAATGTGGATTTCAACAGACTGATATGTCTGCACAAGATATGCAAATAAGGAAATTGTAGCCAATCTGTACGGAGATATTCAAATGAATGATGTTTTTTTCTGTATAAAATGAAATTTCATTTACTAATTTTTTAAGCTACTAATTTCATTATCACAATGTACTAGGGAACTGTAAATATATTTTATTTATTTGAATAAATTAATAATATGGGTGACAAGATAAACTATCGTTGATTTCATTAGATATAGAGAAGATAACCATAGACATGAATCCGATTTTGGTGATTTTAAAAATTATTCACTAACAAACTGTAGGCAAATTGTTAGGAATAAAATATATGAACCAATATGAATGATTCCAATCAATCACAAGGCCTTAGGTGAATTAACATAAATTTGAAGGGAATTTAAAAACAGGAAAATATATCAAGGTAGCCATCATAACCAAAGTCATCTGCAAGTACTGATGAAATGACACTTCTGAAATACATCTTTTTAAGACACTTTTCTCTGTGACAATAATAAGGAATTCAGTAGAAAAATATGATATCATTTATTTCGCAGTTTCTTTTCAGTTTCTAACAACTTTTGAAAAAGCATGGTAGCGTATATAACTGTCAATAATTTAAATACTACTAAAGAGTACTGACTTTGTAAGTTGTTTGTAAAGTGATCCATCTTTACAGGATTTCAAACTGGAATCTTTTGATTCATAATCACGGCATGCTATCCATTGAGCTACAACAGCCTGTTAATTTAATAATCTGCAATAAATTTAATATAAAGTTATAAGTAACCGAAGCAAAACTATGAATGAAGTGAATTTGTGTTATTCTGTTAGGTTCTTTGTTCTTACCTGCGGAATAAATGAAAAGTTCATTGTTGTATGCAGAATGACAATGAAAGCTTTACAATTAAATCAATTAGCTAAGACTATAGAACATAATCACAATACTGTTTATATATTTGACCATATATTACATAGATACGATTTCGGTGTATCATAGTTTTCATCTACGAGTTTCTTGATGAATTATAATATTCTAATTACTGTATTGATTTAAATTGTAATTTGAATGTATAATAAACTACTGAAGTTGAATAACCGTCAATATATACAGTTGACAAAGTTTTCGCAACATCTGCTAATTGCACAGGTTTTTGAAAAGAACGAAAACCATCCAAATCTATTTTAAATTTGTTTTTTCACTCATAATAAAGAATTGTAGTCTTACATCTAATAATTGAGTTAAATTATAAAAGAAGCAAATTACTGACAGAAAACAAAGTAAGTTTTCACAAATATTTTAAACGCTAATAATAATATGAACAGTTAATTGATTCACACTCCATGAACCTAAATGAATGTTTATGTAATTTCTGCATTTTTAACAGTGCAGTGAATATCAAGTACAATTTCTGCAGTCTCTTCATATAGGTAACTATTTCTAACTTTTACAGTTCACTGTGATAAATTCAAGGTTGTCATATTCTACGATCCCATTCAATCATGTTATTACTTCATAAGACGAGAATAAAATAACACTCATCCGTTTTTAACCGCTTTCAGTTTGTTTATTAAACATATTTATACTCTCATATCGGATATACATTAAGAAATCCTTGATATCTACTTTTTAGCTGTGTTTCCAATTTTTATACGATCTTTTTTTTCATACTCCAGTTTGATAGAATTATGCATAAAATGGAATGATAAACTCTGAGATTTCTACATAAGAGATAGATAAGTGACTAACTGTAATTCATTGGGTTGCTGAGCTCAAGTAGTTATGTACCAAATATACTTATGTATAAATATATATATATATATATATATATATATATATATATGTATATATATATATCACATCTACTTAGCAGCAAAGTGGTTGTTCCCTTTGTTTATTAATTTATTTTAACAAAACTAATTATAAGAATTATTATTCATGTCATACAAAACTTCATAAATGCATCTGATAGTTTACTTAATAAATTAAAATGAATTTCAGGACATTTCTATTGACTTAATTGTTTACTGTCATAATCATCTCTCTCTATTTTGATTCAATTATTATCATGATTATTATTGTGTGTCTTTCTATTTTATGATCAGTTTTCAATGAACAATGAATAATTTCATTCATTAAGAAGAAAAGTTCAACGTTAATTTCATTAGACATTATGATTATTATTATTATTTTCAAACATGATTAAATGAGGAAAATGATTAGTTGTAGTTTTTTTCCATTCCCTCTTCCCTCGCCTTCCTTCATGTAATAATGTAGGTCATTCAATCTATATCAAATCAACAAGAACAAATTTATAAATGATAGAAAAAAAAACATCTGTCCAAATGTAGAATATTTTATTTGTTGAAAATAATTTTTTTTCTCTTGTCAAAAGCTTTTCTTGGAAACTTTTATTAATACAACAGCGCTCATTTATTTTGTCAAATTGTACTCAAATTGAATAGGGGATAAAGTATTGCATAAGTTTTGTATTTTTTCATTTATAGATATCCTCTTAGCTCTTGTTAGAGTTCTCAAGTTCCTCAGTGATGTGGCAGAAAATAAGTCAGTCTGATATTTTCATAAATACTCTATTGACTGGTATATGAAATGTTGACTTCGAAGTATACGATCGTTTTGGCCTGAAATATTTTTATTCTGGTAGGCTTCTTTTCAATAATTTGAATTATGTGAATCACTTTTAATCAACACTTACCTGTAAGTATAAACGAAATATGTTAGAACACCAAACAAATACTGTAATTGCCTATGGTAGTGAGAGGTTAAAAAGTAATAAATTGATGTTTTGGTTATAATGAAACTTTTTAAAATGCAAACTAGAGGTTGCTTCAAGTATTCTAAAATTTGTTAGAATTAATAAAGTAATATGTAGCTTTTTTTACTACAACAACAAATTTATTATTGATCATCAAGTGTCGAATTGAAAATTTCCTAGACTTTTTAAAAAGTTAATTTTCCTACATGTGAATATTTCCATAATACGCATTAGTATCAGTGTTGGACCAAATAGTTTTGTATTTAGAATCGAATATTGTAATAACAATCATGGAAAGTGAGGCATGATATCGCGTATTTTGCAATCGATAATCAGCTCTTTTTGATAAAAAACGACGAATCACTCAAATCCCCATTTTTACTCACAAAATATGTGTAATGCAATTTAGAAATTCTCGACGAGTATTCTGAAGCAAGGAATATTGGAACGAACAGTTCTTTCCAATAATTTGATAGTCAGACGAACATAAATTATAGACATTTAGGCTGGAGTACCATGAAGTAGATGTCAATAAAGTCCCTAAAGATATGAATCATTTTCAGTTAAAAACCTTCCGTTCCACTTCGGATTGTATAATTTCGTACGCCTAAAGAAGAGTCTAGTTAAGATAAGTAAAAGATGTGATTTGAATATCTATTTAAAACGTATATTTCAACAATGATTTCAGTCTACCTGTCTATTTAGAGCAGCCTGATTGAAACTGTTTTTTGGAGATTGAAATGTCGGATTTTAAACGGAAGATAACTTTACAAAAAAATATCCAGCTTATAGGAATGAAAATTCCTGTCATTTTAGAATCCATCATGATTACTTATAAGTGAATAATTCTGATGTGAAACAAGTATGTGAAATGAGAGGTGATTCATAGCTGCCAGCTAAATCATCACCAATATTCTTCATTTAGAAAGCTATAATTTATCAGCCGATATGTTTTGATTGAACTGAACAACACCATACATTAAAATAGTAAATGAATATAGCTTGAGAACGTATGTGTCATCTGTGGGTTCAAAAGGTCACCTAAGATATGGTTAGCGAGTTTTACCATGTAGTGTTTGATTATTATTGGCACAATAAAAATAAATTTTCCGGAAATATTACTTAAATGGAGAAACACGACGTAATAAAAAGTGAAGGTAATAATAACTTATGTACACTTTATTTAATCACTGTAATAAAATAATTATGTACATATATATACATGTAGAACTTCGTAATGATATCAGTGCAGCAAACAAACCAAAATTCTACTCTTTGAGATATCACTAAAAACTATAATTATTTTATTTTAAACTTTACATCCAATGCTCAATTCACTCTGAAACTATCAAGTTCAACTTTGGCGCTGATACATACAAACTTAGAAGTGTTATAGATTTTTGCTAATGTGATCTCTCTAGGGTATTAGTTCGTAATATGAAGAAAAAAAGGAATATTTGAATACTTTTCGTTTCTATAACTCGTCACATTCTTAGAATTTCCTTCTTTCCACCTGAATTAAAACGTCATCAAAATATTGATGATTTAATTAAGAATGGTGGTGAATTGTCGTTTAGCATTGATTAGATAATTAATCGCTTAAATATACATTACAAAGTTAGTCAAACAAATAAGAATTGTACATTATTTCATGGAATTCAATACATCCGCATAATTTTAAATAAACAACATTTGTTGTTCATTCTGGCATTCAAAAAATGGACGTAATGAATATTTCACAATATTACCTCTTTAAATAATTTGAGTGCATTTTAATCAAGATAAGTTTTATTTGTGTGTATTTCATAAAAGTAAGAAATAAAACTTACGCAAATTTTGAACATTAGTTGGTAGTAAAATTGGCCTTCTTAACTAGATGTATTTTCATACTTATGTCAATGCTGACACCGGAACTTTAATTTCGTAACTTTTATTAAAAAATGTCCGACATGTTATTATCCAACGAGTCATAAATTTCCGACATCCACCAGCCAGTACAACGAGGATAGGTGTACTTTTTATTTGAAAACGTTTGGATGTTCTCGTTGTTGATATTAATGATGTCAATTGTGAAGTCTCTTTTCTTTTTACATACATATACATCCCAAGTGGATTAGCTTAAAACTGCTGGCCCTTAAGTATAACTTCCAGGTAGAGTTGAATATTGACTAGTTATGAACTACATAAATAACTCTGATTAACTTTCGTTCTAAATATTAATGAATCGTTAAACTGCATTACAAATCATCTCTTTTTTATTTACTTCATTCTATCGATAAATGAAAAAATTGTTTACTTTTTGTCTAGTCATTCATAGGAATAATCTGATAAGAAAAAATAACCATATTCTAGACATAATTGATAATAAATTGCTTCATACAGTAAAACAGATCAAATCAACACAACACGAACTATGGATTAATACACAGAGAGAGAGCGAGAGAGAGTGAGAGACCTTTACAAAATATATTTTGATAAATCGCTAAATGAACAATACAAAACATTGGAATTTATCACTTGTTCAAGAGTGAAGAATACAAGCCTCTCCTAGTCAATATTTTGAAAATTCTTGTAAACAAATAAACATTAATTGTCGATAATTTATTTGCCAATCGAAAGAAAAATAAAAATCTTATATGTTTTTTTTCTGCATGCTTCAATAAATTATTGACGAATAATAATCAGATAAAAAAATACAGTCATTTTTAAGTTAATCTTTATAAATGTATTTCATGTTTCTTTTTTACAACAACTAACTTGTAACTGTGTTAGTTTTTCACATAAAGAAAAAATACTGTACACTAATTAATTACAATTTTTATTTCCTATGAAAAAAAATATAATAGTGTAGTTATTATCTGATCTGACATTGGCATTTTGTGAAAATGAATTTATCAATCAGTACTGCTAAGTGATTAAATGTCTCAATGTAGGTGAAAAAAAATTTTTCAATAGAAAAAATTGCCTACTCAAATAACAAAAAACGATTGACTGAAGCAATAAAACAATGCGTTAATGCTTTGATATTAATGACAATTTTTCGCAACGATTATAATCTATTTGATTATTTCAGTTGAGTGAAATAAATCAAATAATCTCATTCTTTCATTTGTATTGGTTGTTTAGGACTTCATTTGATCGATCTCATTCGGTTTATGTGCATCCTGTGCGACTCATCTGCATATTGTCACTAAGTCGCCCTTGTCATCGGCGGAGATGGATAGTGACCAACAGTGGAATCTAAGACGTAGTCTTCGTCCTATTCGGGACTCGTAAGTGTTGGGGACGTTAGATTTCCAGAACTCGCTTGATAAATGTCTTCATTTTGGATTTTATTCATAGGCTGATCAGTTGACCGTTAGATCACATTCCTCACAGGAAACTCCTTGCCTGTGATTGGTTGCTGTATTATTTTAGTGTGCTGTTTTTGTGACTCTCCCAAGGACGTTTCTATGATGTATAAATAAACGCGATTTGTGTGCTTTAGTTCAGTGTGCTTTCCGGGTGTTTGTAGAATGCACTTTCTACGCTATATCAAGACTTTTTCATTAGTTCCTTCGGGTCAACGGATCAGAGTAGCATAACGTGTCATTGGTTCTTTGTCTCGTTCTCGTTTATCGACTAAGGTGAACCCGTAATAGTTTCAAGCATATCAATTGACGTGCATGACAGCGAGCTGGATATACCAGCCTCGCAGAATTGATGATTACTCTAGGACTTGAGCGTAGTGTCATTAGCTTCAAACGCTACCGCTTTGCTCACTTGGCTATTGAGCTGAAGTTACCATTGGCTCATACAGCCGAGTGAAAATCAATTCACTCCCATCGACGAATCCTAAATAGGACGAAACACACATTCTCCATTTTGTTGCTAGTCATCATCTATCTAATAAAACCGTTTCTTATTTCGGACCTGGAGTAATGCAACGATCTGTTTGAAGTAGATCCATTTTATACAGATATGAGTATAGATGCATATGTTTAAAATATTTTTAAAGGCTTGAATTGGTATGTTTTACTACTTTCAAAATGTATGATGAATATTATCTATGAACTTTAATGCAACACCAGCACTTCTTCATAGTTTCAATGCAGTGGCAGTATAAACTTTCAGTAAAATACATATTCCCAAAGATTCAAAGTTATTACGAGTTCTGTCAGTTAGTAAAAATTAAAAGAAACTCAAAATATTCACTATCCACTTGTCTCATAAATGTACCGAAGGTATTTATTGTAACTCATATCAATAAATGTAACTGTTCAATGAAATCAATAACTAGGCATTCTACATAGTATTTCTTTGTCAATAAAAAAAAATTATTTTTAGTTTTGATAAACATCGTGTCAAAATGTTTAGGAAAAGTGCATAGGCTATAAGTATGAGAAAGAAAAGTTAAACTCACTGAGCAATTACTCATTTAGTAATTATTATTATCTTAATAACACCTATAACAAATCAATTTATTACTGTAAAAAAAATAATTCCATGTAGATATTCACATTTTCTTCTTGTGAAACAACCATCAACTTGTCTAATGAGTGCAAAATGAAAGCATAATTATTAGTTAGTGACTGAATTACGCTCAAAATTATTACCAAGACATACTCGCATACGGATATTAAAAACAAAATATACACAAAAGTAACGAAATTTCAGATAAGGGGAAAAATTTTTTTTCAAAACAGCAAATTATGATACATTATTGTTTATATGCATACAAGTTATATTCCATTGTAACAAATTCTTTTCATGGAATGCATTTACAAATAGTGAATTTCTTATCATCTAGTATACGGCATAAATGTTTTGAGTAAAGCGAAATAAAACAAAACAAACAAACAGATAAACGGCTCACCTTGTACATGTATATAACAACAGGTATAAATTACCACTGTATCTGATATTATGTAAAATCTCTTTTCATATCCACTGTTTTCATGAAAAACTGTAAGATTATATGACACTAGAACGTAGACTATAATGTTTAGTTCATTTATAATTGATTTCAGTTTTGGTTAAATTACAAATCGATATTATGATATGATTGTAAATGAAAATGAAAACGACATAAATATGTTTAGTAGTGTCAAAATGAAATGTAATCATTAACTTTGCTTACAGATCTTTTATGATCATCAAACAATTCATGGAATAATGTTTGATACTATTTGAAAAAATTTTCGGCAAAATCTGCTAGAAATGTTAACTTATTCTACCGTTCAAAATTTCCGATAATGGTAGACTATTGTCGTTTGCATTTTAACTTCTCTAAATTTGTAAGTTCTACTGACGATGCGAGTGATATGATAGTTAAACTTAGTAATTTAAAGGACACGCTCTTTGAGTGCAACACTACTCTTTGCCTAACGTTACCTATGGATAGCAAGTGAGGGAAAATGAGAAATTCCATAACAGAGCAAGATTTCTCTCTTGTTATTTTTGGGTTACTTTTTAATGAGTCCGCAGCTGAAATCAGATTGTATTAGTAGTTTCAAAATGAAAGTGATATCCATGGTCAGCTAAATAAGAATTGTTTGAATAAGCTGTAGTTTATTGGAGAAAATATCAAACCGATGTTCAGGGAAAAAATCTATGCTGTAAATGACATTGTCTCAAGCTCAGCACATCACAATCAAACATATTTATCAAAGATTAACGTCGACAATTATGTCCTCTTGAAGTGGTCAGTTCTAAACCAACTAAACAATATTTTACAGCTTTTATATATTACTAACTACCAATTAATTTCAATAAACTATGCTTTATGGCGGCGTAACTAAACGAATAAAATTAGTTAAAACGGTGCTTTGGCTAAATATTTAATTCGAGAAAAAAAACAATTTCTACTGGGTTCGAGTCCCGCAGTGAATATTAACTCCCAGATGTAGGGTCCTAAGTAGAACAGAACGCACGTCCCTGATTCCACTGCTAACCACATTCTATCCATTCTATATAAATTCAGTTGCATTTTATTCACTCTTTATTCTCCAAAAATTAGTGAAATGTTGATCGGTAGAAGAAACAACAACATTTTTTGTTTACTCATGACATATTTTGGTTAGTGGTCTTCGCGTAATAGCCTGGTGTTGGCAACAAGTTGCTACATAAACACACACACGTACATATGTAAACAAAATGAAATTGTTCTGTGGTTAGCAAAAACATCACTTAAGACATAAAAAATTTGACTGAGTAAACAAACAAAGACATAATTGTGTGTACATAATGCAATAACGTCTTGAAACTATTTTCCTTTTATTGTGAATATAAACCTTATTTTTAAAACAACATATCAAATAAAAAGTACATATTTTAGACAAAACACTGAAAAGAAATAAAGTTATAAATGAAATAAAAGTTACATTTTAAGATGGATTAATCTGAGTTTAAAGCTATTAAACATAGTTGTTCTTAAAAGAAACTGTCTACTTCAACCAATCAAAAAATTCATTCGTAGATTTTTCATTAAACATTATTTTAGTATGTAACCCACTCTAATTTCTTGTATCCGAGTCCTCTGTCGAGTTTCGTCTCGATGCTAAATATGTTAGAATAATGATTTCCTCATTCCAGTGAAAACAATATCTTACTTCATTTATGAATCAACAAACAGAGAGTACGAATCAAATAACTTGTATAGGTCAGTAATGTCTTCAGTTTCGTGATTTAAGTTGAAACTATTTTAACAATTTATAATCTCGGATTCTAAAATGATCAAAACAGGTTTCTAATTTTCCATACTTAAGAATCCGTTGTTATTATCATCTGCCAGTTTTTTTTATTTGCCTTATTCAAAGTTAGTAAGTGAATGATTGATTTTTGAATACTGAAAACTCTCAATTATCTTCACTTAAACACCTTTCAATTCACGCACAATGTTTCTTTTACATTTCATTAATCATAGTACTATATTTCATTTACTAACAGTATACTGCATATCTAGTTTAACTATTGATACAATTGTAAAACTTCAATGTTTATATCCTGCCTAATTGTAAAAATAAATATTGACTTACATTGAAGTAAATTTTTGTTTGTCTGCAAGCTTTGATCATCACCTAACATTGTATAAGAACAATCATGATACTTGAAATGTAACGTAAATAACATTGAGTTGCTCAGTTCAAGTAAGTGAAATATCATTTAGAGCATGTAAGTTTAAAAGTATACAGACATAAAAAATTATATGTATTTCAACAGACTTTAATCCTTTTAAAAATGTTTGTTTTTAGAAGGCTGCATCAGTAAACGGCAGCAAACATATGCAACATTTTTATATTTCGTAAAACAGTATTCAATCATTTATTAATTAAACTGAACTAAACATTAAGTCTGTTTACATTTATCAGGGCCTAAACCTCATTAGAAGATAGAATAAAAATTGAAATCATAGTGCATAGTGTACATTTGACAACAGTTTTTACTTTCTATGACAAGCTTTGTCAACAATGAAATTCATCATCGTTTTAAATTCTGAGTAAAAACAGAAATCAAATCAATGTTAATAGACTGAAAGCTGTTTTTGATTTATAATATATTTTACTTATGAATTTTAGGATTCAGTGTCAAAATAATATTTTTCCAGCTTCAGCCAATCAATGATAGTTTCCAATAAAAAGCTAAGCATAATTTACAATAATAAGAAATCAAGTCTGTCCATCATACTGGCATATCTTTACTCTGCTTAATTTCTCATAGAGATTTATGTTGCATTACGCCTGTGAATGAACGAAATCAGAATTACTTACTTACTTACTTACTTACTTACTTACTTACTTATTTACTTACTTACTTACTTACTTACTTACTTACTTACGCCTGTTACTCCCAATGGAGCATAGGCCGCTCACCAGTTTTCTCCAACCAACTCTGTCCTGGGCTTCCCTCTCCAGTTCTGTCCAATGTTTGTTCATTCCTCTCATATCTTTCTCTATTTCTCGGAGTAATGTGTTGCTTGGCCTTCCTCTTTTCCTTTGGCCTTGAGGGTTCCATGTGAGGGCTTGTCTCGTGACGCAGTTAGGTGCTTTTCGTAGTGTATGTCCTATCCACTTCCACCGCTTCTTCCTGATTTCCTCCTCTACTGGAATCTGACTTGTTCTCTCCCACAGTTCGTTGTTGCTGATGGTGTCTGGCCAACGAATCTGAAGTATTTTGCGTAGACAGCTGTTAATAAACACTTGTATCTTCTGAATGATGGCTTTGGTAGTTCTCCATGTTTCCGCTCCATACAGTCGGACTGTCTTGACATTTGTATTGAAAATGCTGATTTTGGTGTTGATTGATATTTGTTTGGAGTTCCAGATATTTTTCAACTGTAGAAATGCAGCCCTCGCTTTGCCAATCCGCGCCCTTACATCTGCGTCCGATCCACCTTTCTCGTCGATGATGCTACCCAGATATGTAAAGTTGTTAACGTCCTCGAAAACATCTCCATTAAGAGAGATTTGGTTGGTGCATGTTGTGTTGCATCGGAGAATTTTGCTTTTTCCTTTATTTATGTTGAGACCTACTGCTGCAGAAGCTGCTGCTACACTGGTCGTCTTCTCTTGCATTTGTTGTTGAGTGTGCGATAGAAGAGCCAGGTCATCTGCGAAGTCCAGATCGTCCAGCTGCGTCCTAACTGTCCAGTTGATACCGTGCTTCCCTCCAGATGTTGACGTCTTCATAATCCAGTCGATGACCAGGAGAAAGAGAAAGGGTGAGAGTAAGCAACCTTGCCTCACACCGGTCTTCACCTCAAACGAGTTTGTCAGCTGACCTCCGTGCACGATTTTGCAGTTGAATCCATCATAAGAATTCCGTATGATGTTGACTATTTTCTCAGGCACCCCGTAGTGTCGAAGAAGCCTCCACAGTGTTTTCCTATCCACGCTATCAAATGCTTTCTCGTAGTCGATGAAGTTGATGTAGAGTGGTGAGTTCCATTCAATTGATTGTTCCATAATGATCCGTAATGTAGCAATTTGGTCAGTACACGATCGATCCTTACGAAATCCAGCCTGTTGATCTCGAAGTTGGGCGTCTACGAAGTCCTTCATTCTGTTCGACAATACCCTGTTAAAGACTATGCCTGGTATTGAAAGAAGAATGATGCCTCTGTAGTTCTCACGCTTGCTGATATCGGATTTCTTTGGTCTTTTGATGAGGTATCCTTCTTTCCAATCTGATGGTACTTGTTCCTCATCCCAAATCTTCTTGAAGATGATGTGAAATATTTCCGCAGTTGCTTCCACACCCGCTTTCATTGCCTCTGCTGGAATGTTGTCTGGTCCTGCTGTTTTGCCGCTCTTGATTTGTCTGATGGCCATACTGATCACCTCAATCGTAGGTGCGCCAATATTAATTGGGAGGTCCTTGGAAGCTGCTTCGATGTTGGGTGGGTTCAGTGGAGCTGGTCGATTCAGTAGTTCCTTGAAGTGCCCTACCCACCTATTTCGCTGTTCTTCAGTGTTGCTGATTATTTTCCCTTCCTTGCTTTTCACTGGTCGTTCTGGTTTACGATAGTTCCCGGCGAGCTTCTTTGTTGTTTCGTACAATTGTCTCAAGTTTCCGTCTCTTGCAGCCTTTTCCTCCGTCATTGCTAGATCTTCCACATATTTTCGTTTGTCAGCTCTGATGCTCTTCTTCACTTCCCTGTTTGCTTCCGTGTATTCAGCTTGTGCCTTAACTTTCTCTGCTCTTGTTCGGCTGACATTAATTGCTGCCTTCTTGTTCCTCCTTTCTTCAACTTTTGCAAGAGTATCAACAGAGATCCATTCCTTGTGATGGTGCTTCTTGCGACCAAGGACCTCTTGACATGTTGAAGTGATTGCCTCTTTAATCCCTTTCCAATTGTTCTTCAATGTTGCTTCCTCTCCATTGAGTAGATCCTGAAAGGCCTGGAACCTATTGGTGAGGGCTACCTTGAATTCGTTGAGTTTTACAGTATCCCGAAGAAAGGCCGTATTAAACTTCTGTGATGTTGTCTGCCCCGTTGTCCAGTGCTTTTTGAGTCTCAGTTTCATTTTGTCGATCAGCAAGTGGTGATCTGAGGCTATATCGGCTCCTCTCTTGGTTCGCACACCCTCCATGGTCCTTCTGAACGTTTTGTTGATACAAATGTGGTCAATTTTGTTTTCAGTAGTGTGGTCCGTTGAAATCCATGTGGCTTTGTGTATGCGTTTGTGCAGGAATATTGTGCTACCGATGACCAGTTTGTTGAAGGCACATAGGTTTGCAAATCTCTCACCGTTTTCGTTTCTTTCTCCCAGTCCATGTCGTCCCATGATGTCCTCATATCCATTGTTGTCCATGCCAACCTTGGCATTCAGGTCTCCCATAAGAATCGTCAAATCGTTTGGTGAACATTTCTCGTCGATTGACTGCAGCCTTTCGTAGAATTGATCTTTAACGTCGTCATTGTAGTCATTGGTGGGTGCATAACATTGGATGACGTTCATTGTAATGTCCTCTTTCTTTGTTTTGAAGGATGCTTTGATGATCCTCGGTCCATGAGATTCCCATCCTATCAATGCCTTTTGTGCATGTTTGAACAGCATCAGTGCAACTCCTTGTGTATGTGAAGCGTTTTCCTCTTCATGACCAGAGTATAACAGCAGTTCCCCTGAAGCTAGTCTCAGTTGTCCTACCTGTGTCCAATGCGTTTCACTGATGCCGAGCACCTCGAGGTTGTATCTTTTCATTTCTGCCGCAACTTGAAATAGTCTTCCAGTCTCCCACAATGTACGAACGTTCCATGTACCTAAAAGAATGGTTGCTCTGGTTGTCAGAAGAGGCATCGGCCCCGTGACTTCCGAGGGAACTCGGCTTTCATCACGAGACGTCATAATTCTTCTTCCAACTCCCAGGGCAGAGTTAAAATGGTTTGAATTATTTTTTCTGGTTAGCGTTTTTTTTGGCAAGTGAGATTTGAACGGAATGGGGTCGCCAACCCCATGTCCAACCCTCCTCCTTTATCCGGGCTTGGGACCGGCAGTAGCCCCTAAGGTTCTACTGGCGGAGTTGAAATCAGAATACTTACTGAAATTAAAGCCTTATGTTTAGATGAGTAATATTTCAGCATTTTTAACGTTTTGATAATCTCTAATTGTTGTAAATGTTGACAAGTAATGAATCTCTCTCTCTTTCTCTGTATATATATATACATATATATGTGCTATCATATCTAGTTCATTATTATTTCCAATAAAAAAAATAACCAAACCAGCCATCTATTTTAATATTCACATAATTTTAAACAAAGTATACAATGTAGTTTTTGAAACAGAAGAAAACTTTCAGTCTCTATTTATTTATTTTTCAAAAACATATCACTTTATCAGTTGAACATTTAAATGAATCAACCACTAAATCCTTGCAAATTTACATGTAGATGAATATTTAGTTATCTATCTAATCCATTCTTTGGAACACACGATAAACTCGCGAACAATATGTATCAGATTTAGGATGGTTAGTTGAAAAGAAAATTCCAAATTTAATTGTGTAATCATGCTGCAACTTTTCTTCACATTAAAGTAGACAATGAAAACTATTTTCATTTAGTGAATTTCAAAAAATGTTTTACTAAAAATTGATGATAGTATGTAGGTTGGAGGAAATCCTATAAAAATTAGGACAATATACATGAAAAATATGTGAATGAGACGAGAAATTTCGATCAGTAAAATAAGATGTCAGTGTGCGTTTATGTGTACGCCTGTCTGTTAATGAATGACAGAATAAATTCTTTATGTTAAATAATGTTGAACAAAACAAAAACAAGCTAACACTGAGAAGATTGATCATTCTCTTGCATCGGTTCAACTTTTAAAACAAAATAAATAATGAGATTCCTAATAAATTTTATATGTATTCATTGTTATTATACACAAAAAAAACATTATTTATCAAGAGACTAACTAATATGTCTGTACTATATTTCCAGTATTCAAAACTATGAGAAGACTATATACCAGCAGACTATCAATTCCCATGTGGATTAGAGTGAATTAATTACATGTTTTCTAATGATGCGTTATTCAGATAACACACTGTATAACAATTCATAGAAATCAATTTCAATCAATAGCGTGATAATGTTAGCATATGAGAATTTTTTTGACATGATTTCGATGGGAAGTATCCACTCTTTATTTTTAAGATAAAAAAAAAATTAAAAAGATGAAAGATTGAAAAACAAAAAAAAAGAGATTCCATTCAATAGATATGTGATTGAAAAGTTGGTCATTTTGTTTTGTTATGACAAAAAAAATGTGAAAATTCAAATGAAAGATAAATTAATTCCCAGAATGAAATGTGAAAATTATTTTATACTGTAGTGTGTGTACGCTATGGAATGTGATTTTGTCTGAAGAACTAATAACAAACTAAGAAATGACTATTTGGATCAAGTTTAAGATATTTTGACGAAATGAGATCACAGACGAGGATAAAATAAAAAGCCATGGTGATTCTAAATTCTCAACAGTACTTGATCTGGTGTTAATTAGTAACCGACCTTTTTTTCTAAATGGCGAGTAGTTTGAACAAAATGCTAAAACATCGAATAGTTTTTAGTTTACAAATTTTATTTAATGAACATCTATTAAAAATTTCTAGAATTCTCTGATTAAAATAGTGAGTGACGAAGGAAGCCTTGAAATTAACGATCATCAGACAGAAATTCATCATACCCTAGGGTGATGAAAAACTTTTGAACTGAATATCAAGCATTAGTTTGCCAACTTTACGCATCATTATAATTTGGTTAATTCATGAAATCAATTTTTGAACATTCATCTTTCTTTGATATTTGATTCTCGAGTAATTGACTGAAATTTGTTAGTGTAATATAACCGAGGAAGTATCACTCTGCCTGGAGCCTCTCTGGGGCAACTGCCGGTCTCAAGCTAAGATTAAGGAGGAGGATTGGGCATGGGGTCGACGAACCAATCCCTTCGGAAACCAACTTGCTAAAAAAACGCTAACCAGAAAAATCGATTCAAAGTGAGGTAAAACACCTGGATAATTAGTGATATTCTGTTGTTAGTCAATAATGAACTAAATATTATTTTGTAAATCATACTGACGATCATTAAGAATAAGCGAAGAGATAACAAATATATTTCCATGTCTAAATGATTTTAATTATCTTGCAATACTGATACACGCTACTGATCAATAAACAATTAATATGCCTACTTAAAAAATCTTTTCCAAACTTCCGAATATTATTATGTAGTTCACTGACGAATTTCAACTTGTTTAACAGATACATTTCAAAACTACACAAACTTGATCCTCTGAATGGTAGCGTTTGACTTTTAAAGACTGATTATTGATTATCTGATCCTAACTCACATATGTAATCATCAATCAATCATTGTTAGACCACCATTAGAAACCTGGAAGCACTGGGCGGCCGTTTCGTCCTGGTATGGGACTCATCCAGTGCTTCCAGGTTTCTAATGGTGGTCTAACAATGATTGATTGATGATTTCAAATGTATAAAGACACAAACCTCCAAAACTCTGCCCCAAAATATTATATATGTAAGATTTCGATGGGTCAGTAGTGTACATCATTAATTTGTGGCCAAGTTAGTGTATTTTCATAAGCGTTGCTAATTACAACAACTTGATGCTGATCGGCATTTATTCGCATATCCTCAATGTAAACAGATCTTCTTGACAAAGACTTTTTATCAGTAGTTGAACTGAAGTCTCAGTGGAATCTAGGATGCTCGTTTTGTTCTATATGGGACTCATTAGTTTTGTGGACTTGATTTTCTGTGTTGGTGTTCGCACTCAGAAACATTTAATAACCTTAGCTTTGGATTTGATATGTTCTCAACTAAGCTAATTTATTTTTTCCATTAGAATTCCTTTATCAAAACACTGTAACTGCAGGTTGTCATAAATCCACGTAAACTCACTTACATTGGGCTGTAACGAAATAATTTAGTAACATGAATAATTTCCTAATCATTTATATCGAAATGAACCTATTGATCTGTTAGCAATTTTAATAAAACGAACCTGCAACTGTTTGCATAAGTTTCGTTTTTTTGTTTAGAACAGATTATCAAAGTATCTGAATCCAGAGGTGCCTCATTAGTCAGAGATCAAAATATTCAACTCACCTCAAAAATAACTTCCCAAATTTATTCATCCTTGATGAAATTCGATAGCTAGTCATAGTGCTTGTTGAACAATGACTGATAATATTTCGGACATTGCAAAAACATTTGCTGTAAATGAATATTTAGTTAATGCAAAACGTCAAATAAGCTGTTCTCTTCATTCTAACGTTCAATTGACATTCAAAATTTACTCTACATAATTTAACGAACCTGACAGTGAAAGAAACTTATGTATACCCCCAGTATGATACCAATTCAAAACGGATATCTACTTAGCAGAATATTCACAACTAAACAAATAATTAATTAAACATATTTTTAAATTGAAAGAAACAATTTACCAGAAATTATACTGTGGTAGGTATCTAGTCAAATATGGAACATATTGTAACTAAGACTTTGTTAAACATCATTTGCATGCATTGTTTTGTTTTAGTGTTAAAAACTATTCTAATTTGTTAAATAAACAAACTTTAAAAAAAATCACTTCTACTTATATGGTATATAAATATAATAAACATTGAAGACGACGTACATAAAGTTCCAAGATGCGTGAATCCAATAGAATGATTTCAAATCGAATGAAATCTGATTTTTTTTAATTTACATATGCATCTGTATAGTAAACATAAGTGATTATCAATAGAGTAACTAACAAATGCTTATTGATTTCGACTTATGAAAACAGTAATTCTTTTCAAGTGAGTTTTTGAATGTTGACTTTGAATAAGAAATATATACAAATTTGAAAATGATCATGGTTTATAATATCAATCGATTTTAGTGAGACCATCATTAAAAACCCGGGACTAGAGGAGAGCTGTTTTGTCAAAGTATGAAACTAGTGATAATTTGATAGAAGTAATAATAATGTACACTTGGTAAGTTATGATTTTCAAAACGTGATAAGATGTAGTTTACATCTGACTATAGTTTACTATCACGATAGATATGTGTGTGTTGAATATTCTAAATTAATCCATTCCTACTTATTCGTTAGTTACACGGAATGTCTCATCCCGCCATAGCGGCCAGTAAAAGGTGCAAACGAATGAATATTCTCTGTGGTTATAACTATGTGTGAACTAAGTGTTAAAATACCCATACTACTTATATAACATATTTTTCAAACCCATTATAAAGAGTTTATAAAATCTACATGAGCCAATCCATAAGGTAATGATAGATTTCAGTATCCATAGCTTTGTCACGTGAATTATGATTTTCATACTCCCACACATTAACCATTTCAATAAAACTTCAAACCAAATAAACTTATGATGTAAGCAAATCTCACTTAAACAGTAATGCCAGTGTTTCAAGAGGTCAGTCTATTCAGCCATTTGGTTATGTGAATGAGAGAACATTGGCTACTTTTTGACAGATACTCGATTAAACTGACTCATCATTTTAATTTTACGTTCTATTACGGTAGTAGAATGTATCTTAACTCTGGTATATCACTATTGGAAAGAACCGGTGTTTCATATACTCGTAAATCAGTGGTGACTGGTTACATTTGACGAATTAGGCTTTTTCAATATAGAATTATGGAGATTGTTGTTTTACATTGAAATTGCAAATCAGTCATTGTTGGACCACCGTTAAAAACCTTGAAGCAGTGTGCGGCCGCTTTGCCCTAGTATGGAACTCATCACTTCTCACTAGAACTCCGAGAATTTCCTCATGAAGCTAGTCACTAGTGGGTACATCCTTAAGTTGATTAAAGCTAGACAACAGCGCCGCTGGATCAGTGGTCTCGAGGTTAAGTATTTACACATGAAACTGAAGATCCTGAGCTTGATTGACGTGAGCTGGAGTAGTGGATGTGCATTGCTGATAAGTCCCATACCAGATCGAAACGTCCATCCAATGCTTCCAGGTTTCTAACGATGGTGTAAGAATGACTGATTCACTGATTAGGCTTTAACTTGCAATACTCTGAAGTTGCATAAACTAATTTTAGCCTATTTTCAAACCAAGACGAATATTCACATAAGCTCTGTTGTACATAACTACAAACCCATGGAAATGGTTTCACAAGGTCATCGAATGAGTTCGAAGCTTTTATTTAAATCACAGAGTATGTTTGAAGAGTTATTTGACCTGAAACAGTAGTTTCTTTTTTTTCTAATTAGACATAAAATTTGAAAAATTCAATAGTTTCAGTATTTAGAATATATAGAACTGAATGCCACTGTGTATATATTCAGATGCTTATAGTTTTTTGCATTGAATATATGAATAATAGTTGTTACTGAATGTTAGAAAACAATAACAGCGACAACATCAACAGCAGCCTGATTTCCGCTTAACGCAATTCACACAATTAAAAGGAAACAATGTATTTGACCTGAAGGCAAAATATCTGATGAATTACGGAAGTCTATAACCATGCTGTGTTGATATTAAAGCATCAAACTCGTTTGATAAATCAATAGTGACATCCTATTCGAAAGTCGTGTTGAGTAATGAAATGACTTAATGAATGACAAATAATATAAGCAAACATATAGGCAGGAGAAGCGAGACATTATTAGATAGCAAATGATTTGCATCAACTTGTTTTAATACTCGGATAGATTTTAAGGTAGCTGTTTCACACAGTTAAGTGAGCAAATAAGTGGTCTAGTATATGTTTTGTGATTTATTTTGTTAAAACCTTAAAATATCCAAACAACTGTAATCCCTTAAAACTTCTGTTTTGTAGAAAATGATTCAAAAACTGATGAGCTCACGGGTAAAGCTGACTTCGTTATGTACATTAGGACTAATTCTGATGATTATAGATTCAGCTACGTTAGCGAAAAGAATAATTCATATAGTTTTATTCTACTATAATCCTTCTGATTACTGTCGAATCCTGTTTACTTAAATCTTTATGCATAATAGCAAAGTGAATGAATGTTTAGTAAATTACATTTCAAAATAATCTTGTAAAAATTGCTAAATGAAAGGTAAATTACAATCTTCATCAGATCTAACTATCGAGAAACAGCTTCTTTATGTTGTAGACATTACATAAAATATTAGTGAACAAGTTTAATCTGACAGAAAATCAAATCAAATTTATTGATTTCATAAAAGTAGAATCTTTCGCTTAAAATTTATAAACAGCTAAAAACAGTAATAAAAAACATGTCATAGGATCTGACAGCTTGTATATATTTGTCAATAATCATAGGTTTATCTTAGGGCTTGAAAATTTCAGTTATTTATTTATTTACTCTGAAGATGTGTCGTGCATGTATCAAGTCAGGAAAGGTCAGAAATACTAAGTTCTTCTGATCGGAATATCACCAAAAAATTATTATTATTATTATTAACTTTGCATCCAAAACTCAATTTATTTGAAACTATCAAACTACTCAAACCTTGGTATTGATATATATCCTAGGTTGAGTTATTGAGTAATAAATGAATAGTGTTCTAATTTATCAAGAACATTATAAAGTAACTACATTTCTACCTATTCTATACGAAACCAGTCTCTTGCAAAGTTTAACATATAAGTAAGAAATACTTAAATTTTGGTGACTAAACTCAAAAATGTAATTTTCTACGCAAAAAGTTGATGGAATAGTACAAGTAGTAGTAACTCAAGGTTTTATATTTTGTTACAATTTCATCTTGGGATTTATTAAATCAACTTTAGGAAAGGAAATCATTTTCACAGAGTTTCATTGCATTAATTCATGAAAAAAAAACACAACCAATTTTGAATACATATTGAATAATTAAAAAATTGATCACATCAGATCTTCTTCTCATGGATAATATAACAATAAATAAATAAATAAATAATAACAAACGGAATATTGGCGTCTTTTCTTCTTCTTCTTTATTACACAATAAGTTTTTGTCTCTTGTCTTCAAACGATGCGAAAAAGCAATCAGTTTTGATGATTACTTATTTTCACATATAACACCACAAACAAACACATACACACACACACCAATAATTTGCACATGTTACTATTTTCATTGTGATTTATGATCAATCCCAATTATGAGATAACACATTTTGCATGATGTATGTAATCATAGGAAAAAAAGAAATAAAATATTATCTATCCATTTTAATTAATAAAATTTAGTTGAAATGCTGAGATTTCAATTGAAATACAGCAACAAGTAGTAGAGTCGCCTATTTTAGCCAAACTTGTAACAATATTTTCTGATTAAAGAATTTGGTGTCGCCTTCAGAATACTTTTGATGAAGTGATTTTTTTCAACTAGATAAAGGTTGAAAACTGTTCTCTGTTTGTATTGGATGAGAGTATAAAACTTACACTGTTTCATGGTCGCCTTAAAAATATTTTTACACTTTAATCATGTTATGATTTTGAAGATTAATGTTAGTTATTTCAGCACTTCTTCTGTGAAGTTGAATGATTGTCAACTAAATTGGTTTAAATAAATAATTTACTAAAACACCATAAGAACAAACTTCAAGTAAAAGTGAAGTATTCGAATTTCTCCAAGTATGACTTGTAGATTATCCTGTGGACCTGCTTCTTGATTGGTTGTTATCGACCTTTAATATGGAACCGTCTGCCTCTTTATTTCGATTGTAACCACCCCATTTTTTCAATCGAATGTATGTCCACATTTGTCCGCGGTGTTCGTCTTCTAATTCACAGGAAGCTCAGGACGGCGTCCATGTTTAGCAATCCGAACAGTTTATTTTGTAGATGATATTCGATTTTTCTTCTTTGTCATTTTGTCCTTTGGTCTGATTGAAATGATTTTGTTAGTTAATGTCCCATACGTGTTTCAAACGGCTTCAGGAAGCTTGTTGTAATTTCCGATATTTCCTTTATGCTTAGTAGGATGACGTGTTTGTTCGTTCTGTTCTTGATTTCACTCCTACTGAGAAGTTAGTTTAATATTTTTTATGAGGCTGCATGGATAGCCGTTCTTCTGGAAGATAGTCATCAGATATTTCAGTGTTTTGTGCTGCATGTGAGCTACAGAGTTTTTGCTCGCTTGAACAAAGCTTCTAGGCAGTTGATTTTGTGAGTTCTTGGGTCGGTGCTACAATATCTGAAAATCAGATCTACGTGAGTTACCTTCGAATGTACTTGAGTTTTTAGTTTTTCTGTATCTATTCTTGTGATTGATACATGGAGAGATAAAATTTGTTGTTCGACTCCTTTCCGACTGTAGCTGTTTCCCTACTCATTCCTTTTCGTGATGCCAAATGTATCGTCACTAATCCTAAATATAAGACGGTACATAAAATCACTTCAATGTATTTAAGAGCATAGTTCTAATAGTCTACAATATTATGTCCTGCGTTCAGAAATCAAATCAGATGTACATAACTGTCTCTATGTCGCCAATACATTTTTAATAATCTTTTAAGTTATCTTACAATAGTTGGGATTATTTATATATGTTTATTCAAAGATCGAAAGCGTTATATGATGCAAATCTTCTTTTGTGATGAACATTTTGAATAAAACAAAATGTAACTTTCAAAAATTCTGTTTTGATTAATAGAGAGACGGCTAATTTAAATTCTGCGCATTAATCAAAATGTGTTGAATTTTATCCCAGCAACTTTTTATAAATGCATCCCAAGACGATTAAAGTTAGTGTTTGTAATGAAGTTCCATATTAGAACTTTACTTTATCTAGTTTTTAGTTGTAGTTTTTGTTTAAATAAGTGATGTTACTTTCATTTCATTTACATTTTATAATGCTCGTTTAAGTAATTAGTAGAATTCCTTTTCCACTCATAGTAATGCTGTTTGTATTGAATATTATATATTTGGTTATAGTAGAAAAGTAATTAGCAGCAAATATCTAATATTTCAAAAGAACTTCGCTCGCTATTATTTTGTAAACCCCTAACTCGACAACTTGAATTGTGAACTATGATTTCTATTGTGAACATCAGAACAACACATGTAAGCGGACAAAATTGTTTTCGATTAGATGGTCATCAGGCTTTCTTCTTTCATATGCATAAATATTAGTATAATATTTTTAAACTAATCAAGGCAGTTTATGAGTCAATGATCACAATGAAATAGATTACGTAACTGCACGTAATAAATAAAAGTACAAGTTGATAGTACTACAATCAGTACACCTGTCTTCCTACTATCAACTTGTACTTCTACCTAATATGTGTATTTATGTAATGTATCTCATTGCGATTGTTGACTCACAAATTACCTTGATTAGTTTAACATTTTCATATAAACATTCAAGTATTTTTTACTGATGACTAATTTACTAAAACAAATTTAGAAAAACGTAGGTTGAACAATAAGTGTAGAGTTAAAAAGTAGACAATTAGATTGTAACAGTTCATCGATGGTTTAAATTCGTTAACACATTTTACCAGTGATCTAAAAATGATCTTACTAATTATTAATTTACCTAGCTTACATCATGAACTGACTCTATTTAAACAACCACTAAAAACTAGGAAATATATGATCGATATATAAGAGTTCAATGGTTCAAAGGTTAGGCGCGCATTATGATATTGACGGTCCATTCGTTTGTCCCTCCTCTATAATGACATACAAATGACGAGCTTCATTTGAAAGATAATGGCTGTCCAGTCTTTCCTTCGCTTCAGGTATACATCATTTAAGATTAGTCAGTGGTGTAACCAATGAGATCGGACACTTTTCATTTCACTCTATAGTTATATTCATTCTGTTATTTATATATAAATCAATACACACAAAAAATTAATTGTAATTTAGTTACCAACGTTTTTTGCTTAAAAACTTAACTGTTTTTAATGTTTGTTTAAGTGAATTTTATTAAATGTTGTTTTGTTGCGGTTTCTAAAAAAACCAAATACACTCATGAAAAATACATACTGACAAAATATATAAGAGTATTCGAGAAAAAATTCTCTATGTAAAATTATCGAAAGTCACAGAATAAATATCATTCAAACTGTTCAGTTTAATGAATGTAAATTCATTTACGTGATGAATTACTCAGCCTTGTTGAGTTTTGTATTTGTTTATTCAGTAACACTAACTTACATTTAAATTTGTTCGGAACAAATAGTGCTGCTAAGTTTGTGAATTCACAGAGAATTTCGCTTGTCTTTATTATTCAAGTAAAAATAGAAAAGTTTTCTTTTAAATTGAAATATGTATCAGTTAGAAAATAACAGAGATTCGCGATATGCAAGCCTGAACACCACGTTGAGGTAGCAACTACTTGTCAGGACAGGAATGCAGCAATCAGTTTCAGCCAAACAAGAACAGAGAAAACCAGGCACAAGCTGAATACACAGAAGCAAACAAGCAAGTGAAGAGGTGCATCGGAGCTGAGGAACTTAAATATGTGGAAGATCTAGCACTGACGGCAGAAAGGCTGAAAGAAAAGGGGACATGAGACAATTGTATGATACAACAAATATGCTAGCTGGAAATTATGGCAAACCAGAGAGACCAGTGAAAAGCAAGGAACGAAGAGTAATCAGCAACAATGAAGAACAGCGAACCAGTTGTGTAGCGCACTTAGAACAACTCTTGAATAAAACTCACCTAACATGGAAGCAGCATCCACGGACCTCTCAATCAATGCTGGTTCGCTCAACAGTTGAAGTTATCAGCATGACTATAAGATAAATGAAAAGTAACGAAGAGACGGAGAATATGCCGCCAGCTAGCATTCTTTAACCTACGCTGTCCTGGGCCTTCCAACCATGTTCTATCCAATTGTTTTTCATTCCTCTCATGTCTGCCTCCATTTCTAGGTGTAATGTGTTCTTTGCTCTTCCTCTTTTACGTTGTTCTTATGGGTTCTAAGTGAGGCCTTGCCCTGTGAAGCAGTCGGGTGCTTCCCTCAATGTGTGGCCTATCCACCTCCACCGATTCTTCATGATACCTTCTTACGCTGGAATCTGGTTTGATCTCCCTCACAATAGGTTACTGTTGATAGTGTCTGGCTAAAGGATCCGAACTATTTTGCGTAGAAAAATGTAAATAAACACCTGTATCTTCCGGATAATGGCTTTTGTGGTTGCACAAGTCTTCGCCTTATACATCAGAACTGCCTTAACATTTGTATTGAAAATTGTGGCTTTGATGATGGTTGACAGTTGTTTTGAGTTGCAGATTTTCTTCGCTTAAAGAAATATAGCCCTTGCTATGTTAGTCTTCACTTTTACATCTGTGTCAGATCCACCTTGCTTCTCCGTCAAGTGAGATTCGGTTGGTGTATGTTGTATTGTATCAGAAAATCTTTCTTTTCTCTTTGTGTATGTTGAGACCTACTGCTGCAGAGGCTACTGCAAACACCGTAAATATATGATTATTTCAATTCACTTCAAAATATTTAATTGACTTTATACTTTGTTTCTTTTAGTATTATCATAAATAGCATTGAAGATAAGAAGCGTGATAAATGTTGAACACTTTTTAGCACATTTTTTCATTTAAACAATAATAATCATAAATAATTGTGAAACAATTTATTAACTTAATTCATTTTCCTGTCAAAATTTACGACAAAAAAATTATGGAACACACGTATTATTCTCAAAAACATTTTATTAGTTATCATGATAAGTCTGTTGTTTATGCTTCCTGAAATTCTACAAAATAAGATGTTTGTTATGATGTACAGATAATATTAATATAATACACTGTTAACATGATTATCAGAGTAATTAATTTGTTGAGAAAAATTAAATTATATTTGCCATCTTATCATTATCGTTGAAAATGTATTCATATACATATATATTTATATATGTACATTTTATTTTCGCTTGAAATCATTCGAGCATGTAATTTTGGTTACATTAAAGTGTTAACTGTTTGACAAGGTTGGATAATTATCCATGTATTTATTGTCATTAAAATAAGATTTTTGTAACGATGCGTAAGAAAATGTAATGAATCCAAACAAACTAAGAAGAAAATACATAGAAAAATTCCCATACTTATATCGGTAATGCTATTTTATTCTACGGTTTGTATTATTTTCAAGAAGCAATTAAAATATCATAAAAATATACAAATGAACATTGAATACTAATCGTTCGTTTATTATGTATACATGTGAAGGTCATTATTTGATCATCGTTTTTATTGATAGTAGTAATAATGTGGATATTGTGACCTTGGATTATATTATCCTATCTACTGCGAATTAACACAAGTTCATATATGTATTTATTTGTTGTAGCTTGGTTGGTTTCACATTGAAATAGACATAAAACCAAAAAAAAACATTATCTTCGTGTAACTCTTTATTTTGTTGTTTTTTCCACCGACGATTTTTCTCTTGACCAGTAATAATATTCATATGGCATAAAAATTTTTATGATTCACAGTAAAATGTGATGTTACATATTTTCTTTGACTTCTATTCGGAATCAAGAAGAAATTGGAGCATGATGCTAATAATAAAAATTTCATGACTCTGTTGGTAAGAGAATGATCATAAAATTTAGAGAAAAAAGAAGACAGGTAATTAATTCGCTGAATGAATGTGCACATTTGAACAATAAATAAAGTAATAAGAATAAAATGAAATTTTCTTTTGTATCATTTGTCTTACAGTGAAGTAAAAACAAATGGATAATTTTATGAAAAGATGTTGCAATTGAAATTTGAAAAAAAAATTTCTGAATTTGTTTTCCAACAAAGAAAAACAATATTTTACATGTACGAAATGATTTCAAAGAACTTGGTATTTCAAACTAGAAAGTTAAACTCTCGGATTCGTGTTTTTTAATATATAAAACTAGGTTATTGTGAAGATCGTTGTTTTATGCATTGAAATCATCAATCAATCATCGTTATACTGCCAGCAGAAACCTGGAGGCACTGAAGGTCCGTTTTCTCCTGGTATGTGACTCATCAGCAGTTTGCATCCACGGATCCTGCTCCTTGAAGGCATGGACCCTAAAACCTTTGGTCTTGTGCGCGAAAGACCAACCTCCAGACTAGGTTACATGAACTAGCTATTCATTGAAGTACAGAGCATTAAATATTTCCGAGTTAAGTAAATATTTTTAAATTACAAGCTGTAACATGAAACTGATTATTGGAACAGCAAATATTTAGTATTAACAGACCAAAATGAATTATATATATATTTATTGAGATCATTTAGTACTTATTATTGATAAATAAAGTAACCCATTGTGTTCATGAATAAAATTAAAGAGAACAGAATCTCTTCCATATTTATAGAGACCTATACATTTATCAAACAACTATAAATAAGAATGTACAACTTATTAAAGGATTTCTTTGTAAAGACAAATTATAAATTGGTTTTACAAGGGTTAGTCTCTAATTAATATGTACTTAGCTTTAGGAATTCGAGATATCTATTGCAAACTTTTATATATATATCAATAAAATGAAGACTCTTCAGTGTTAACGTTTGAACTATTTTTACTGATTTTCAATTAGAGTTATAGAGATCAGTGTTTTTACACATTCGAAATCATCAATCGATCATTGTTAGACCACAATTAGAAACCTGGAAGCACTGGACGGCCGTTTCATCCCGATATGGGACTCATCAACAGTGCGCATCTATGACTTCTTCACCCCGCAGGATTCGAACCCGAGACCTTCGATATTGTGAGCGAACGCCAAACCACTGGGCCAGCATCCATCGGAGTTAGACATTAACACCGTTGGATGGATACTTTTACTTAACAATTTACGTCTTTTAATTTTATTACTCTAGAATATGCTTTTTTTCAAATGTAGTTGTTTCATTTTATTTGAGTTGCTCTCCAAGTTAATTCACCTGAAATCGTCCAGTCCTTAAGTATTGTTTTATGAGAGGGCAAAAAAGCACTTTTTTTCAATCACATTTATTCCATTCACATCATAGTATGCTTTATCCTTCATATGTGACATAATCATCATTGTTATCAGTGATATAATTTGACTTAAGTATTGATATCATAATTACATTATGAATAATTATTCATTGCATTTTATTGTGATGAATAAACTCAAAATGTACTTTTGAAATGTAATCTTTTCACTATCTAGATTTCAATACTTTCGATGATAAAAATCATACATAGACACTGTTATTTATTTGAAAATGTGATATTTCGTTTTAATATATCCAATATCCACACAGTCAGTCAACTTGTGTGATTGTGAAAACTAATTTTGAATCGACTACGTCATACTATGCTATAAATGTTGTAAACAAAATTCCAAAATACAATGAAACAATTTGTGTTAAATAGATAACTTATGAATTTTGTAAATTTATTAAACAAAATGATATAATGCAAACAAATTAAATTCTCTTGAGAAAACACATTTTTAGATGGGAGGACTATTATTGTTGTACATAAAATAATTTTCGTATTCTAAACTAAATTAATAGATTCTATGCATGGAACCGTATTTTCATTTTGGTAGTGAGAATAAGTATCACGTACAGCTCAGTGGTTATTTTGGATAGACATAAAAATATCTGTGAAATTTTTTTCACTTTATTGATACCGATGTTCATTGATTCTTTTATGGATTATTATATGGATATCAGATTACAAAAAAGTGTTTTCGTTTATAAAAATTTCAAGCGAATTAATTATTATCACCCGAGTATGATCAAGTGGTCAACTGAACATCCGCTCGAAATTACTAACCATCATTAGTTCGGTTATTTCTTTCATTCGTCCTCACTGTCTCTCTCCCTCCATCGAATTTGCTGTTATAAGTTGATCCGAAATAAAATAAGATGAGAATCTCAAGTGCTTTGGTTTTCGAAATTAGATACATAAGGAAAATGTAAATTGTTATATAGATAACAAAAAGGGTTTCATTTACATGTTGTGAGGTTTATGCAAAACACTTCATTGTTATGAATCTAATTACGTAATTATGAATTACCCAAATTAAATTGTTCTCTGAGAGTATGCAATACAGGGCAAAATGATAATAATAATAATAATAATAATAATAGAGCATATAACATGCAAAACGTATCATTCATCATTTAGTAAACAGTAGTCATAGTCACAGCTACTCAGAACAAAAACATCCACACAGTCTTTGATATAACACACAAAGACATATAGACCGTTTATCAATGTACTGAATTTAAACTTGATGATCAAGTGCAGATCTAAGCGCTGATTACTTGAAAAAGGATTCGGTAAACAGGTTTAACATAACAAATTAAATTTTTGAAAGTACAAAATTCAATTAACAGTATAAAAATAAGTATTAGTCATCATGTAGCATCTCACTATTCATTCGTTCATTGTACTTTAATAATTAGTCGTTTGAATTATTCGATAATTGTATCGACCATAATTTTGTATTTGTAATAATTCGATTACAGTATCGATTATTGTATATTTGATTGTGTGCGGATGCTTACTTGCTTATCACATGTCTAACCTATTATAGCTTGACTATAAATACATAGTAATTCTTCAACTCATACAGAGTTGGCTCACTCGCTTTCTCCAATTCGCTTCGTTTTTGCTTGTACGCTTCCCTTCTCATGTTTGTCTGTATAAATGAACGCATGAAATAAATTCATCCGCAACACTGTATTTGGCTTCTTACTACCGCCGTCGCACAAACGGGGTTAGCTTAAATATAATATACCGAAGTGGAAAGGAAGACTTAATTCATTGCACACTCGATCATTCGTCCACATTGGGCTCCAGTAAAGAGCAACAGTATAAACTATTTTCTTGACCTTTTTTAAATAAACTTAAGTGGCAAAATGATGTAAAATTTTTAGGTCAAGAATAGCAGAAACTGTAAATGTTAGAAAAGAAGTGCAAATTGTTTTGCTTTATATGTCACTATGAATACTGTTATTTATTATACGTTAGAATTATACGAATTTTTATTCCAAATCATACCATTACAACTTGTTTAAATCTGTATTAGAAATGTTCAACCAACTAGAATGCTGTGAACTTTGACTCTTTTAACAAATAATCGGACATACTTGCTCATCTTTTATTCAATTATACCATAAGTATTCAACAATCAAACATGTAAGTGAGATAAGTGACTGAAATGATAAGAATTCCATTGCTTTGTTTTCAGTGTACTATTGTTACTTATGACATAATCGGAGATGGAAATGTAAGGCGAATCTCAAAATAAACATTCGAAATTTAACTTTGGATTTCAGCATACTATACGAATAACTAATATGCAAATAATACATTATGTTGATGCAAAATACCCAATCACAGGGTAGTTATATTCTCTGGGTGTTGAGTGTTGATTCAATTCTTTTACTATAACATTCCTTGAACACAACGAAATATTTGACTTGACATTGAAAATTACTTTGTCCAATGTTCAGTGACTGAATTGTCTTCAGATATCTAGAAGAATCATTGATGCACCAAATTTGCGTTGATATTCTGCTGATAAATGTTATTTATCAATTACAGTTTCACATTCATTACCTGCAGGAACCTCTTGCTAATAATATTTTACATAAGTCCACTGGAAATATATGATCACTAGCCTTAAGTCATATACGCTGTCAAATAATTCATCTTAAAGACAGAGGGAAATACTACTCTTCTATTGTTAGTTTAAGTCGTTATTGACTGTTGAAAAATTAAATTTGTTTGCAAACTGAGGAAATGTTACAACAATTAAAAATGATTTTTTCTCTTCGATAGACATGATCAATATATCTTATCTTAAATTAATCTGCATAATATTTATGAACAAGGGTGAAAAATAACAAAACTATTTCGAAAAAATTTGTTTAGTAGTGCAAGTGTATGTTTTTTTTAACATATTTAAATGAAAAAGTCTTAATCCAAACAAAATTTATTGAAACAATTTCAGTTGTTATGATAAGCAGTATCACGTTGATGCTCTTAACGAATAGCTACTTTGTCAGCTGGATTAGTACGAAAAAACATATCATCCAAATAACATTAAAAATCAACAGCTATTCGATGAATTCTCAACACTGCAGTTACCCCTTGGTTCAGTTATACTTGCCATAGACTTCAAATAGCATCAGATCTAACACTCGTCCTGTAGTTATCAAATTATGATATTATCGGTATAGAGTTGTAAAGACTGTTGAGTTTCATTGAAATCATGAACCGATGATCAATGAAAGACCATCATGAAAAGCCCAGAAGCACTGGAAGAAAATTTCAGATGTTCCAGTGAGAATCTGCGACACTGCTATCGTTGACAGATCTTTCACATATTTCTGTTTATCAGCTTTAATGCTCCTCTTCACTTTCTTGTTTGCTACTATGTATTAGACCCTTGCCTTGGCTTTCTTTGCTCTCGTTCAGTTGATACTGATTGTTGCCTTCTTGTTCCTCCTTTCTTGAATCTTATCCAATGTATCAATAGTGATTCATTGCATATGTTGTTGCTTCTTGTAGCCTGAAACTCTATGACACGTTGTTGTACTCCAAGTCAGTTTCATCTCCACTCAGTAGATCATGAAAGACTCGGTACTTGTTGCTGAGCGCTATCTTGAATTCTCTAAGTTTGCCAGTATCTTGAAGAAAGGGTGTATTAAACTTTTGTGATGCTACTCTACCAGTTGTCCAGTGCCTCTACAGCTACATTTTCATATTGGCAACCAGCAAGTGATGATCTGAGGCCAAATCAGCTCCTCTCATTGTTCTCACGTCTTCTATAGTCAGTCTAAACTGTTTACTGATGCAAATAATGTCAACTTGGTTCTCCCATTGTGATCCTGTGACATCCAGATGACCTTGTTTATGAGTTTGTATGGTGCACCCTATGATCAGTTTGTTGAAGTCTCACTGTTTTCGTTCCTCCCTCCGCGTCAATGCCGTCTAATGATGCCTTCACATCCAATGTTGCCCATTCCAAACTTGGCGATTAGGTCTTTCATCAGAATGGTCAAGTTCGCTCCATACAAGAGAACTCTTTATTCATTTCTATCGTCTTGAAGGATGCTTTGATGATCCTATAACCATGAGATTCTCATCCCATAATTTCATTTTGTGCTTCTCTGGACAGCAAAGGTGTAACACCTTTTGTATGCGAATTATTTTCTTTTTCATCGCATGAGTATAACAGCG
This sequence comes from Schistosoma turkestanicum, assembly GCA_944470395.2. Lineage (NCBI taxonomy): Eukaryota > Metazoa > Platyhelminthes > Trematoda > Strigeidida > Schistosomatidae > Schistosoma > Schistosoma turkestanicum. The sequence continues at coordinate 18,659,779 of OX103972.1, read as the reverse complement.
TCTCTCCTGAAGTTAGTTTTCGTTGCCCAAACTGCGTCAAATATGTTTCGTTACTTTCAAGTTCCACCAGGTTGTATCTTTTCACTTCCGCAACAACTTGAATAGTTCTTTTGGTCTCCCACAATATATGGACATTCTGCGTGCCTAAATTAATAGTCACTTTGTTTGTCAGAAAAGACATTGACCTCATGAGTTCTGAAGGAATTCGGCTTTCATCATGAGGCGTCATAATTCTTCTAAACGAAGACCTAACAACTCCCAGAGCAGGGTTGAGACTGTATGAACCGTTATTTCTGGTTAACATTATTTTAGCAAGTTAGTTTTTTACAGTATGTGGTCGCTAACCCCATGCTAAACCCTTCTCCAATGTCCGAGCTTGGGACTCGCTTGTTTACTCAGAATATGCCGATGACAAAGCCTTTCTTGGTGAAGACGATGACAAAATGTAGTCTTTTGATTACCTTAAGTAAAAATGCGAGCATATTCGGGATGTGACTCTCTTGATCGAAATGCAAATGTTGCTTCAGGATTGGATTGGATCTGCACCTGCAATAGTGATAGGGAGTGACGTAGTCGAACGCGTTGACCGCTTCACTTATCTGGGGAGTCTCATCAGTGCTGACGGCCTGGTGACTGACGAAATCTCAGCACGGATACAGAAAGTTCGATTAGATTTTGCCAGCCTGCGTCACTTATGGCACAGGCGAGATATCCGTTTGCTAACCAAAGGTCGAGTGCACTGTGCAGTAGTTCACTCCGTTCTCCTATATGGATGCGAAAATGATCAGTCAGAGTAGAAGATATTCGTAGGTTACTGGTTTTCGATCATAGGTGTCTCCGAAGCGTTGTTCGTGTATCATGGGACAACCGTATAAGCAATGCCGTCGTTAGAAAACGATTTTTAGGTAGGGATGGTAGATCAGTTGATGAAGTAATAAAACTTCATCAGTTGAGGTGGTTGGGACATGTGTTACGTATGCCTAACCACCGACTGCCGCGACGAGCTATGTTTTGTGGTTTAGGAATAGGTTGGAAGAAAGCTAGGAGCAGTCAAACCAAAACATGGCGCAAATCTGTGAAGTCACTGACAAGTGGACTGAGTCATGTTAGTAGATGTAGACTACCTGGTTGGGATCCGCGAGATGATAGTAACCGATGGTTAGAGACCTTGAATGACATGGCTCAAAATCGTTTGCAGTGGCTTTGGTGCATCCACTCTTTGTGTTCTAAGAAATTCTAAACTTCTGACTTCCTGATCAGCTTTATTTTTCTATTTTTAAATTTATTTCACTGGTTTATTCTTCTTTAATAATATCTTCGAAACCTAATCTTCTCCATTACCCTTAATACTTATACTACATTTATCACTATGGGAATTGAACTGAGAATTGTATCCCTGTGAAATGGCGACTTGGACTAATGTACTTACGTACGAAGTTCTACGTTGTATAGTACTGACTCACTGTCCGAGCTTGGGACCAGCACTCACCCTAGAAAGGCTGCAGCAGAGATGTTACCAAATGGCAAAGTGTGAATTTCTACTATACCTGCCGTTAACTTATATCACAACGGAATTAAGCTAAAGATATTTGGGATACTTCATTCATTTCCAGATATTATGAATACTATCAACTATTTAGTATACACTAGTATATAGTGGTAAATTTACAAAATATTCTCCAATCAAATTGTGACACATTGTAAAAAATGTAAGCAACCCATTGTTTTGTAAAATACTTTTCCCCTTGACACAAAAGAACAAAATTGAAACAGACTCATCCGATCCTACTATACTTGTCTTTTTTGTTAAACACATCAAAAATGGTCCATTGATCTTCTACTTAAAACTAGTTCACTTTTTTGTCCACAATATGAAACATGTGAATGACTGTGTATGTAAAATATATTTTAAAATAAAACCACGAGTTCTACCGAAATATAACTTAGAGGATAGCGGTTTTACATAAAAAGATTTAGTCATCGTTAAGAAATTATCTTGCCGACCAACCTCTAAACACTGACACATGACAAGTTATGAATAAAATAAAACAATCATATTTTAAACACAATTATTGTAAGGATTACTTCACGAATAAGTCACAACATGAAAAACATAAATACATAATCTACACAGTGTCATTTGTATACCAGAACAAACAATATGGAAATCCTAATCATAATTACTCTGTACATTTAAAAATTGGTCAATTTTGTCTTGTAATTCTCATGCTGAATTCAGAGTTTCATATACTGTTTAAATCAATACAACATGTTTTAGAATTAACTAGATTGATAATACTTGTTGTTATTATTCACTGTTCAATTTTTTGCAGGTTAATCGTGTTGGATCATTTTATGTTTAATAGTCTATACTCACTGAATGACAAATAAATATATACATTGGATGATATTGTACAGCTCGTATTTGTAATCCCAATCTATTTGATTAAAAAAGAAAACACGGTTACTGGTATTCAAATTAAAACAAAATTTCAGCCATTTATTTTGAACTCAATATTTATAGACCAATTTTGATTTTCATAAAGTTTCACTCATTTATTTATATTATTAATTTTAGCAAGTAAATGAAATAAACAGAACAATTCAATGTGAAACCTTTTTCCAAGCCAAAGAAAGAAAAAGGTTTACTTTTGGTATAATCTGTTGTACAATAAAGGTTAAATATGAAACATAATTTTTGTTTTTAAATCTAATAATAGTCGTTTTCTATGGTGCATATATGTGTGTGAATATAAATGTGTAGATTCGAAGCTAGGGGTACAGAGATTATTGTTTCTCAGCGAAATTGATTTATTCAAAAAACTTAATATAAGAGTATTTATTGTCCGTCTAACATGTCTTAACCTACCTTTGGTTTATTTGAAGATTGTTTAGCATAACTAAAAACTCCAGCTGAAGACCCTCTAAGGTTACTGACGACACAGGTCAAAAGTAAAGAATGAGGATTGACAATCGGTTTGTCAGTTCTACTTAGTCAATAAGATCCTCGGTACAAAATAACTAGAACGGTAGCATAATTATTCATTTTTGAAACAATCATATAATATAAATGAAAAGAATTTTGATAAGCTCCAAGATTTATTTAATCGTTCAAATAGATTACTGAATTTAACTTAAATTGATAGATTAAAATTTGTAATAAATTACTGAAAGATTGTTAAACATAATATGATTCTTTTCTTTTCTAACATCTTAAATGAACTTAATTTTTTAAACTAGCTAGAGTGTCACTTGAATGATGAATTAATTTTAGACTAACTTCAAATGATTCAAGTTTTGATCTGGGATTAAAAAGGATAACAAACAATGATCACGAATGAAATATAATTTTCTGAAATTAAAACAAGAAATCTTGTCATTGTGACGACGAAACGCTACGATACGTCAGAGGGAGAAAAATAATAATAAGCTGAAGAACTTAGTTCTAACAAAACAAGTAAATCTATCCTTCATTAGTTTGCTGTCAAGTTTGAAGTCTTCAAAATCAATCTTTTACAAACTGTGTCTAAATATCCACAACTGAGAGTCTTATACATTTATTCCAATTACCATTCCTTTAACCAATCTGATGATCACAATATACAGCGAGCTGATATTTGAAATTTCATAATTGGACTTACATTCACATTGAACAGTAAGTATTTATAACTTTTACTAAAAGTTTTTGATATTTTGTTATCAATACTCATTGATTGGTAATCGAAATTATAATTCAATTACCCAACTTTATATTACACAACTTCATACAAGTTTGTTACACTGAATGACTGCTAGTTTTTTATTTTAAAATGAAACTATTCTGATCATAAACGACAGAAGTGGTCTCCAGAAATTTCTTGAAATCAAAAAAAGAATTCCTGCATTTGAAAAGCTCGTGTTATTAATTAATTCAATAATTAAATGTCATATAACTGAAAACCAATCAACTAATTTATTTTCTGATGAAATATTAATTAAAAATACTCTCATCAATACTAATATACCAATGGTAGACAATGCAACATACAATGAATACGACGAATCAATGATCATCTTACTAACTCATCGATTATTTAAATTGATTTTCAATTTTTATTTAAATGAAAAATACCATTTCATTTATTTTAAAAAAAAATTACCTCTGTTCTAAATTTATCTTTGAAAAAAAAGCTTATGAGAAAATATATAGATTAGCCAAATGACGAAAATGTCTTTAATTATTAAAAAAAAATCTATTTCAAAACTATTTATCAAAATGGACAACGAGATTTTTTTTCAACTCTAAATTATTGAACAAGACACATTCTCTGTCATTTATTCATTGTAAAAAAAATTAGTCCAATGTAAATAACGCATAAAAAAGAATTTTGTGTGTGATTTATGAATAATTTTATTGTCTAAGATGATAATAATAATAGTAATAAAACAATGTCATTATTTTTATGCAAATGTTTATTTATACACCTTTAATGATAGTAGTTTTTTTTCTAGTTTACTTGCAAACTCTTCATGAATTGAAATCACCATAATGTTGTCTAAAGCGTATCACATGAGTGCTTGCAACTTGTACTATTAGCATGACTACTTCTATCACTTCTTCTACTACTACTACTACTAGTAGTAGTAGTAGTAGTAGTAGTAGTAATAGTAGTATTTGTGTTTTCTGTTTGCTTACCCCCCCCCTCACAATCGTGCTCTTCCTACTAACATCACTGTCAAATGGTTGGTTCTTTTTAGACAATATTCTTCATTCATAAAGATATATATATATATATATTAGAAATTTACAATTAAAAAAAATTGGTTCATTGTTTTTTGAGAATCCATCTTTAATATTTCTCAAGTTTGAGAAATATAAGCAAAACAAAAAACAAGAATAATGTAACTTAACATAGAAAAAAGAAAAATTAGCAAACGTCAGTAATAAAAATTGAATATTGACAAACAAACAAAAATATAAACAAATTATACATAATAATAATAATATTAATTCATCTAACAAACTAATTGTATGAAGTAAACAAAATTAGAAAAACATAAATATAAAAGAGAGCAAGAGAGAGAGAAAAATTGGTTTGATCATTTTTATTACTCCTTTACTAATAATTCAAGTTTTATTAGGATGACCCCTGATAAAAATTAATCATAATAATTAACAATAAAAATATACATTTGTTATGGAATTGTTAGTTTGACATCTTTCACATAAATAATATCTGACAGTGTGTCTTACATACATATATATGTATAGTTTGAATGTCATTATGAATTAGTTACTGTGTGTTATGAAAGAAAATAGTGGGGTTTTTGACTTAGTCAAAATATAATCGATTTATAATGAACATGTGATAAAAACTATAATGTGTTGCAGATGACGCTTAACACTTAAGTAATATTTATCAATAGCTAACTGTTAGGATATTCACCAAATATCCTATGAGGATTATTTGTAAGTCTAATTATATTGGTCAATTCCTATTGGTCGTCCTAGCTATCAATGTCACATACTTAAATGTTGTTTCCTATTCGACTTAACTGTATAAATATGTATTATCTGTAACGTTTTATGACCCGGATCCTTATTTTCTTCTGGACTCAGACCACGTACTTTCTGTATGCTTGCAGAATACACGTTCTACTTCATATTAAGTCTTCTTTTACTTAATGAGGGGTTTGGAACGATCGGATTATAGTAGCATGTCGTGTCGCCGGATCGTCTATCTTCGCTGTCATTCACCAACTAAGGTAAACTCGTAATAGTTCAAGCGTATCAAATGATGTGTTTACATGCAATTGTAACACTAACATTGACGAACACCGGTCAAATTCACACACCTAACCATCATTGTTTAGCAAGGTAATTGACAAAATTAACTTTTAGGTATTTAGACAACAGTTAACACTTTATTCGAGTAGATAACTACTACTTAAATGCCCAACTTGGAATAGTTTACCTTGTTGAGATGGTGTTGCATGAGAATGGGAAACAAAACTTGTAGTGATAAACTTTATTGTCTAAATAAGAAAAGAAAACTGTTGGTTAAATTTGAAAATCTAAAAATTCTAGTAGCTGGATTATCCAGCTTTATTTCGCCTATCATTACTAAACATTTTGATTAGTCAACAGGCGTATAGACATAAGACAAAATAACTATTTATAGGGAAGCTTCAAAAAATTTTTTTTATCTTATCCGAGATATGTTTCATTTTTTTAAAAAATCCGCTACACCAACTAAACAACAGTGCCTTGCATTTTCAAGTATCCTGTTAAGCTCGTCTTGGAAATCCACTCAGTGGTTGTTATAATTATTGATTATTGAAAAAAAGAAGTGGTGAATGAACACAAGGTCATTTAGGAGAAAATCACAGTAGGAATATCATGATCAGTTGATGCTTTTATTTGGACAGTTCACGATCGAAAATGCAACTTCAGAACTCATACTATCAGAGTAAATAAAATAGTTCAGAATTATGACATATGCATTCACTGATTTTCATGTCAGTAAATTAATAACATCTAATAAAGTATATCAGTTAGGAACGTCAGTAAGAATTAAGAACTTAAAAGGATCCTAATAAAGTTAATTAATTATTTTTTCGAAATTTCTTGAGTTTTTAGAAAATAATTATGGTTCTTCGAAAAAAAATTATTTTAAAAAATATATAACACAAAAGTTATAGTTTAAATCCTGGTCACTTCTGCCCTTGTGAAATAAATAAACTGATTATAATAGAAAATAATATTTTGAAAATATTAAAAATCTCATTCCATTTGACTCGAGTACATAGAATAACAAAAGATGAAATGGAGTAAAATAAGTGAGTTTTATTTTCTTTCACAATGATTTATAAAATACAAGGTTAAACTTTTTCACATTCCAACCGTTTAAAAACGTGGCTCTACCTTTTTATTCATATAATATAAAGGGATGAACAGATGGTTCATTGAAGCCCAATGAAAATAGATTGTATTGATTATTTCATGGTTGAAGATTCATCTTACTGATTAGACCCAAAGGTTATTTTCTTCAACCACTGAAAATACAAAATTAGTAGATATGACATCAGCGTAACTGGATAAGTGTTTAGATTGCAAAGTGATCGACATTAATTGATCACCACTAAGGAGTAAATAGGCATAACAAAGATAAGACTCCATAATTATTGTCGGTAGCACAACATGTTGTAGGTGTTAGCTACTTTATTAATAATGAATCTTAAAAAACATATATTTCACCAACCTCAGTTAAGTAATATCTATATACCCGTAGCCTGACATATTTATGATATGTTACTTACTTACACCTGTTAGCAGTTGTGGAGCATAATCGGTCGACCACAATCTCCAATAAATTCTTTCCTCAGCTCTGTTTTTCAGTTGTTTCCAATTACCATTCGTTATTCTCATGTCTGTCTCCAATCGTCGGAGGCAATTCGCTTTTTCACCCACCTCTTTTACTTTGGCCTTTAAAATTCCAACCCAGGGCTTACCTTGTGAGGCAGTCAAGTGATTCTCTCACATTCAGTACTATTTCCTATTTTCTTCCTCAGCTCTAGTCTGGTTTGTTCACTCTCACAGTAACTTGATGATGATGGCGTCTGATCAAAGGATCCGCAGTATCTTGTGTAGACAAGTGTTTACATCTACCCATGTCTTTGGGATGATGGCCTCCATAGTTCGAACTTCCAGTCCATATAATGGAGCTATCTTGGCGCTCGTATTGAAAATTCCGACTTCGGTGTTGGGTGACAGTTGTTTTGAGTTCTAGATACGCTTCATATGCAGGACTGCTGTTCTTGGCTTTACATCTGCATCAGATCAAGCTTTTTAATAAGTGATACTGTCTAGGTAAGTAAAAGTTTTCACATCTTCCATGGCTTCTCCTTGTGCAGATAATTGTTCGCCTAAAGAATTTCATTACACTATTCTAAGATCACATTTTTAAAAATCATCAGATTCCAAAATACCAGTAATATTATCAAGGTTTACACTGTTGGTAAGGGAACATGTTGATTAGTTTGCATTTCTCTTGAAGAGTTATCTGTAACATTTAAGTAGAAATTAACATTTATGTATTTTTTCTCTTTTTTTCTAAATATTCCTCAACATTTACAAATTTCTCAAAAGAAAGATTATTCATTCGGCTTAAACATTTTAAATGTAAATCTCTATATTGTACTATTAACATGTTAATCTTCACCTAGATACACTATGTAACTAAAAAGACATAAAAATTAAAAATTTTTACATTTTGTCAAAATAGTTTCTGAACGTTTTTTTTTCTTTACACAAACATTAAGTAAAATTGCACAGCAATTATCAAGGAATGAAACACTTCTAAAATTTTGTAAAAACCATGAAAAGTGATTTATGCTATGATATGCAGAACAAACAAACAAAGGGATAAACAGCTTTTCCCTGCTAAAATGAATTGCTTTAGGTTATATTCAAATCGACGGGTAATGGAGGACATTTCAAAAATACAACGTTAACGTTTTTACAATGAAATATACATGTGAGAAAACATATGGAAAATCATTCTTTTTGTTTTTTGGAACATTTCTAACATGCGTGTTGATAAAACAAATTGCTTTTTATGAAAAAATTTATCTTAATTAAATGTATAGCAAAGAAATAATAACCATAAATTTTCAAGTGGCATCAAAATTTTTGTTTTAAAAAGGAATCTATTCAGATACTTGTCTAAGCATTCAAATAGATTAGAGCTGTAAGATTTTTTACCATTGGTAAATGAAGTATCATTGAACACTCAATCATTTATTCTCAAAAAATTGTTCTTTTTGATGTTACCTATTATCTAGAGTTCGGTTTATTGAACAAACTGCTGTTCTAAGTGTAAGCGTAAACTGAAGGTATTGTTGTATCTGCTTTCCGAGTTACACAAGTTATTTTTTAGTTACATTTGTTTTACAAAATGTATTTTTATAACTTTTCCATTACAAAAACTCACACAGAGATTCCATTTTATTATATTTCTTCGAATCAGATTATTGTTTTAGATGAGATAATAACTTCAGTAGTGTTTGATTTTAAAATATTTTAAAATCAGGAAACGCGCCTGATATTAGATGAAATATAAATTTACAGAGTATGATGAATTATTATTGACCATTCGAACAATCATAACTTAATGAAACCATTTTCCAAATGATAAAATACTCTCTCATGCCTTCGTTGGGTGTAGCAGCAATTCATTTCGGGTGTGAATGTTTATCGACTTGTATTTTAACTTAATAATTCGTTTTGATAAAAGGGTTTATAATTCTAAAATGTATCTCAAAAATGTTCAATACCATAAATGTTTAGTTATTTCGATGACTGACTCATTTGAATCTAAGTCAAAAAGTTAGATTTTGGTATTCTACTTTCATCTGTTTTGACATTTTATGTACTGAAAAACTGTTTACATTATGATGACAGTTTATAGCACTCACACAAAACTTCATACAGAACAGCAAACAACCAGCAGCCAGTGTATAGTTGTTCTAGTCTTATTTATATCCAGTCAACACTGTACATCTATAATCTTACAATTTAGTGTTCTTTGACACACGCAGAGTAATTTTACTACTGAGAGTGAATTTAAATAGTCCACATGATTAACTTCAGTTTACTCCAATCATAGTCTGACCATCAAATAACCATAATCATTAACAACTTTCTTTATTTTAACTCATGAACTCAAACAATTATACCTTTTCACTGGAACATCCATCTTAAAGTTAATCACTGGGGAATACACAAATAATATTTACTTTAGTGGGTTGCAAGAGTAAAACTGATTTTCAAGTTAAAACAGCTTTCACAATCGACCGAAGTATATCATAGTTTATCGTGTAGTTCTTAGTGATCTGGATATCGGTTTCGTTCCAGTTCAATTTTCAAAACCAACGGCAGAATTGGACATAATATAGATGTCATTTTCGTTTAAAAAAAACACCTAGGACAATAGAGAAATAATGAATAAAATACAGTTTCACTATTTCCATCTGCCGATGAAGTTACCAAACAAATATTTTCCATCATAATTATTTTTATATCTGTAATCTCACATTTCAAAGCATTATTTTCAGTGTATATTTGTTTAGAGAAATAAATAATCAGATGTAGATTTTGAGAACACCCAAATTGAACAATAATCTTAGTTAACGTTCTATGTAACAAATTTATTAAAACAAAACAAATAAATTTATTTTAACTAATACTGTGTGGAAATATGATAGTGATAATGGTAAAGGAACATTAAAATTTTGAATTAATTTTTATCTGATATGATAAAGAATAATTCTAGCTACATTATTAATATTACTATTATTATTATTATTATTAGTAGTAGTAGTAGTAGTTCGTTCATAGTTTTCACCACTACTACTGTCAAATACACTACAGATACCATGTGCACGTATATCTGTTTCATTTTGACATAAATAATATTTCCAAAGGTTTAAAACTTACAAACAAACATTGAGTGTAATTGTATTGACTTATTTTCCTCGAAAAGAAACATACTAGTGGGCATTCTATTGCTATTTATTTGACTGTTTGTTTGTTTGTTTGTTTGTTTTATCTCACCTTCAATGATAAATGTTGCCATATTTTTTTCTGCTTGTATTTTTCTCCATTCGTTGATACAGGCGCTAATTTATGCCTGTTTTGCAACTTGATGCAAAATAGAGAAAAATTCAACTACTCCCGTTTGTTTGTCTCTACCTTAGATTTAAGTTTGTTTTATTTATTCTTACTGGCTTTTTACACTTTTCTAAAGTGGATATATACACGAAGCAATGTAAAATAAAAATAAAACAATAGAAAACTGTAAAATGTAATGAAGAACTATGTGTATGAAAATGGAAATGTACAATGTCCAATATGCGAGAAGTTGAATAGTTCCCTAGTATTATTCTTTATTTCATTTTGTTCCATGGTTGTCTTATCAGTTGCGGTATTTATTTACTTGTTTTAATGTATACACATAAAACTTGTCTAAATTTATGTTGATCAAGTCTGATTTTTTTAAGTGATAGAGATGAAATATGCTTTGCATATTATTCTATGCTAAACCAACCAGATGTATGTCGGTTAACAAAAGAGTATTTGTGCAGAGTACCTACCAGAAAAGAAATGTTTTCCAGTAGAAAAAAGAAAATTCCCAGAAAGTAATTTAAAAACATTCTTACAATACAATAGTGTAATTATTAGCTGAAACATTGACTGTATCAAAAGAATACAACAAATGATAAATAATTTCAATGAAATTCTCTAATTTTCTCTAAAACTCTTTCGTATAATTCTGAAATCCATCAATTACGCATAAATGTTTATTTTGGAGAGAATAATTTCACAACCAAATTAAAAATCAGAAATCAGAATTGGATCTTTTTAAAATCTAATACAACGATTACGGATCAGTTCATTTTCAATCTTTGTCTTGTCAAATAGTTTAATGACTATATCACAAACTTAAAATCAGTCACTGTTGGAAACTAGATAGTACAGTTTTGATAAAAAGCCAGTTATTGGTTGAGAACTGTTCATAACTTATCTGCTTAGAATTATTAATTAACTAAGGAGTCACTTCATAATCTTCAAGTAATAAATTATGCTTAGTAAATCCAAATAAACGTTAAAAGATAAATAAAACCTTTTTGATAAAATTAAAATTACAAATCAGGAATTCCGATCTATATTGAAAGATCGCGTCAACAGAAGCGATCATGAATTTTCTACCATTCAATCATTGAATAACTTCAATAAATGCAAAATAAAATGAATAAAAATGTTAAACAATAAGTATATATTTCGGTATTTAAAGTTGTTTGATGAGGTGAGTGATTCGATTCATAGTTGTGAAGGGGATATTAAACTGCTTGTTTATAATCTGTGTTCTTAATTGATTAGCAAAACAACAAGACCAATATGAAGCACACGTGATTTGCCAATAAAGAGTACTTTTAAACTTGGTCTAAATCAGTCTAGAGTGCATTGTTCAGATTTCTTGATTCTAAGCATACTTACTGAAAGAGATAACACGAAATTATTTAATGAAAGAATTACAGTATTTCTTAACAATACTGTTGCTAAATGTACCTTATACACATAACAATTGTATATTTGCAATGTAAGATTACCTAAAAGTCAGAACACTATTTGCTGAAAACCGAAACCGAAACGCCTACTCACAAATGACAGATCATTTTACATATATCTAAGCTCTTTGAGATCTAATATATATATATATATATATATATATATATATATATATATATAAACTAAACGAATGGATTCATAAGTTATGATTAGCCGTAGTAATCCATCAACATAGTTTATCATTTCATAGAAATTAACAGGATAGTAAAGAACTGTACCTAATACTACTGATACAGTAATAAAATAGAGCTCACATCCAAATAACTGATTTTATTATAAATTCATAACACTCTAGTAATAAGTCGTTACTGGCTGAATTCAAAATAATAATAGTTAAATGTGGTGTCGAAGATGGCTTCGGATGAGTAAAGCACTGTATTTAGATTCTAAATAAACCATTGCTTTGATTGTTCGGGATGTTAGATCCCCAGAACTCGCCTGATAAATATCTTTATTTTGGATTTATTTCATGGACCGATCAGTTGACCTTGAGATCGTAGCATCTCATCATTCATTCACTATACTTTAGTTTGATTATTCGATAACTGTATCGACCATAATTTTGTATTTGAATAATTCGATTACAGTATCGATTATCCTATATATATATATATTCATTGCGGGCTGACTGTTGTTGTAGATTACAATTTTTACACTTATCGAGAATTCTGTTTTGCAGTTTCGGATTCAAGGTAGCCTACCTGGAGGCTGGTAATTGTCTCGTTCGCGTTCATTGACTAAGGTGAACTCGTAATAGCTTTAAGCGTACCAAGTGACGAGAGTAACATTGATCCTACATTATGTGGTTGGCGCGCGTACAGTTGCAATTTCATAAAATGAGAACTAGAACCAGTATCCTCGATTTTAATTACTCCTTAAAAATGATGTTAATGTGTCGTGTTGTTGAAGAGGAGAATAAATAAATTTATTTTCAAACCACAATAATATGACCATTGAATAAATGAATGACTCAAAAAGAAAAACTCCTTTATAAGAAAAAATAAAATGAAATAAAAATTATTCACTATAAGATGAAGCAAGCAAAGAAATGATGATGAATTTTGAATGACTAATTCATTTTGTGAAAAAGCCAAAGTAAACATTAAACTAAGTGTGATGTGAGAAAACAATGCATTTCACGCCTGTATCATTTTGTCTATTTCTCTTTTTTTTTTATTTAATCGGGAAAACAAAGAAGCTGAACCTGTTTTTCTTCCATTCACATAATCACATTTTCCTTTTTTCTGTTCCTTTTATCACAGACTTGATATAACCGTTTGGGGGGAAAAATACAACTGCTTAGTCATTGATTGTTTCAGTTACACTAACTACAAGCTGTTTGTGTGTTGTTGTGGTTGTGGTCGTGGTCGTGGTGACATCTCACTGTGAACATCATTAATTGCATTGTAATCTTCAATTTCAGCAAAAAAAAAAGAAAAAAGAAATTGTCTATTTGTCTTTGCCTCATTTTTCACAAACTATTTTTTTTTTGAAAGTTAATAAATGTCTGAAAAGTATATAAATTAGTTTGTCCGGGTTTTATTTTTTCTTGTTAATTTTAACCAATTTATTATTATTGATTAGAAATAGTTAAACAAAATGAATTGATTATTAGCTGTTCAATTACAGTTGGTTAAACCTGTAATGAATAATGCATGAAATATTTCTTGACTATGCACAAGTTAATTTGTTCTTAGATAATGAATAAATCTTTCACGTCATAGCACTTCATGCTTATCAGTAAACAAAAAAGGAGTAATAGATTAGCCGAGAAAACACTTGGAAACATTGTATGATCGTCAGTGGAATTCTTCATTTATTCACTGCACAATTTCAAAATAACACGTAAAGTTTTCATCAGAAAGTATTTCCCAAATTAATATGATGATGATAAGGTATAAATCTATTTGTTCTCAGTGACCCATAAGTACGTGTATAAAAGTAATTACACTGAAATTTTAAGAAGAAATATGACACAAATATATCAGCAACCAGGAAGTCTAATTGTGAACCCTCCAAAAAGTTCATGTAACGACTCTTGAAATAATTTTCTACGAAAGGTTTGTTGAAATGAAATGTAAAATGAATAAGTTTAATGTAGTATACATTATAAGTAACCATTACTAGGGTCTTACTTATGCCTTTTACGCCAAATGGAGCATACACCACCGACTGGCTTTATCCAACCTACTCTGTCCTGGGCCTTCCTTTCCAGTTCTGACCAACTTTTTGTTCATTCTTCTCATGTCTGCTTTCGATCCTTAGCGCGATGTGCTTTTTAGTGTTCCTCTTTTCCTTTGACCTTGAGGATTCAAAGTAAGTGTTTGTCTTGTGACGCAGCTGAGTGCTTGCCTCATTGTGTGTCTCATCCACCTCCAACGTTTTTTTCTGATTTCTTCCTTTTGGACGTACTAAACTATGAGTCGTCTTTATAGAAACTGAATTCTCGCATAAACCTATATTGAGGCAATCTACTCAGAATTATCCTACAGAATTAGAGTTTGATCGGTTAAAAAATACTTACAATCCCTTACTGATTGATACTGTTATCGTATTAAACGTCAATACATTGATTCAATGAGTTTGAAATTAAGAATATAGACAACAATTGTCTATCTACATTATTATTTATTCTTTTATAATTTATTATCAAACACAGAATCAAATGACTTCAGCATTTAGTGTAGATTTAAATCAAACAATTCACATTCTGATTGATATGACATCAGATAGTTTTTCTTTTTATAATCTGTCTACTAATCATTTTATTATATAATAATAATCATAAAGTTTCCCCTTTTGATTAATAAATTATTGACATATGTAAATGAGATACTTTTTTTTTCTTAGAATAGTATTCAGTCCTGTTATTCAATTGATTGGTTAAATCTTTCGTTATTACTATCTGGTATTTATAAATAAATAAATTATTTATTGATTATTTTTTAATTATATTATTCTTATTCGGTGTAGACAATAAAAACGTTTTGTTATTTAGATGAGCAGACGAAAGTTATCGTAGTAAATTATCAAAGATATTACTTAAGTTAAACAGTAGTAGTGATTGAAGTGAAAAAAGAAGGAAATAATATACGCATACTGATTACAAGTAATAACTATTTGTCATTAAACTACTATTCTTAGTACAATACTGTTAAAGAGTGAAAATCTCTGTCTTGAAATATGCAAATAGTTTCTTCTAAAGATGTTTCCAAAAACTTATATAAACTAGATAACTTCGATTCTCAGAACTAGTACAGATCTTCGAAAATTTTGTCGTTTTTTTCGAAAGTACCTAATACTGTGAACCACAAAATTTAAAAACATCAACAAAATCAGTTTACTTAAATTATATAAATGACATTGAAGATTTTATTGAACACTGAATAAGAAATTACAAAATATCCACTCTTTTACATTTATTTCAGAGGAACAGAAGGAATTTCATAAACAGAATTATTTCCTATAGAGTTCATTCAATGATAAAGGCTCATTATAAACAAAGGATCAATTTAAAATTTAATCATGTCGTAAAAAAAATCTGTTGACGATTTAGATCACTGACTTTATGGTTCTATACGAAATAGAATAGTGTATCAAACAATTCAGATCAGATCAGCCATCATTCGCATGCGTTTCTTATATGAAGACATCTTAAATAGGTACTCAGGGAAACGTTTGTTTTCAATGACATTTTCCTCCAATTTTAGTACTGATAAGTCTTACTGCCTTTCATCATATTTGCAAAGTTAATTAGTCAATGAAATTATCAAATAACCTGTAAAAACATAACTTAATCATTACCATTTATTGACGATGGTAGCAACTCGATCACGGCATTCTTCCAGACAGAATTCGTGTTGTGTATTTATAAATCGGTTTCTAGGCATCATCCGACATGGAACTAGCTGAAGGTAATTTGTGCTAACTTTTAAAGATCTGAATTATATAAACTTAGTATTATGAGAACAGATACCTTGTTATCCTTAATAGTTTTGGTATATGATGCCAGCCATTTGGAGTTCTCTGCTTACGTGACAAAGTAATTGGTATCACAATAAATTGTTTGCTTGTATAAAAGCCCTGAAATAGAAAATTTAGTTAGCGTGTTATACTGGTCGACTAAAACTAGTTGTAAATGAAGAACATTTATTAAAATTCCTGAATTAGTAGAAATATGGATTCCATATAAATATTCAAACGGAGAAGATCATCAATATTTCTTTATTCTGATAACTCAACTCTTATTTTATTAGATTATTTTCAAACTCTTCCTGACACTTGATGGTATCACCACTTGTCTTCGAGCTTGAAGTTGCAATTTTAGCTGAGCGAGTTTAGCTAGTTTGTAGTTAGCATTAACCAATTTTCCGTTGTGCCGTTATTTGACCATTTTATTTTATTGCCATGGTTCTTGACTTCAACACCAACTGATATTACAGAACTTTCTGCACACACTATATATGTGGTTAGACAGACAGATAGATAGATAGATAGATAGATAGATAGATAGATAGGTAGATAGATAGATAGATAGATAGATAGATAGATAGATAGATAGATAGATAGATAGATAGATAGATAGATAGATAGATAGATAGATAGATAGATAGATAGATAGATAGATAGATAGATAGATAGATAGATAGATAGATAGATAGATAGATAGATAGATAGATAGATAGATAGATAGATAGATAGATAGATAGATTATAATTTTTGAGCAATTTAATTCTTAAATTATATTTGATTTTTTATTTTTGAAATACCACTAACTATATACAGGTGATAAAACATAAAAAAGTTAAACGAATTCTACCTATGCTATCTGTTTTTGATTTTTTCATGTTTTTATTTATGTCTCGTGAGAAATCAGATTATTTGCTGAAATTTTATACTTGCTGCATTATATCTCAAACAGCGATCAATAAAGTCTCTGTAATTTTGGTTAAATTTATGAGTTTTAGACTTTTTAGTACATAAAAGCATCAGAAAATATTTGTTTTGTTACATAGTGATTAGATAAAATGATATAGTAGTTTATTCAAATGAATTATTCACTCTAATCTTCAGGGTCAAGGTAAAACCTAACTTCTATTTCATTTGAATCCCAAATGATCTCTGGAGCCATCATGGTTACTGATTCATTTTTTATTAGATCATGTCTAAAAATTTCTTTATTGAATACTGTTTACCGGTCATTACTAAGTAGTAACGATCTAGCATTGTCTGCCAACTACAGAAACCGTTTTTGTTCAGATACACTTTGTGATGTGCGCTAACATACACATCCAATACCAAAGAATGTAAACACTTCAGTTATTATTCAAGTTATCGTATATTTTTAACCAAGTGACCATAAATTTCTCTCAGGGCTGATCGCATCAATCCGAGTTTCAGCAAATCACTTGTATGTCTAAAGACTCAACTCATCCTTCAATTTGATAAAAGCAATCAAATTTTTGAACTTAATTCAGATTCAATATGTTTTTAGGCTTATTTCAGCACCTTATTTTCCTAAAATTTCTGATCTTCTCTGCTCACCAGTACATTCAACCTCCTCTATGCGGTTGTGAATTCAACTTATTATTTGCTGGACCGGTGTTATTTAAATAACATTAAATCTATCTCACGACTGCGTAAATGTCCTTATCCCTCTTCTGCATATTTCGACGATATAAATCAAGGAATACGTTCTCGCTAAGTGACTGGTATTTAGAGACAGCTAAGGCATTATTCCTTTTTTATTTTATTCATTTCTGTGCCTCAGCAGACTTTCATTTTTTATCTATTATCATACTACTTTCTATTATTAAGTAGTGTAAATGTGCTACGGTTATTTCCACGAAATATGCTCGTTAATGAATTTAGATAAGCTAATATTTTAAATTGCGATAACTGTAGAACTATAGAACGGAAGGCCCTTTGTGCTTTTAGCTCATGTAATTCTAAAAGGTATTGTACCGAAATTTTTATATTTTATCACTATTCTCTAAATTCTTAAAATTACAAGAAAGATAATTAATATTACTTTTAGTGTTGTTAAAATAGATAATGACGTGGATTGGAAAGTAATGAATAGTGATGGAGTATGCACTTAATCAGTTGCACTAATTTTAAAGTGATTTTTCTAGCACTTTCTAAGATTTTTAGAATTATAGTTTCACATTTATCAACTGAGATAATCTTTCCATTACCACTGGTGAGATTGTATCAAGTATATTTGCAAACCTTCGTAATAAACGACACTCAGTTGTGAAGCGATCGTTTACGATATATAGCCTAAAGTGTTAAGTTATTTGAAACTGATTTTTATCATCAGTACCTCCGAGTTAAATCATATTATCAACCGTAAAGTGAACTGGATCCCAGAAATAATCATTGGAATTAGACTGCAGTATGAAGGATGTGTTATGTCAGTTCTTATGCATATATTGTCCATAATTTATATTTCCAAATTCAACATCAACCTATGATCGTTAAGGAATATTTCAGACAGCTGGAAAAGTGAGATTTACAGTTTCCGAAAATTCCTTAAATCTTGTAGTTAACACTGTATATTCTAGAGGAACTCTATGAATTTAAACAATTCAAGACCTTGATATTTTCCAGTTTCTAACATCAGTTTAATTTCCTAGTCTCGGAAATATTAATGTTTAACCATCTACTAAACGAATCATAGTGCTTCTACCAAATATCTAACAAAAACCTTGATTTACGAAGTAATTGTTTTCAAGTTAAATGAAATCAAGCTGTAAATGGCTTAGCTGGACCAAAATCACTCATGTTATATTCAATAGTGAATCAATTTCAAAAAACTTGTCCATTCCAACCTGATTATGAATGCTGTTGTTTTTCAATCAACCAAATTTTGTTTCCCTTTTAAGGCACATAAATGCAGATTATTTAAAAAAAGGCAAAGGACTTGAAAAGAATCACAGTGAAAAAATTCCAAATTTTCAAAACACTCGAATTCTATCAGTACCATTAAGTGCAGATTAATCTTTCACTAAAAGTGCTCATAAACTTTTTATGTTTCATTTTATAGAATATTTTTCAAAACATTTTCAAAATAGAATTTCAACTTAAGACATAAGGCAACAAATTTTACCTCGATATGACGTCAAAACATATTACGTCAAACATAAATTTGAACAGCTCACCATTAAAATCCATGATTGTATAATTTGAAAAAATCCACTCCCGAATATTGATTCATAAACCATAAGAAATATTAGGAAAACATATGATGTCTCTTGGTTTCTTAGCTCTTAAGCATAACGAATTCTTTGGTGGGAAATGTTTAACTACTCTTGAGTAGTATACTTTCACTGACAAATACTTCGTGTGTAGATTTCTAAATTATATCCCTTTACATTTTTAAGTGATTGAAAGTAATAAAAAAAGTATTTCAAATAATTGAATAGACTAATTTTTCCTTCATTGTATCAACTGCATATTCCTGATAAAAAGGACGACAATCCACAAACTATCGTTATGAAGAAGTTTTTAAAATACTACTAACTTTACTTCTGAAAAATCTATAAGAACAGTATTTTCATTAGAGATATATTCATCAACTCATTTCATAAGCTTTGTGAAAGCATTTCAAGGATAAGTGTACAGAATGCATAGAAATATACTATTCTGTACAAAGATGTTATTTTTTTAAATACATTTTAAATATAAAGAACATTAAAAATATTTCGAATACAACTA
The DNA here is from genome assembly GCA_944470395.2 of Schistosoma turkestanicum. Lineage (NCBI taxonomy): Eukaryota > Metazoa > Platyhelminthes > Trematoda > Strigeidida > Schistosomatidae > Schistosoma > Schistosoma turkestanicum. The sequence continues at coordinate 18,639,891 of OX103972.1, read as the reverse complement.
GAACATAGAGATAAATTTGGGCATCCGAGAAAATAAGCTGTAGAAATATGCGTACACATGTAAGATGAAGAACATATCATTCTTAATTTTGACAGAAAAAACTGCCAAAGTAGGGGGACAGTGAAGATGAGTTCATTTAATCTCACAATGGAATGTATTATGTGATAATTAAAAACTAAGATGTATTAACACCACCTAGTTAAAATCAATTAATTCAAAATTGATAAGATAGATGAGATTAGTATTGTGTTACAAACTGATTAAAGCTGAAAATTCAAATGATTGAATTCCAACATACTAGTCCAGAATTAAAGTTCTATACTGAAAGCTTAATATTCCCAAGTTCAGATCCAGGAATAAGTTTTCAATAATTAGTTGTCGGGACTTCTAACTTCAATCCAAAATAGTTGCTCAACAGATATCATGGTCTTTCGATTCTCTACTTAAATTTGTAAACAGATTAGTAAATTTACATTTTCACTTTTCACTCTATACACATATTTTTTGAACATTGTCAAAAGGATATGAAACAAGTGTTAGGCCTTCAAATGTGTGGTCACGTTGCTAATGTTTATTATGCGCTTATTCTTATGAGTAGTTGCATTCTCTTAACCAAGTTGATACAAGCTTTCATGGATGTCTGTTTGTTTCTTTGACGATTTCTTAGCAAGAAACATAGAAGGAGCATTTTGTCTCAGGGAAAGTTTTATATACATGAATGCGCACTCACACTTTAAATTCTTGAATTACTGTTCATTGATTCAGACATTCAAAAAATCTATCATCCACTCTGTATACTTGATAGATTGGCTAAAGGACAAGCGTCCTTGAAATAAACCTTGTCTAAATAACACTTTAAGTCATGATCACACTAGATTTGAACGTATTCGCGATCGTGTTACAGTCAATTAGCATTACAAATTTAATCTGCATAAAATGCTCATAAAGACCTTGTAAATCAATGTGTCTCAATTAAAAGTATGTTCCATTGTACAAATTATATATTTAGAATTAAAAAGAAATAAATTATCAAATAATCATAAGTACAAATGATCTTGTTCAAACTGTTCAATTTTCAACAAAATCGAATGTCAATGGGCGTTTATTTTGATTTCACATAATAATTCATTTTTTTCGCAAAAAAAAAGAAATACTTATTAAAGCATAACATTACACATAAAATCTTCACATTGTTTTGTTATATTTTTTGGGCGTAAATATGTTAGTAGTAGTACATGAAGTTTCTAAAAATAACTATGATATAATTTAATGTCTTATCCATTAGTGAGATTAGTTATCATCAATGTTTTTATTATCATTTATTCAAATAAAAAAAAATAAATGATCTATTAGTTTAATCATTTCTAAATATAAACGATGTTTATTCATTCAGAACATGGCATTCTTTTGCTTTTCTCGATTCTACTCGAAAAGTGGACGATAACATTTATCAATTTATTAACTCTTCTAATAGTATATGTATATATTTATATATTCTAGGCACAATTACAAAATACATGTCCATTTACAGGTATGATTATGTAGAGAACAGAGATATAAATTAAACTGTTTGTGAATTACTATGAATGAAAAATCGTCTCAAAGATTATAATGATATAAGACAGCATTTGGTAAGCAGTTATCCTTGATAGGCAGATTAGGATATACTTGATGAGGATGATGATGGGCAGTGTATCAAGCGACATTTCTAGAGACATCACGGAATATTTGTAATTATTTACAATTGGATAAAAGAAAATGGAGACAGAGAGTACAACTGGTGGAGAAAATTTTAGCTTAGGTGGATGATTATGGTAGATTTCTGTTCTCTGAGCTGAAAGATTTGGTTGTGGAGCTTCCATTGTTCTTCTGAACAACATTATCAGGACAAACTTCAGGTAGAAGTGAAGTATTTGAAATTCTCCACACATGATTCGTAGCTTGCCCTGTTGACCTCGATCTTGATTGGTTGTTACTGACCATTAACCTGTCATTTCTGCATCTTTATTTCTAGTGCATCCCCCGTGATCTGTTACTTGATCCTATGTTTTACAGATTGGTTGACGAAATGAAGTAATTTCTATGTGCATGTTGATTGAAGACTGACCTGATTGCCAAGCTTTTAAAAATTCTCTGGTGTTCTTTGTATTTCCTCTATCCAGCGTTTCGTCATTTTTCCAATCGAATGTATGTCCACAGTTATCCGTATGTATTGATATTAGAAAAATAATGAAATTAACCATGGATAGCGTACGTGTAAAATATCTGCCAGAAAGTGAATTTATGATTTACGTCTGGTATAAACAATGATCAAACGTTTAAAGTCCCTAAAATTTCGTTCGTTAGTGGAATGGAATGTAGTCACAGGTGTAAACATTCTGAAGGTAGTTTCACAGGAGCGGCAATCGTCAATGGAATGAATAAATGGTGGCAATAATTTCATTTCATGGACAGATTGATGCGCATCACTGAAGAGATTGAAAATTTACTCGCAAACTAATCCAAACACAGAGAAGATTCGTAGCGAAACAGTCTCACTAATAATAAAGAGTCTAAAATGCTATTAATGAATTTTTTACATTTCGGATTGTACAATGTGATCTGAAAATCGTGATGCGTTTGCGCTAAACATTTCAAACAATCTAGTCACACATATACTTGTCATGGCATTTTATATGAAAATTTATGAAAGGTCAATCAAATAAACGTTCAATAAAAATTGTAAATAAAGGAGAGAGAAAATAGACGCAGTATAGAAATAATAGGTAATTGTCACGTTACCCTTGGCCATAAAATGGATTAGAGATTACAAGTGTAAATTCAAGGTTATAACAACTTGTTTATGTACACATAAGCGGAGGGTTTGAATTTACAAATAGCTAATGCTTCCATAAACCTCACAATTCGTCCTTGAACATTTCTATACAATGTTTTAAAAGCTGTCTTAATGTCAATCCTATGCCCTGTTTCAATTATGCCATAGATAAATGATTCTATAAATCTATAAATCTTTTCTATAAATAGAAAATCATCCCATTTTTCATATTAGCTATGTCTTCTCACTATTCTATCAAAGCTTATGAAGAGGACCAATTGTTTTAAACTTTGGATTATATCAGTAAGCTTTCCTTTCACAGTTTCAATAGTTCCATACAAATCTAAGAATTGTTTCATTCAATTATTGTATAGTAATAGTCACAAATAGTGACATTTTTCAAATAAAAGATATGATTATTGATTTTTGAATAATATAATCATGTAATAAACCGAAATCATTCTAAACAGAAGGTGAATGAGTCAGAAACAGCTACTGGTAATAAAGTTTTGCAGTCATGTATATAATATGTATATGCAATTAATAAATCTTGTTTAAAAGAATTCCATTTAGTTTAATATGGACAATATACTGAATAGGAAAACATTGAAGCATTCGGTTAGACTAAAGTATAACCCAAATATTAAATTCTAACATCATTGATAATAAAAACAATTGATTTATTCAACAATGCATATTTTGCTATAAATAAAGAATTTTCAACACTAAGAATGATAGAATAAGTTTATTTTCAAAACATATTTAAAATGCTCTTTTTAAGAAAAAAAATGTTTATTGAATATTTTCCAATTGTCATTATGCTTTGGTGATGTACAGTTGAGAGAGAGAGAGATTTTTTCAGTGTGACTACGATATCTGTTTTCTGCATAGATTCATGAATTTGAATGTAGTCACTTTTTATTCTCTTAAAGAATAAATAGCCTAACAAAATGTATTCCAAAAAACTAGGATTTTCCGGTTCGCGTTCTAACGCACTAACAAGTTACGGGACCGTTGTTTCTGAAAAGCGTGCTTGATTGTATTTTAACTGGCGTGTTTAATTGTTCATTTTTTTTAAAAAACGAAAGTTTATTTCAATAGTTACAGCGTTGCAAAATAAATGCCTAAAAAGTTTGACCACACGTTAACTTTCATAAATTTAATTAGCTATACGATTAGTAAGAATGGTTTATTAATTGGCTATTTTGTCGTTTGATGTTTATGTATTTAAGACTATTTAGTAGATGCAATTTATTTCTAAATTGATTTGATTTGATTATTCACGGTAGTAAAAAATTGATTTTTAATTCTAACCAATCAAAGTTAACGAAAATACAAGCTAAGAAGTTGTTGGGGGCGTTAGATCCCCAGAACTCACTTGGAAAAGGTCCTAATTTTAGATTTTTTATGTTTTCGCGCATAAGATGCTTAATTGACCTTTCGCTTACATGTCCCAATCGGAAATCCTTGACGGTCATTGGTTGATGGATTATTTTAGTACGCTATTTTTGTTGCTCTCCCAAGGACATTTCTATCATGTATAAATAAGCTCTATTTGTGTGCTTGTCTACCTCGTATTTTCTGGGTGCTGGTAGAATATACTTTGTACGTCTTATCAAGACTTCTTAATATAGTTAGCCGTGTCAGGGACAAATGGATTAGAATAGCCTATCGTGTCGGTGCATCATTTGTCATCGCTCCGTTTACCGAGTAAGGTGAACTCGTAATAGTTTCAAACATATCAATAGACGAGCATATAAGAAGTGGTGTATAAAATATTTCAGAATACAGTTAGGAAGTCGTATTATATCGATTCCCTTGAATTTAGTGATTGACTAACTAACTATTCAGTGAGTCATTTTGGATTCATTTTACTTTTTAAGATTATTTGTAAGTGTATGGCATTTTGACAATTTCCAATACAAATACAACATCAGTCATGTTACCTTTTCTTACTGTATTTAAATACACTTTCCATCAAACTGAAAATAACATGTGATTGGATATTTCTCCCAAAAGAATAAGTTCTTTTCATGTTATCATTATTATTATTATTTAGGGCTAATATGATTAATCGGTTTTAGAAAAATTTAATCGATGCACACAGTACTAATTACTAAAGTATCTATCAAAGCTAAATCATAATTTTTGATCATTAGCAATATACTGGAAGTATACTCAATTTAGGTATCATAAAATAGCAGAAGAAAAATCTTTATTCAACAGTTACAAGTGGTTGTTTTGAAGATATTCCAACTACATCATCTCAAACCCTTTCTTTGGTAACTTTGATTACTGAGATTTAAGGTGAAGGGATTTAAGGACTAAGGTAGAATATCCTTAAGATCATGGATATGCTTTTCGATTACTTCGAACTCACACAAAGATTTCCGACTATTTTCTCCCGCGTAACATCACACAAAATCCACCAAGATATTGGGTCGCTCAAAGCAGTGATTACATCACAGATAGCTCGACAACTTGGTGTTAAAATATAAGAATACACAATATCATTTGTGATTCATTAGACATAAAAAGAAGCAATAAACAAACTTAAACAGCATGACTTTATTAATTATAACGAATATCCTGAACATATCTTGGATACAAGTTATCCAATTAACAGGTTTTAAAAACAAAACCCTTTTGCATCTAACATACACACTATCAATCTGAATTGTTACATTAAATCTATTGAGCATAGTCAGTTACTTCACCAATTTCTATCATTCAGCTTTTCAACAGCGATATTTCAGCTTGATCATATCAGTGTAACTTTAAGTTTGTTTTTTGTAACGGTTCAATAATTCCAACTCAGCTATCATTAACTTTGATTAATAAAAGAAAGCTAATTTCACAGTCTGAACAAAACAACTTTCAATGATAACTGAATCAAAAAACCAAGTAGATTTTCCTTTCTCAATGTTCATTATTTCCAGGTTCCAATAGTCACATTGAATACATGTAAAATAATCACCCATATGTTATCATACCGAAGTATCACTGATCATATTATACATTTACTAAACATGTAAAACACTTACCGGTTAAGATGAAAACTTAAATAATAACTCATAATCAACAAACATCAATATTTCTTAGTTAACAACGTATCAAAGGATATTTTAAAAAAAAAAACAAATATCAGCGGCTAGTTTACACCCTTTTTACCGTCTTTCCTAAAATTCAAATACATAACAAATAATCCTTCATCAGTTAATGAAATACCTACCTATCATAGGGATTCAACATCTATAACTATTTGTCATATATATATATATATATATATATATATATATGTACTGTTGCCGAAATGAGTAGTCTATTTTTCACTTAGATTATGAGAAAAACTTAGAATTCATTCACTGAAATATTGCTATCTTAAAGTGTATTATTATTATTATTATCATTGCGTATACATGAAAACGTATTTTATTTTCTGTGTTGATTCCATTTGAGCTGAACATTTAGGGAATAATTTTATGCCTCATTTCAAAACCGAATGACCAAGTATTTTGTTCTATCAAATTTTTATCAACTAAACAAACTGATTATTACTTGTTTCATTCAAACACGGAATAAATTTAATGAAATTTTTGTATGTGCTCTTAGAATTAAATTAAAATCCGTATGATTGTATGTATAGTTTAATACTAATTTGGAATAGTTTATTAATTATGATAAATTTTAGATCATGTATATTATTTTATCAAAATCTTTTCAACTGGTTTCTCCAAGTATTTAATTTATACGTTTAAAAAAAATTATTTCAAACTAATTACAGTTGAGTGATTGATGGTTGATCATGAGAAGTACAATAAGATTTTCAAATGAATGGCACAATGCCAGTAATATATTTCCTTGTAGTTCAACAATGGACCACTACAAAAGCCGTCATTAATATTAATATAAATGTAGGGAAGCTATTGTAATGTAGATGAGAACCTATTCCATTAAGCTCATTTGTTGCTGAGATCTTGAACTGTGTCGACAATGCATAGTGTGCACTAATATGTCGAACCCGCATGGCTTGTCCCAGTCTTTGGACAAATTAATTAACCCATTCTTATAAAGGCGTTAGTCACATATTTCCTTTTGACCTTATCTATTATTTTCTTATAGCCTTGCTTATGCATGTATTTCTTACCTTGCTTATCACATGTCTGGCTTATTTTTGTTTGACTATGAATACTGATTCATGCCCCGTCACAATGAGAGTTGGCTTACACGCCTTCTCTTCTTCACTTTGCTTCATTTTCTATTGTCTCACTACTTACTTGAATGTATAAAACAAATTCATTCAAAATAACCCACACTGACCTTTTAATCACGAAAATTAGATGAATTACTTATCTCATAGCAAATTCAATTGTTGGTACAAATTAGAGTCAGATCTCGGGTCACAAAAAATGCTCTCATTTATGCTTCCATTAATGAATTTAATAACTCAATAAGAAAAGTGGGAGTTATTGATAGCTTTTTGAATTAAATTGAATTTAATTTTATGCAAATTTAACGAACGATAAGCTTTATTTTCAAATGCCACATAGAACACACTGGACTTCATTACGCTCCAACTATTCAATTGTTCTATGACTTAACATGCATAAAGGTCCGGATATGATGAATATTACTGTCATTGATAAAACGACCACGAGAATACCCAGACCTGATTACCGATGCTCAGATCTTTTTGGAAACAATAACCGCAGGCACATTCATTCTAAATCAATTTTCCACAAACCCTTTGCTTTCCCGTTAATTTTTACGGCTTATAGTTCGTTAAATTTTTCTATGCTTAAAGGTCATGTTTATGTTATCAAGTATATATATGTACGGAATTGCACTAGTTACATTTGTAATGCTTGCGTCATCTTGAATATAACGTTTCTGTACAGTTCATCTTCTCCCTATGTTAGTTGTCGTCTTTTGATGTGTAGTGTGTAAATTGGCATTATTGAATTCTACGAAAAATGGTTGTAACAAAGTAGTTCAGTCGTTTCCTTGAAGTATTGTAGGCCCGTGCTGAACCTCAATAAAGAGATATAACATTCTTGACGTTTTACCGCTTACTGACGTTCTGTTAGGGACGTTAGATCCCCAGAACTCACTTGATAAAGGTCCTAATATTGGATTTTATGTTTTCGAACATGGGATGATCAGCTGACCTAGAGATTCATTTCCCACCCGGAAAATCCTCGATTGTTATTGGTTGATGCTTTATTTTAGTATGCTATTTTTATGGCTCTCCCAACGACGTTTCTATGATGTATAAATAAACTCGATTTGTGCGCTTGAAGGAACTTAATTTTCTGGATGCTTGTAGAATACACTTTCTGCTCCATCTCAAGACTTTTTGATACTGTTAGCAAGGCCTTGGGAAGCTCGGATTAGTATAGCCTATCGTGTCACTGGATCATTTGTCTTAACTCTCGTGTACCGACTATGGTGAACTCGTAATAGTTCAAGAATATCAATATACGAGTACAAAATGTTCACTTAAACATTGAAAAGAAGAGGCAGAATAACATAGATTTACTAATTTTTTAGAAGTGATTTATTGACTGAGCGCGCATTTTCCATACATTTCCATTCTCTTGAACAACAAACAATAGACTTTTTCTTTGTAAAGAATTAACCAGTTACAATATCTTCACTCTTTTTCATTATATCTAGTACATAACTAGTTATTACAGTTATCGAGTTGTATGATGTGCACTTAACTAGGGAGTACAAACAAATATAATTCAAACTTTCTGTTGAATAACATCCAATCATTCAATACATTCTAAACAAATATAAATAAAATTTATTATTTTATCAATGCAATTTATGTGATTTAAAAGACTTATGAATCAGAATAAACGAATTCTATGTGGGAAATAATTTAAACTATAAATATTCCAGAGTAGATGAATGGTATACGCACATAACATTTTTTCTAATAAAATATCAATAAATCATAAAATAAAACATCCCAGTAAACTGTTGTTCAATATATAAAATGAAATATAAATAAATAATGGTTGAAAAACGGTAGCGTAAAGAAACAACAAACGAAAGAGAATAATAAAAATAGTGTGAATAAATGTAAAATGTTTGTAACAAGCGTTTTTTTTGTTTAAAAAAATGCACATACAGATAACAATGCTTCTAAGAATAACCAATCATAAACAAGGTCACTGAAACAAACAGTTTCGGTTATGTGAAAAAAAAGCAACTGAATAGTTCATGTCGATTTAAGGTTCACATATGTGATATAACTCTGTTTAAAATGACAATGAAAGTTCAGTAAATTCGTCTTATAACTCAGAAAATATCAGATATCAACAAAATAATTTATTTGAACTGTATATATACCGTGTCAATAGAACAACTAAGTGTTAATGATATCGATCATTTTTACTGGAAAAATGAATGAAATCGTTAATTGAAATCACCTTCAACAAATCGATCCAAAGCTATTGATCGAACCTGCTGGGTATTATGATTTATGTTATCCACTTTTCTCCAACTACATAAATAAATAGCTTGTATTGTTAAGTAAAAAAATCAATTAGTACACCCAGTTTCATAGGTAATTTTAATAGTCATTTTATACACCGAATATTTATGCCTTCTTTTTGTCTTGTTGTAGACTGTGAACACTTGAGAAATTCATGACCAGAGCCATTAAATAAATCAAACCAACTGAATTCATGGTTCATTATTAACACTGTTTGCAATGGAGCCGGTGCATCTATTCTTTGTGTTCTCTCAAATCCTAATCTTCTGGATTCTTCAACACCTCTAGTTTTGACTTTCTTAACTTATCTCACTAAATCATACTTCTTGAATAATATCATCTAATCCTAACCTCTCCGATTACTTCTAATACCTTTACTACCTCTTCTACTATTGGATTTGAATTGACAATTACATCTCTGTGCTGATGTGGTATGGCAACATGAACTGATGTACTTACGTACAAAGTTCTACGTTGCATCTGACTTACTGACTGACTGACTGTCTTGAAGATAATAATAACACGCTTGACAAACGTCCTTCCATGATATGGTCTGCAAATGAAATCTATTACTAACATGTTACTAACCTCTGACCAGCTACATATTCAGAACTACAAGGAAACCAAGATAGATCAAAGAGCTTTATTATCAAAACTTCGAAAAATTATAGTCAGTACTCACAGTGATATACCAATTAAGATGAAATAAAATAAACAAATAATCTTCTCAATAATACTGATAAATACACTTTTTAAAGATTCCCATTGTGAAAATTAGAACAACACATATAAGCGAACAATATTGTTTGCGATTAGATCGTCATCAGGCTTTACTCTAATATACATGAATATTTATATGAAAATGTTAAACCAATCAAGGCAATTTGAGTGATAATCACAATGAAATGAAAAAGATTACGTAACTACATCTAATAGGCAAAAGTTCAAGTGGATAATAGGAAAACAGGTGTACTGATAGTAGTAAGAAAATTTATAAAATATGATAACTAAAGTAGGTCAAGGGTGGATGAATAGAATTCAAATAATCTTTTTCATTTCATTGTGATTATCACTCAAATTGCCTTGATTGGTTTAACATTTTCATATAAATATTCATGTATATTAGAGTAAAGCCTGATGACGATCTAATCGAAAACAATATTGTTCGCTTATATGTGTTGTTCTAATTTTCACAATGGGAATCTTTAAAATTCTTAAATCATGTGGGGATCCTGCTGCATTTAAGGCACTCAATGAGTTCCTGAAGTTTAATGCACGTCTCACAGAAGCGAAGACGAGCTTAGGATTTACTATCAATTGTATTCAGTCAAACAGATATCCTAAAGTATATTGGAAGTCATTACGTCGAAACAGAGTCTATGCGAATGCTAAAACACTTAAAAGACATGCGTCCAATGAAATAGATACTTTAAAAATGAATATCCGCGACTTGGATAGGAATCTTATTCTCAGACAACATTTCGTTGATAACCTGCCATCGGAAATTCATTCACTATTTATGGATTATGTCGGAAAAGTTTCAAAAAACAGATCTGAGAAGACAATGAATAAGTTAGTGAAAACTCTGGAAAAACAAAAACCGGAAAAGGAATTTCTACTGGACCCGACTCGGTACGTACACAATTTTTCAGACATTGAACTTGATGTAATACAGTTAGAGGCTTTGTCCCTGGGGCCAAAATTTTGTGATAATGGTCAGAAAATCAATCACCTAGACACCGATGTGCAGTTTGAAAATTTGTTTTCACAAACAACCGACCTGTTCCCCACCTCAGTGGAGGACGTCGCTAGATTTAAGACAACTTTAGTCGATAGCTGCCAACAATATAAAAACAGTAAGCGTTCTACTAATCGCCTTTTTACTAAACTGCACCGTGAGGCTCTAACTAAACTCAAAAAAGATGATACTTTGATCATGAGCAAACCAGACAAGGGGGGAGGTATAGTTCTGATGAATAAATCTGATTATATTGCTAAAATGGAAGGAATGCTAGACGATCCTAGCAAATTTCAGAAAGTCACCAGTAATAACGACATCAATAAAAAAGTGGAAAAACAACTGACGAATTCGCTTAAAGAACTAAAGAAAAAGGGAGTAATTGCGTCTGAAATCCACGACTCGATTAAACCGACTGGATCATATACACCACGACTATATGGTTTGCCTAAAATCCACAAATCAGGTCTTCCTCTGCGCCCGGTCCTTGATATGTACAATTCTCCTTACCACAAAATTGCGAAGTGGTTAGTACGAATTTTAGAGCCTTTACATAAATCAGTTGTGCAAAGAAGTATAAAAGATGTTTTTGAGTTCACTTCCAAAGTGGAAAGTATGAATGTTAGCAAGAAAATTATGATCTCACTGGATGTGGTTTCGTTGTTCACTAACGTACCACTCCTCGAGACTATTGATTTCATATGCGAGCAAATTAAAGAAAAACAAATCAACATTGGCTTGCCTGAAGATTGCCTTAAGGAATTACTCCTAAGATGTACGATGAATGTCCATTTCGTATTCAACAATAATTATTATAGGCAGATAGACGGTATAGCCATGGGCTCACCTCTAGGCCCGATTCTAGCTGATCTCTTTCTAGCAAAGCTAGAAAATGGACCACTGAACGAAGTTATTCAAAAACTTGATCTATATTGCCGTTATGTCGATGACACATTCATCATTGTAGATCAGGACACCAGGAAAGAAAAACTTTTAGAACAATTCAACAATGTACACCCGGCAATCACGTTCACTGGTGAAGAAGAATATGATGAAAAGCTGTCTTTCCTTGACATCACACTAAGTAGGCGAAAGGATGGTTCACTAAGTAGAAGCGTGTATAGAAAAAATCCTAGTGCTTGCCAATACACTCACTTTTGTAGTTTTACACCTATCCGCTACAAAAGAAATTTAGTTAGATGTCTCACTTACAGAGCAAATTTGATATGTTCAATGGATACTGTAAGTCAGGAGCTGGAATTCATCAACGGCTCACTAACCGAGATTGGTTATCCAAGCGCATTCTTAAAGAAGTATATGTCTGCCGTAAAAAAGAAGCCGGTGGTTTCGACTGCCCGAAAGAAGCCTTTGTTTATAAAGCTACAATTCAACGGAGATGTGGCCTGCGATACTCTGCAGGATAGATTAAGAAGAGTAATTAATAGAACATTCAACGCTGCAAAACTTGCATTGACTTTCTCCAGTCGACCTGCGACGTCTACTCAAACGAAAGATAAGTTACCTGAGCTGGTCTCCTCTATGTGCATTTACAAATTCAGCTGCTCCTGTGGAGATAGCTATATCGGGCGTACTTCCAGGCAACTTAACCAACGAATGAGTGAACATCTCCAAGCATGGTTTACGAAGGGTCAGTCAAAAACAATACGCAGTTCTATCTTAGCACACCTGGTAGATAGTGGTCACATTGTAGATAAATCTAGATCTTTTCGGGTGATCTATCGTATACCTCCATCATTTCCCAACGGAGTTCGATCCCGTCTCCTACACATTGCAGAAGCCATAGGAATACGTACATTCAACCCTAATTTATGTGTTCAGAAGAAATTCGTGACAACCCTATCTCTTCCGTGGCCGGATATGACGTAACTAATGATTGACATATTTTTATTTTTATTAATTTTGATTTATTTTATTTTATTTTTACACATTTGCTTATTACGTAATGTTTTTGACGTTTTTGATGATTATTTGAGTTCTATTCATCCACCCTTGACCTACTTTAGTTACCATATTTTACAAATTTTCTTACTACTATCAGTACACCTGTTTTCCTATTATCCACTTGAACTTTTGCCTATTAGATGTAGTTACGTAATCTTTTTCATTTCATTGTGATTATCACTCAAATTGCCTTGATTGGTTTAACATTTTCATATAAATATTCATGTATATTAGAGTAAAGCCTGATGACGATCTAATCGAAAACAATATTGTTCGCTTATATGTGTTGTTCTAAATACACTTTTGAAACCCACCTAATTAGTGCTTTTCAAATTGCATGTTAAATGTTCATTATTACTTGATGTCTCACTTCACACTATTCAAAAATACGTTTACCCTTCTAGGTATACCTGTATCACTTATCGTTCTGTACACTTGATTTCGGACACAAGAGCACTATTTAATAGTAAAATGTAAAGTTACATAACTTTCTAATTAAATAATCGTTCAGGAAATATGAAGTTCGATTATGTTAACAATTAAAGTCATGCTACAGACTTTAACAAAACTATGTTATCTGGTATTCGTTAGAGTACAACAGTTAACAATCGGAACAAATCTTCAAACTACAAACACTATTATTTACTGTTGTTGATAATCATTATTAATATTTGTGTTGAGATGTTTTATATGTGAATTTAAGAATTAAATTACCAATATTAGGAGAAATCAATTTCATATTTAATCAACTTTTCCCATAAACCTATTAGCTAACTGATAATTATCTATTTCAATAGTGAATCACTCACAATGTCATGAGATTAGATAATTACTTATAAATCATAAATAGCCAAATTATTTACAAATCTACTTCTGGATAATCGTCTCTCCAGTCATTCACCACTAGTTTATAATGATAACTCTACAAAGTATTTGTTGCTTAGCATATTTGTTGGGGACGTTAGATCCCCAGAACTCGCTCGATAAATGTCTTAATCTTGGATTTTATTTATGGGCTGATCAGCTGACCCTGAGATCACATTTCCCACCAGGAAACGCCTTGGCTGTGATTTGTTACTGTGTTATTTCAGTGTGCTATTTTGTGACTCTCTCAAGGACGTTTGTATTGTGTATAAATAAACGAATTTTGTGTGCTTGAGCTCATTGTGCTTGCTGGGTGTTTATAGAATACACTTTCTTCGCTACATCAAGACTTCTCGTTAGTACCTATGGGTTAACGGATCAGCGTAGCCTATCTGGACGCTTTTTCATTGTCTCGTTCTCGTTTTATTGACTAAAGTGAACCCATAATAGTTTCAAGCATATACAGTATAACAATAATGATTAACAAAATAATCATTTCTTGCATTTAATTTTCAATATTAGATTCCTCTATTATGATGATATTGATTACCTATTATTTACAATATCGATTTTTTAACCTAAGTGAACTGAAAAACTGATCATTCCTCAATGCTGACAGAGTTTTATTTGTAAGAGTATAGTCATGTGGCTGAGCGCTTAAATAAGAATATTGTATTTGGAAACAACACATTTGTGAGAAGTTTATCAGATAAACTAGGACGTTAACCAAATGTAAAGTTTCTTACTGAATACTTTCTCATCATAAAATGTTTCGACTTGATCATGCAGTCCTCGAAGCATGTTATTAAGTTCTAATCATAATTCGTTAGTGTCAGTCTAAAGAAATTTCATGTAATTTCGCTGTATTTGTAATTCATTGCTCAAAACTATGTTTTTCATTTTATTTAAAAATACAATAACGAAATAGTCTGTAAAATAAAACCAAAGGTTAACTAAAACTTAATTGTTTAGTTGTCGATTTCATAATTTTGATGGAGTATAAGTTAGTTGAATTCGAAAACAGCATAAAAAAATTAACAAATGATTTCTCAACAAACAATACCATAATTCTCAATAAAACTACTAAAATCTCTTCGGAAAAATAAACTATAAGATTAAGAACGTTCTCTGGTATGATTATTAACTGATACTTTCGCGATTCTTTCTTCTAAAAAGCACTCTTTCAAGCTACTTAAGGATTTACCAAGCTAAACAGCTATAAAGCAGTGCTGAATACTTAATCGAATAAAATTAAAAAGTGTAGAAAATAGCTGAAGATCAGAACCACTAAACCAAAGGCTGGTTCGATTTGAAATATACGTTTTATATTAAACATCACTGAATGGCATTTTTTAAATGTAACAAATGTTGAGTTCTAGCTGTAAATGATGTAATTAGTTTCATGACATAAGGTTAAAAAAACTGCAATTTTTTAAGAATTCAGCAATAGTTATGACTTATAGGCTTTGATAATGATTAACATTTTCAATTTTCATACGGTTTCAAATTGACAATAAAAGTACAAGAATATAGTACAGACTGATTTAAACTTAACGCCACAGATAAATTATTCAGATCAGTCAGACACTTCACATTCACTTGAGCAAGATTTGGGATGAGGAACAAGTACCATCAGATTGGAAAGAAGGATACCTCATCAAAATACCAAAGAAAGGCAATCTCAGCAAGCGTGAGAACTACAGAAGCATCATCCTTCGTTGAATAACAGGCAACCTCTTCAACAGGCTATTGTTAAACAGAATGAAGGACTTCGTAGACGCCCAACTTCGAGATCAACAGGCTGGATTTCGTAAGGATCGATCGTGTACCGACCAAAGTGCAATATTACGGATCATTGTGGAACAATCAATTGAATGGAACTCACCACTCTACATCAACTTCATTGACTACGAGAAAGCAATTGATAGCATGGACAGGATGGATTAAACTGCAAAATCGTGCACGAAGGTCAGTTAACAGACTCGTTTGAGGCGGATCGGCGAAGCAAGGAGAGCATTTCTACAAGTGAAGAAAATCTGGAACTCAAAACAACCATTAACCAACACCAAAGTCACAACTTGAAGAACCACGAAAGTCATCATCCAAAAGATACAAGTGTTCATTAACAGTTGTCTACGCAAAATACTTTGGATCCGTTGGCCAGACACCATCAGCAACAACCTACTGTGGGAGAGAACAGACCAGATTCCAGTGGAACCCTCAAGGCCAAGAGAAAAGAGGAAGACAAAGAAAGATATTACAACCAGAAATGGAGACAGACATAAGAAGAATGAACAATAACTGAACACGACTGGAAAGGAAGGCTCAGGACAGAATAGGTTAGAGAAAACTGGTTGGCAGCCTATGCTCTGCTGCATTGTCGAATTTCTTTTATCTGATGGCCATGCTGATATCTTCAGTTGTTGGTGGGTCCTTTCATGCTGCTTTGATGTTGGGTGGGTTCAATGGGGCTGCTCAATTCAAGAGTTGTTTTAAGAGCGCTACTCACCTGTTTCGCTGTTCTTTAATGTTGGTGATTACTTTGCCTTTCTTGCTTTTCACTGGTCTTTCTGGTTTACGATCATTTCCAGCTAGCTTCTTTGTTGTATCATACAATTGCCTTATGTCCCCTTCTCTTGAAGGCATTCTGCCGTCATTGCTAGATCTACTACATATTTGCGTTCTCCAGCTCCGATCATATCTGTAACAACAGAACGTTCAGAAGGACTATGGAGGATGTGAGAACCAGGAGAGGAGCTGATATAGCCTCAGATCACCATTTGCTGATCATCAAAATGAAACTGAAGCTAAAGAAGCACTGGACAACGGGACAGACAACATCACACAAGTTTAATACGGCCTTTCTTCGGGATACTGTAACACTCAACGAATTCAGGATAGCCCTCAACAATAGGTTCCAGGCCTTTCAGGATCTACTCAATGGAGAGGAAGCAACATTGGAGAACAATTGGAAAGGGATTAGGGAGGCAATCACTTCAACATGTCAGGAGGTCCTTGGTCGCAAGAAGCACCATCACAAGGAATGGATCTCTGTTGATACTCATGAAAAAATTCAAGAAAGGAGGAACAAGAAGGCAGCAATCAATGTCAGCCGAACAAGAGCGGAGAAAGTTACCGCACAAGCTGCATACACAGAAGCAAACAGGGAAGTGAAGAAGAGCATCAGAGCTGACAAACGAAAATATGTGGAAGATCTAGCAATGACGGCGGAAAAGGCTGCAAGAGAAGGAAACATGAGACAATTGTACGAAAAAACAAAGAACCTGGCCGGAAACTATCGTAAACCAGAACGACCAGTGAAAAGCAAGGAAGGCAAAGTAATCAGTAACACTGAAGAACAGCGAAATAGGTGGGTAGAGCACTTTAAGGAACTATTGAATCGACCAGCTCCACTGAACCCACCCAACATCGAAGCAGCATCCAAGGACCTCCCAATTAATATTGGCGCACCTACGATTGAGGAGATCAGTATGGCCATCAGACAAATCAAGAACGGCAAAGCAGCAGGACCAGACAACATTCCAGCAGACAGAATGAAAGCAGATGTAGAAGCAACTGCGAAAATATTTCACATCCTCTTCAAGAAGATTTGGGATGAGGAACAAGTACCATCAGATTGGAAAGAAGGATACCTCATCAAAATACCAAAGAAAGGCGATCTCAGCAAGTGTGAGAACTACAGAGGCATCACTCTTCTTTCAATACCAGGCAAAGTCTTCAACAGAGTATTGTTAAACAGAATGAAGGACTTCGTAGACGCCCAACTTCGAGATCAACAGGCTGGATTTCGTAAGGATCGATCATGTACTGACCAAATCGCTACATTACGGATCATTGTGGAACAATCAATTGAATGGAACTCACCACTCTACATCAACTTCATCGACTACGAGAAAGCATTTGATAGCGTGGATAGGAAAACACTGTGGAGGCTTCTTCGACACTACGGTGTGCCTGAGAAAATAGTCAACATCATACGGAATTCTTATGATGGATTCAACTGCAAAATCGTGCACGGAGGTCAGCTGACAAACTCGTTTGAGGTGAAGACCGGTGTCAGGCAAGGTTGCTTACTCTCACCCTTTCTCTTTCTCCTGGTGATCGACTGGATTATGAAAACGTCAACATCTGGAGGGAAGCACGGTATCAACTGGACAGTTAGGACGCAGCTGGACGATCTGGACTTCGCAGATGACCTGGCTCTTCTATCGCACACTCAACAACAAATGCAAGAGAAGACCACCAGTGTAGCAGCAGCCTCTGCAGCAGTAGGTCTCAACATACATAAAGGAAAAAGCAAAATTATCCGATGCAACACAACATGCACCAACCAAATCACTCTTGATGGAGATGCCTTGGAGGATGTTACCACCCTTACATATCTGGGCAGCATCATCTACAACCAAGGTGGATCAGATGCAGATGTGAGGGCGCGGATTGGCAAAGCGAGGGCTGCATTTCTACAGTTGAAAAATATCTGGAACTCCAAACAACTTTCAACCAAATCCAAAATTAGGATTTTCAATACAAATGTGAGGACAGTTCTACTGTATGTAGCGGAAACTTGGAGAATTACACAAGGCATCATCCAGAAGATACAAGTATTTATTAACAGTCGTCTACGCAAAATACTTCGGATTTGTTTGCCAGACACGATCAGCAACAACTTACTGTGGGAGAGAACAAACCAGATCCCAGTGGAGGAGGAAATCAGGAAGAAGCGGTGGAAGTAGATAGGATACACACTACGAAAAGCACTTAACTGCGTCACAAGACAAGCCCTCACAAGGAACCCTCAAGGCAAAAGGAAAAGAGGAAGGCCAAAGAATACATTACGCCGAGAAATAGAGAAAGATATGAGAGGAATGAACAAACATTTGACAGAACTGGACAGGGAAGCCCAGGACAGATTTGGTTGGAGAAAACTGGTCGGCGGCCTATGCTCCATTGGGGATAACAGGCGTAAGTAAGTAAGTAAGCTCCGATGCACCTCGTCATTCACTCGTTCGCTTCTTTGTATTAAGCCTGTGACTTGGCTTTCTCTGCTCTTGTTTGGTTGATGTTGATTGCTGCCTTCTTGTCATGACTGTAACTGCTAACTCAACGTTTTGGTCGGGATTGCCTATCGTGATGACTCAACCGAGCTATACTGGCTGGAACATATGTTCATGAAGGTTCTACCATGCCAGGCAGGTCGATTAGAGAACGGTAAGACAAAAAGCAGCTACTCAAGGTCTGAGGGCGAAGTCGTACTGCTGACTGTGGAGAAGTGTGACAGCAGTGAGGTAATTCCCTTGGACAGCCAGCATCTGCAGCTACGCTGCCTTCTCACACGGAAGGAAGGCGTTAGAAAAGGTCGTCCCTAAAATTATCACACCTTTACTTACCCAACGGACTTCTATCTCCTGGGGTAAGGTGTTTGAAGAGCGGAGCTAGCACTTCTAAAACTTCTCATAAAAAGACCGTGAGTCGATGGCCCCCAGACAGTTGTTCCTTGGGTCCTACGGTCACGCACCCAGGTCTCTAAAACCAACACTAATCTACCTACCTTTTCATGTTCCTAAAGAAGTACTCTTCTACGGTGTGAGCAGCCAGGAAGTGGCATCCACCCTCATACTCGTAACAGCACTCGAGACCAAACTAGTCACGATCTAAATCTTTCTGTTCCTCTTAACATCCCTTTTACACACATAACTAAACCTTCTCAAAGTCCCTTATCACCTCACACCACTGATACAAGCTGTTCGAGCACATGAAACAACATTCCTGGTCTCCTTGAACATGCCTCAACATGTTGACGCCTTCAATGTTCAAAACTTGTGCTGAATATGACAACAGACTGGTACTCTGGAATCTCTTGCCATCGATGTAGGCTGCGTCTCTGAAACGCATACAGTTGACTACACCTTATCAAAATAAAGGTTTTCCGTGATCTGTGCTGTGTGTACAAATCTTTCATGGCCTCGTTGATGTAGATATAGCATTGAATCCGAGGGTAGAAGTAGCTCTCTTAAATTGGATTCCAGTAGACAGCCGCTTGTCCGACCAAACGGAGCAGTAAGGACTCGGAAAGATAGAGACACTCGCTATTGCCTCTGTTTACGCTCCCACCGATTGCGGCTCAGATGTCGAAAAAGAAGGGTTTCACTGAAAGCTTTTCAACCTTCTTCAAAAAGGCTGAGCGCTCGGATGTCTTAATGGTGGTCGGTGATTTTAATGCTCAGGTAGATAGATTAGGCGAAACTGAATGGATCTTCTGGTGCTGAGGCTCATCGAACAGATAATGGCGAATGTCTGCTACAACTGTGCTGAGATAACCATCTATTTCTAGTAAATAATTACTTTAAGCACAAGGAAAAACGTCTGTTGACATGGTAACCCTAATTCAACGCTGGACCCAACTGGACCACATTACTATCAGCCATCCATGGAGTTGCTCAAGAGCAGACTGTCACTCATTCTGGAGCGCATATTTAGATTAAGCACGTCTGCGGCTTACTGGAAGTAGGGAAGACACTGCAAGGAAACATCTTAGCGTTCTATCTAAGGATAGCAACTAGAATGATAAGCAAAAAACTGTGAAAACAACAGTGATATGTGCTAGTAAGGTGAACTATAGGGTCAGGGATAAGCAATAGATCTCAGTAGCATCTGCCGAATTGATAGATGCTCGAAAACGCATCTCACCTGGCTGTGAACATGACGAAGGGCGGAGTCAGAATAGGCGAAGCCTACGCAATGAACGCGAATAGTGGTGGGTAGCAAAAGCAAGAGAGATGGAAAAGGTAGCTACGGTAGGTAACAGTATACAGTTATTCAGACTTATCAAGGAAACCGGAATTGGTGAGATTATCTCCCAAAATGATGGTCATATTATTCGTTCTGAATCCAGGAGATTGGATCGATGGGCAGAGCACTTTATGGAGCAATTCAACTGACCCTCAGCCACACTTCGGTTACCCACGATCTCCAGTCAACCTGAATGGAAAATTGATTTAAGTCTTCCGACTCTTAGTGAAGTTGAAAAAGCTATAGGACATCTAAGTTGAGGGAGGGAAGCAGGTCCTAGTAAGCTTACCCCTGAGATTTTTAAAGATGGTGGTTCAGTTTTAGCAGTTAGACGGACTGAGATCTAAGGTAGAATCTGAGAACTGGACGTAATCCCATCTGACTGGTCTCAGTCACTGATTTTCCCGGTCGATAACAAAGCAAAAGTCCTCTTGCGACACACACAGTAGAATTATGTTGACTAATATAGTGTCCAATAAAAGTTTCAAAAACAATTCGACGCCTAGCCAGAGCTCGTGAACGGCAGACTAGCGAAAACCAGGCTGGTTTTCGGGTTGAACGTGGATGTATAGACCAATTATTCACACTACATCAGGTCCTAGAACATAGACGCACGTTCAAACGTCTCTCTCGTAGTGTTCGTAAACGTTGTCCACTCTCTCTATACTTATTCAACTTTGTTATCGACATGCTTTTAGAAATAACACATTCCTCTCCCAACTTTTCAAGAGTTGAACTTTTACCATGAGATTCACTTGTCGACTTAGAATATGCCGATGACATATTTCTATTCGGTGAAGACGCTGACAAAATGCAGTCTTCTGGTTACCCTAATCAACAATGCATGTTCGGAATGCGGTTTTCCCTCTCGAGATGCATAGTGTTACTTCAAGATTGGCTAATGATAGGGAGTGAAGTAGTTGAGCGAGTTGACAGCTTCAATGATCTTGGGAGTCTAATCAGTGCTGCTGGCCTGTTGACTGACGAAATCTCAGCACGGATACAGAAGGTTCGATTGGCTTTTGCCAACTTGCGTCACTTATGGCGGAAGCGAGATATCCGTTTGCTTACGTGAAATGATCAAGGCATCTACGTTCTTCATTTTCTTCGAGAAGACCATACTTTGAAAATACATCAACTTGGTAAAATTAGAAATCGAATTTAAATGTTTAAGTGAAAGTAACATGGAAACTTATAGTAAATTAATTCACTATTTTACTACATTTATTTAGATGCTTTGTATTTATCATATGAATATGCATAATTGTAGAAGTTGAGGTATTCTGGCGTTCCTTTTCGTTGTAGTCAACTAGGGTAGTAGCCAAGAATTAAATTAAATTTGATAGCAACATTGGGATCGGAAATTAATGATACTTTATTTTGAGAGGCAATTGAAACACGGAAGTAACACAAACACAATCAGCCTACACATTCTAGACTGAACCAGATTCATTTTCCAGATTTTCAGTCAAAGTATGTACTAATCATAATCAAATTGAGGATTACCACTGAGTTAAATTCAATGTAGAGATTTCTGTACTATCGATTCATGGTTTCGAAAATGTGTAACTTAACAATCCTTACAACCCCGTAATGCAAATTATCTGTGCTCACTAGTGACTAGATCCGGGAGGAATCTTCTCCGAGTTCTAGTGGGAAGACGTGACCAGTGAAGTTCAACCTGTTCGGGTGTAGACAGTAACTACCGAAGACTGTGTATGAGGTTGCGCAACTCCGTGAATTTGATCAAGTTAGACATTAACTCCGTTGGATGCCAGCCCAGTGGTCCGATGGTTAGGCGTTCGCGCAAAATACCAAAGGTCCTGGGTTCGGATCCTGCGAGGTTCAGGAGTCGTGGATGCGCACTGCTGAGGATTCTAATACCAGGACGAAACGTCCGTCCAGTGCTTCCACGTTTCTATTGGTGGCCTAACATTGATCGATTCATGGTTTCAAAAATGTATTAAAGAAGTGTTAACATTAGTAAGCTACTTTGATTTAACTGTAAACAATATTTGAAATCGTTAAATAAAATACATAATGGAAGAAAACCGTCATGCAAAGTATCAATTAGGTCACCTCAGCCCTCTGATCAATGAAGTCGCTTCAATTTTGACAACAAATTTAAAAATCACCTAGTTAAGGAAATCTTTTTGACAAATTGAAAATAGGTCATCAATTTAATTTATCACTCATTCTTTGACTAAAATCTAGTTTACTATCTGCGTAAAAATTACTTAGTACATAAAATAATCCCATTCCCATTATATTCCCATTATATTCTGCTCATAAGAAAATATACATTCATAAGATTTACAGTTTATTACTATTATTATTCTCTACTCATTTTTAACCAAATTATTGAATACTACCGTCTTTTATATTGTTTTGTTAAAATCTTAAGGGTATAAAAGCACCGAATCTTTCTAGGTGAAAATGATGCTCAGGCAATTGAAAAAATAATCAAGTCTTATGAGTCGTCGTCTATGAAGAAAGATTAGATTTTTTATTAATTCAACATTCACCAACAACTAATTTAATTTCAGGTACAAAATAAAACAGACTCTGTCTCTCTCTCTCTCTCTCTCTCTTAGTAGACCTGAATTCTACTGACGTAAACAAATTTTTTTTGTTATTGAAGTAAAATCAGTTCATCAAAATTAATCAATGTTGCTTTCATTCCTAATTAAATCAAAAAGAAATTTATCTTGAAATCATTGATTTGTAAAAAGAAAGAAAGAAAAAAACAGACTAGAAACAAATACTTTTTTTAAATAACAATTATGATTACGTAATTTCATGTCGGCCATCAATATAAGGAATCATCTGATCATGTGACCGTATCAGAATATCTTAGAAAATATTTTATTAGTTTTCTTCATTAAAACTTAAATTTTACGACTTTGAAAGGCGAAGATGCTTTTACATTATATGCAAGTTTCCAGAACGACTAAATTTACATTCTTAAAACTGTAGATAGTTTGGTGTACTTTTATTTTTTTTTTTTAAAAAAAAAATGCATTTAATATTCCCTGACCTTAAATGTTGAAATTGTTAAACGTTTTAAATAATCCCTGCTTTAAGTTTTACACATAAATAGGAAACTAAACATAGTACTTTACTGTATTTTACTGTGAAATAATACTTTATGTCATTTTCTCATCTATATGAATAATTATCTTAAAATAGCACTTACTATTTGGAAATGTTTATTGAAAAAATTCTTACTGAAAAGTAGAATACAAGTGAAAGTGTTAGTCAAATTTCAAGATATTCAACACGTGCCATAAACACATCAGCTGACAATAGTCTTAAGGTATTAAAAATATACTTAATAGGGTAGAAAAGAACATGATTCAATCATACAATCCTCTTTCATTAAGTCAATTTAGATCAACTAGAATCTTAGTTGTGATGGTTACTGTGACGTTCATGAGTGGATTGACTGTATTTGTACAAACGATATTATTGAAAACAAGATGAGAAATAATTTAAATCACGATTAACAACACTTGACTTTCGATTTCAGTTGCAAGTAGACGAGTCACAAGTAAATTAAAGGTATATAAAATAAGATGTTTCGTCACTATTTGTTTATTTCTGTCCGAATTCTAATGAATTTTCGTCAATCCTCAAGGTTGTTCACTATTGTTCAGCCATTATTCTTAGCAAGAGAAGTTCAATGCATTATAGAACAAAGTACTTTCTGATTAATGTGTGGGTGGGATGATAGTAAATCTCCACGGAGTATTCGATGTGAAAAAAAGTGAATATTTAGTTTTATATTATTAACGCAGCTTAATGTATGGGAATTACAAGTTCTTGTTTAGTAGTGCGCAATTATAATATAATCATAAAGAATTCTTTTTTCAAAATTTACAAACAATTGCAATAGAGCACAAATAATAATAATAATATGTTGTATGAAATTAAACATTGAGCTTCCTATAACAGAACAATTGAGAGTGAACATATGAGGAATTTAATTCCGATCCAATATGAGATATAAATATGTATGATAATTTCATGAGACTATCACAATGTTGAATAGTCTCAAACCCTGCTTACTTACACCTGTTAGCCCCAATGGAGCATAGGCCACCCACCAGTTTTCTCCAGCCAACTCTGTCCTGGGCTTCCCTTCCCAGTTCTGTCCAATTTTCGTTCATTTTTCACATGTCTTTCTCTATTTCTCGGCGTAATGTGTTCCTTGGCCCTCCTCTTTTCCTCTGACCTTGAGGGTTCCAAGTGAGGGCTTGTCTTGTGACGTAGTTAAGTGCTTTTCGCAGTCTGTGTCCTATCCACTTCCACCACTTCTTCTTCCACTGGAATCTGGTTTGTTCTCTACTACAGTAGGTTTCTGCTGATGGTATTTTGCGTAGACAGCTGTTAAGGAATACTTGTATCTTCTGGAACTAATTTTCCATTCCTATTGATTTTCAATAGTTTCCGATAAGAACTGTTTTCAAATTGAATTAATACCGTAGAAAATAAAATTTTAGTCTAACAAAACGAAATTATCCAAACCTTGTAATCAGAGTAATCTTTATTTTTTTGGCATTAATTTGATAAATTTATGCTTTTGCTATGAAAATTTGTTCTACTTTGTCTCATTAATCTGCTTTAATTTTTTTCTGTTTAAATAAAACTAGATTTAAATTAAATTGGCCAAGATCTTTTACTTTCTTATTTGGGTGTAAGTGACCTGAACGTTTTGACCGAAACTAGTGACCTTGATGTCTACAAATTATTCATTAGTTCTGCTTAAATCTATTTTTAAAGAAAAAAAGTTATGAGAGATGATTTTCATTTATTGATAATAAATAAATAATGCATTTATTGATGAACAAGAAAGCTTCATAGATTTCTCAAGAAATGAAATGAAAAGAAAAGAATAATCAAAGTCACGAATGAAAAATAGAGACAATAAAGTTTGATATTTATTTGTTACGTGGGTTTTTTCTAAAAAGAAAGATTTCGATAATATTTTAATTGATTGATTATTATAGATTGAATCAAAGGTTAAAAACTAATTATTATTATTATTATTATTGCTACTTATTTTAAAGATAGAACCCCTGTTTTCTTATTAACCACCCTACATAGGAAAGTTAAATATCACAATAATAATGAGTATAATGTATACAATGAAATCTATGGAATATATTCATTAAATTGTAAACAGCCAGTAATGCACAGTTTGACTAAAGTAATGTGTACTCAGAATTATAAGTGAATGGCTTAAGACAATTGATTTAATGGAGAAGTTTGTATACTTTGAAGGCAGTTTACATTATAACTAGGAAATTCAAAATGAATTATTCATAGTTTTAATAAGGGAGAACATAACATACAGTTATGAAACTATTAGAGATTTAAAAAAAATCTGTTAACTGCATTACAACAATCAATCTCCATCGATATCTTTATATGTCATTAGGGATAGATATAAGCTGAAAAATGATAAAATCGATCCAGTTAATATTATGCAAACTAAAAGAAACAACAACAACCACAAAACAACGCATTCGAAAACATCAATCAATCAGTGTTAGACCACACCGTTAGAAACCTGGAAGCACTGGACGGCTGTTTTGTCCTGGTATGGGTCTCTTCAGCAGTGCGCATCCACGACTCCTGCACCTCAGAGGATTCAAACCCTGGACCTACAGTGTTGTGTGCGAACGCCTGACCACTGGGCCGGCATCCAATGGTGTTAATGTCTAACTCTGATTGATGCGCACTGCTGTAGAGACCCATACCAGGACGATACGGCCGTCCAGTGCTTCCAGGTTTCTAATGGTGGTCTAACAATGATTGATTGATGATTTCAAATCAGTAAAAACACTAATCTCCATAGCTCTAATTGAAAAACAACGCATACCGAAAATTATGTATAAAATAAATTATGAAAGAGACCATCAAAGACGAAATGGTCACCTAATTGATTTACCGTTGCATGAACATCAGTTACCAATAAAATACCACTATATGGCTTTCATATATAAATGCACGTGGATAACTATGAACATGAGTTCAACGCCAAAACATTGAACACAAAGTGGGCCAAAAAAAAATGTTAAAAGTCTGGAACTGCAGCTAAACAACAACCACTGGACATATACAAATCTATCAATCAGGAGGCAAAAGAATTCACAACATTAAGGTTAGGTATAAGGTCAGTAGAGAAAACAAAGCAAAGAAACAAACACACAGTGATAGATTATAATCAACTGCATTCCAGGTCAATAGAATAAGCTGCCAATCATATGTGTAGAAGTTTTAATAGCTCACATCTCTTTACAGTATGTGCTAATAATGTTGTCAGGATGGTCAATAAAATCTTCAAACTCAATCATCCAGTTAAGAGAGAGAAGCACTACCAAAATCTTTATTGAAACTGATCATTAAATTTTAATAATGAATAATATACACCTTTTATATAAGCATTCATTACAATAAGAAGAAATATAAACTAGTTTCATTTATATGGCAGTATATTCCATCATTCGAAATAGATAAATAACTAGAATCTTTTTGGGAATATAGCACAATTTTTGTTTTTCCTGTTTTTTATAATCATATCTGATCTTTTGTAATGTTTATTTATGTATCTAATACCATTGGAACACTTATCACATGAATAGTTTATCAAAGATAAATTTTAACCGATTCTGATTGGTTAGTTACCATTGATTTTTCATATTCTAAGAACATAAATATTCGAATTTTTTTTAAATAATATTCTTTGTATACAATTCTTTGTATACATTTTCTTTTTCTATTTGCCTACAAATAACCGCTTCAAATCAATAACTGGATATAGATCGGAAATAGATAGCTGATAGCTGACTAAACAGTCGATAGTGAAATATCATTCTTATCAGTATTTTTGGTAGTAAGGTGCTCAAACAAAATCGAATAGGTACAAGCTGACTGACCACTTAAAATTGCTATATTTCTCCTTTGGGGAAAATTACGATAAATCTGTTTTAAAAAATAGAAGAACCAAGTACTATCGACATTTCTGTAAATAATAAATGAGAATTAAAACTTGAATTTGTTCAAAACTGTAAAATAATAGAAGAATTACTGATAAATATTATTCATTGCTTAACAAATGGATATACTG
Organism: Schistosoma turkestanicum; assembly: GCA_944470395.2. Classification (NCBI taxonomy): domain Eukaryota; kingdom Metazoa; phylum Platyhelminthes; class Trematoda; order Strigeidida; family Schistosomatidae; genus Schistosoma; species Schistosoma turkestanicum. Next base: position 18,612,065 of record OX103972.1, on the reverse strand, counting down.
TAACGCATGATGTCAATGCAACAATTATTGAGTGTTCCTTGTATTAAATGATACTGAAATCAACAAAAATGTAGGAATACTAGATTTTCACCCCGGAACGATGACACATTTATTAAATCTGTATTGCAAATTATCTTTACACTGATTTAGAAGTAAATGAGAGTTAAACTCAGTGCGTTAAATTCATCGACTGAAATATCTAAACCACAAATAAAAGCTCTGACTATTACAAATGAATAAATGAAACCCTATTTCTGATTACTGTAAAAACGATGGAAATCTTCACTTAAAGTATAAAATACTAAACATTGTCTTGTGAGTTGAAACAAATAAAGGTTGTTATCAACTTTATTTCTGGATAATAATAGATAGTCATTCTTGTAAGTTGTGAGTTCTAAAGTAGCTTCATCTTAGTTAGATGTTTAGTGGTAGTTTTAATCTTGTAGTTCACCGCAATTTAAAGGAATGTGAGAAGAGATAGTCATGGAGATAAGAGACGTATGTGTGGGTGTAGGAAGGATTTGATTTCGACCAATTTGGTCTCGTGTGCTGTTACGGGTATGAGGGCCGTTGTCACTTTCCGGCTGCCCACACCGTGGAAGGTTGTTTCTAGAGGAACCTAAAAAGAAAAGTAGATTAGCGTTGGACTTAACGACCTGGGAGCGTGACCGCAGAGCCCAACGGACAACTGCTTGAGGCCGGTCACGCACGGCCTTTTTATGAAGGATTTTTTGAGTATTAGCTCCGATCTTGAAAGCCCCTAGCGGGCACCCTTACTGACGGAGACGGGTATCCGCGAGGTAGGGTGAGGTGTGACATTTTTAGGGTCGACCTTTTCTAAACCTTCCTTCCTTGTGAGAAGGCAGCATCTCTGCGGATGCTGCTTGTTGTCCGAGGGAAACACCTTACTGCTGTCACACCCCTCTGCAGTCAACTATACGACTTCGCCCTCAGACCTTGAGTAGATGCTTTTAGTCTCATCGTTCTCCAATCGACCTGCCTGGCATGGTAGAACCTTCAGGAACGTATGTTCCAGCCAGTATAGCTCGGCTGGGTCATGACGATAGTCAAGCCCGACCACCACGTCAAGGCAGCAGCTTCGGTCGGGCCGCAACTTAAGCAGTCAAATTTTAATCATTGAATTGTGTATTTAATCTGATTCATCATTAATCACAGAGTAACCAGCATAAAATGTTTAATTGCTTATGAATATCTGTAATTAGTAAATAATTTTACGCATTAAAATGAATGCATATCTATAAAATAAAAATGGACGCACGAATTTCATAAACTGACAGTGAACTCTCACGTGATCAAGCGAACAATCAATACTATCAATAATCATCAATAATAATCCTTCAACTGTAAGCGTATTTTAAGAAATCTACACAACAAATTTATTCCAATGGACAAAAATTCAAATTAATCATATACATCAACTGTTAAACAATTAATTCTTCAAACATGCCTACTGAAAAAGAAAGACACATTGAACAAGAGACAGATTTATACAATTCTGAATAATAGATTTAAAATTATCTTATTTAAAAAATGCGGTAAATTTACCAAAACACTAATTAATTAGCTAAGTTGTGCGGTTTAATAAATTAAGCTTTTAAATTAATCCATCGAAGCATTTACAAAAGAAAAAAAATGTAGATCAATGAATATAGTAATACTATTTAGATAATATTCTGATTGGAATCTAACCATTACCGATTACAAGCGATGATATTAGTACAGAATCAGTGTTTATTCGCAAAATAAAAGTAAATAATGCTGAAAATTATGACAATATAAACTGTCCACTTATTGAAAAAAAAAGTACTGAATAGAAAATTGCAATAATTGGTCAAGAAGTAGCTTATCACATCCATCTTAGGAGTAAAAACATTTCAATCAATAGCAATCGAAGTCTGATGTTTAATTTACGTATTTACACAGCTTATAGTGTGTGTACTAAATATGTCAAGCTCATAGGGTTTGTCACAGCCTGTGGACAAACTGCTCAAACAACAAGTCGAACAACTTTTTATTCTCATGTCTGTCTGTCTGAACACGATTGCTTGAAATAAACTCATCCAAATGAATCCATATTTGGTTTCTTATTACCATTGTCGCACAAACGGGGTTCGCCTAAGTACGAAATGTAAAAATGGAAGATCTATTTCATAGCATAGCCAATGGTTCGTACAAACTGTCGTCAGCTCGCAGGTCACTAAAAGCTATTAGTTGACAGTATTATGGGTTGAGGTGTTCAGTGATGATGACATGAAAATACTTCAAATGAAAATTAACTTTACAAAATTACCATTGTTTGTCCTATGTTAAGTGATGCTACTTAGAGTTTTGAAACAATATAGAAAATAATCTATCCTATCCTAGTCAATTCGATTGTGGAGTAGTTTCGATGGTGTAACATCTCATCGTTCATTCACTGTATTTTCGTTTGAATTATTCGATAATTGAATCGACCAAAATTTTGTATTTGTATTAATTCGATTACAGTATCGATTATTGTCTATTTTATTGTGTTAGGATGCTTACTTGCCTATCACATGTCTAACCTATTATTGCTTGACTATAAATACATAGTAATTCTTCAACTCATACAGAGTTGGCTCACTCGCCTTCTCCAATTCGCTTCGTTTTGCTTGTACGCTTCCCTTCTCATGTTTGTCTGTATAAATGAACGCATGAAATAAATTCATCCGCAACACTGTATTTGGCTTCTTACTATTGAGGTCGCACAAACGGGGTTAACCTAAGTATAATATACGGAAGTGGATAGGAAGATTTATTTCATTGCACTCTCGATCATTCGTCTACACTGAAGTCCAGTAGTGAGCCGCTAAAATGGTATTAATAAGCTCAGAGTCAGTATCACCTTTATTTAGTTCATTTAAAAAAAAATTAAGTACAACAGTTTGAGTGAAGTAATAAAAAATCCGACGTTTTGTTACCTTTTCATAAGCTGACTTACAGTCTGTAATATTTGGTCATTAAAATTACAATTAGAACTTAACATGATTTAATGAGAATGAAGTTGATCTCAATGTAATGCAATCATACCAATTGGATCTCTAGAAATTGTACTACTGAACACTCTTGTTTTAATGCGGAAACCAAGTTTCTGAGAATATGTTCAATGAACATAGAGTAGATTTTCTCTTTTTTTCAACTAATGTTACACACATTTAGAGATAATATTTTGTCATATATGTTGTTGTTTCACAGATAATTATTAGTAAGAAATTTTAATGTGCATATTTGCCAGAATCGACAGTCATTCGAATTATTTTGGATTTATAAACAATGGCTTCTATATTCAAACTATACTAGGTTAACTATAAATCATTATCAACTGTGTCAACTTTCCGTGAATTGCTTAACTTCAGAATTTCATCCATACATCCATTATGATTATTTTAAGTTTGGAGAGTAGGTCGTTTATAGGAGAAGAACAAATTTGTGTTATTCAAAGATATTCAGCACAGAGTGAAAGAAAGGTATTTAACATATTATCAATAATCATCACTGACCTTCGGTTTTAATTATCCATTTTTTTTCTTCATTTTTACGCACACTTTTTAATTGATTCAACTTGAAATGGTTTGATTCATCTTGTTGTTGATATTTTCACTGGAATTTCATCAATCTTGGTTGGCATCTCAATTAGGACGAAACATGAGTTCTGGATGCCGCTACTACCTATATTCTATCTATTCTAGGTAATTCCTATTACTCTACTAATTTATTTTTTCAACCAAATCGTATGATTTAAATATCTATCATGAAAACATAAAGAATTGCGAAGTGTTTCTCTTTTTTTTACAATTAGATAAGATTTGATAATAATAATAATAACCTTTTAAATAGTTGACTTGTTTTTTTTTTCATCAAATAAGGTTCATTTCATTAAGAGACAAAAATTCATTGTTTCTTGTCTGAAGTTATGATACCTTATTCGTGATGTAGTGAGGTGAATATCTTTTCGTTAAAAACGCACTTAAAAGAATAACTTAGTATTTTGGCTTTCTAGAAATTCGTAATTTTAGACTTCAGTACGAATGCTACGTAACCCAATACACCACGATGTCACACTAACCAATAGATAAAAGATGGCATTTTTACAAGTCACCTAGTCTTTTCCTCTGACATCCATAGCGTTAGGATGGCTCCCAGAACCCCCAAGAAGTCGAAGACAAGTAACAACCACTTAACAAAACAACTTTCTGTACTAATAACGTTAAAGTGTAATTGAGTCATGATAATAGGAAACTAAAAACAGTTATTGGTACATGATTCAATACAAAAAAATTAATGTTAATACTGATTCTCCACCTTTTTTCTGGAGATTAGAAGCAATTGAAAATAACAATTTAAGAACTATCTACCATACCAATCGAATATAAAAAAATATTAACTTCAAGAATAATTTCTCTGGCCTTATCCATAAATAGTGAAACGTTAAGAATGATTTGGAAATTCTTTTGACGATTTGATCACTGACTGAGATAGATAAAATAATAAATAAATCATAAAAACATATTCACTTTTTTATTCAACTGATATTGCATAACTTACCCTTTGAGAGTTGATGATTCTGGTATATTTGGCATTTGATTGCGATTTCTCATTATAGCTTAGTCTCTTCAGAAACCATACAGGAAGCTAGACATTTCTCAAAAAATTTAAGTAGAAGGCAACCCTTGTTATGCCGACACTCGAGCAAATCGAAATGTTTCGACTCAAATGAATGGTTTAATGAAGATTTCGTTATCCTAAACAAAATTCTAAACACGAGCTTCAAAAAAGAATATTGTAATTCTGATATTGTACATGGACAGTGTGTCTTGTCTATTTGACAGAGGGAACATGGATGGTCATCTTTAATTTATTTACGTTAACTATCATGGAATAGATTTGTCCATATGTCTATGCATGTAAACGATTTTAAAAATGATTTCAACTGGGAGATAGAAATGAAAGACAATTATCACGTGCATCTTAGTGAGATCATACATCCAAAATAGTAAACACAATGAGATGGACAAAATCTAGTACTCAACTTAAATAAATAATATTAACTAATTAACGGTACAGTGATCAACAGAAAGAAACATAATCAAATTATATTAACAAGCGCTCATGGAATTTAATAATAACAATCCATCATATCCGTTCCAATAACACAAGTCATATGAAAATTCTAATAGTTTACTTTTGATCGATCTGGCTATCTACCTCGATTCATCGATAGAAACTTGACATTGAAATTACGATCTGAAAAATCATCGACGGTCATAGAAAACTTTCTGCAGCTTTGAATGAAAAGTAGATACTGTTGCGAATTTGGAAATCCCTGGGAAAAATCTATAGCTAAACAAGACTTTATATAGGGCCAGCCCATCATACGTTAAAGATAGACAACTTTCACAGGATTCATATAAATACAACTGGACAGCTTCAATAAGTGATTTTGTTAGAAAAAAGAAAATTTTTCTTGCTGAACTATTTTCATTCAAAGTAATGACAACCGATCTTCACTAGAAAAACTAATTGATTTCACAGAGATTCTGAGAAAATCATATCGATGGAAAATTGCATTTTAAAATTAATAAGTTGCTTTGCAATAGACAAAATGAATTGCCTTTATTTCTTTTCATAATATTTCTTATTTGTTTTTTTCATTTGAAGTTGATAATTTTTGACTGGAACTCAATTAGTCTTAATCATCAACAACGGGATATTCCAAAGCATTACAAACTGAATTAAATGCCATATCCGTTGCACGAGTGGGTGGAAATCAGTACTCAGTAGCTAAGTCGATAACGCGATAGCATTTGAAGCAAACGGTACTGGGTTCCAGTCCCAGGGTGAACATCAACTACGTGATGCAGGTACATTCAGCTGACGAATCCCAAACAGACTGGAGCGCACGTTCTGGATTTCACTGATAGCCTAGTTCCATAAAAATTCAACACGATTCTCGTCAACATGAAATATGTTTGTTTATTCTGTGTATTGAAGAAAACAGCACTAAGCTATCTTGTTATAAATTAATGATTGATATTGTCAAAAATGCGTCGGACGACTATCTATCTATAAGAATCAAAACTAAAATGTAACACTTAACTGCTTTACACAACATAAATTTTAACTGAAACTTTGACCTGAACAGTATACGAATGCGATTCCACATCTCTCTAAAAAAATAATATCATACCTAGTATGAATAAATTTCCGCCTAAATAATGCTTTGATCAGAGATTAACAGTTTCCAGTTTTAGGAGAGGTAGATTACTACATCCAGTTTGTAATTGATTGATATTCCTATATCACAACATATAAGGAACAGTTAAACAGAACAAGAAAAGAATATCCACTAACTAAAAAAATATAAATTGAAACAGATACAGACACGATGGTAGTAAATTAACATCAGGGATACATTTTTTTATTGATTAAAGCAATAGAAACATCGCACAATAAAAGATTGATTGATTTCTTCTAAATCCATCACTAGTATCGATAACTTCGTAATAACTACGACATATCGTTATGTGAGAATCCAATGTTTACGGCGTAGGCGAGATATCTGTTTGCTGACTAAAGGACGAATGTACTGCGCAGTAGATCGCTCCGTTCTCCTATACGGTTATGAAACATGGCCGGTACGAATAGTAGATATTCATAGGTTACTAGTATTTGATCATAGATGTCTTAGAAGCATTGCTCGTGTATCCTGGGACAACCGAGTGAGCAACGCTGTTATTAGGAATCGGGTGCTAGGTAAGAATGGAAGACCAATAGATGAAGTAATGAAACTTCATCAGTTGAGGTGGTTAGGACATGTGCTGCGTATGCCTAACCACCGACTGCCTCGACGAGCTATGTTTCTCAGTGTAGGAGTAGGTTGGAAGTAAAGTAGGGGTGGCCAAACCAAAACACGGCAGAAATCCATGAAGTCACTTACAAGTGGATTGAGTCATGTTGGTAGATGTAGACTACCTGGTTGGGGTCCGCGAGACGAAAGTCACCAATGGTTAGAGACCTTGAACGACATGGCTCAAAGTCGTTTGCAATGGCGCCGGTGCATCCACTCTCTGTGTTCTCTCAAATCCTAATCCTCTGGATTCGTCAACACCTCTACCTTTGTCTTTCTAAACTTATCTCACTGAGTTATACTTCTTGAATAATATCATCTAATCCTAACCTCTCCGATTACATCTAATACCTTTACTACCTCTACTACTATGGGATTCGAATTGACAATTGCGTCTCTGTGCTAATGTGGTATGGCAACATGAACTGATGTACTTACGTACGAAGTTCTACGTTGCAGCTGACTGACTGAATGTCTATTAGGTGATAATCAAAATAGACAATAAACAATACCGGTTATTCAATCATAATCTTCATGTTCAACATTCTCTGTATCATCATTATTATTCGTTCTTATTAATGTTAACACGGAACGTCATCTAGAAGTACCTGTGATGATATTTTAACTTTCTTTCAAAAAAATCAACAAGAACAACAACAGCGAGAATAAAGAATTACTTATTTGTATGAAAGAAATAATAATCATATCTTGTTTTAAAATGTTCGATTGACACTTATCCACACACACACACACACACACACATGTACGTATGTCATAGTGAATAACTCTGGATTAATTTTCTCTTCTGGTAACAATAGAATAAGACAATGAGAAATTGTTACACATTCAAATGAATAAATAATATATAAGAAAAACAAACTACCAACACATTCATTATCAAATGGTAACAAGAAAATAAAACACAACAAACGAATCTAATCTCATCAAAAAACTCCGCCTCCCCGCCCCAAAAAATTGAACTGTAAATACATGAATAATAAGATTTAAAGTAAATGCACTGTATCAAGTTGTTTTGTTTTGTATTGTTTTTTTTGCAAATCATGTACAAATTCAACTGTATCATAAAAATAATAATAATAATAATAAATAGTATTGTTATTATTATCATTATTATTCTCGTTTAGTCACTACGGTTAGGAACAATAAAATCCCATGAAAATTATGTTACATAAACACATGTGGAAAAGAAAGAAATGAAGAAGTTAAGAAATAGATTTTAAGTTGTGGGTTCTTCTTTTTCAATGCTCTCTCTCTATATATGTATATATATGTATAAACTGCACATTATCATCTAAGAGAATGAATATACCATACATTATTCGGTGAATACAAAGAAACAAAGAACGAAAGAAAGAGAACAAGATATTGAGCATAAAGCATATTTAACATTTACGATATATATATATATATATATATATATATATATATATATATATATATATATAATACAAATAATACTGATTTCCGGTGAAAAATGAAGAGTGTTGCAACAAGATCAAATATACACAATTCATAGTATCATCATCATCATCATCATTAACAACAAGTCAACCATTGAAATTAACCAATGACTGGTGACTAGATGAATGGAACAACAATGTAAGAATATTCATTTTCAACATATTACAAACAAGAAAAAAATTAAACAAAAATAGATCGCGACCGAAGGAATAAACATTCTATTACAAATACACATACATACATAGACACAGACTCTCTCTCACACACACACACACAGGCATACACACAAAGCAGAAGTGTAACACAAGACAGTCGATACACACATACAGAAAAAAAAAACTTTTCGAAAGAACAAAAAAGAAGGAAAAAGAAAATGGAAGAACAAGAAAAAGAAGAAGAAAGAGAGAACAGGTAAGTTTATCGGTTTTGCACTACTCGATTTGAACAAGTCAGACGATGTGAATCAATCAACTCTTGAATTTTACCAATCCTATGGAGAAGAAGAAGAAGAAAAAAAAAACAAACAAACAAGGAATTGAAAAGAAAAATCAGTTACATTAGATAATTTTAGATAAATTTATTTTCATTTTATACTGACAACGTTTCCCAGTTCAAATAACTTTACAAATGAAAGTACTGCTAATTTCTACGATTCACAATTACCAAAATACCTAAGTCACCTAACTAAGTTGCAACACATCAATGTGATGTTTCAACATTCCTCCAGACTTTAAAGAATCAATAATCAGGTGAGTATGCTTATATTGTTGACAAACTGATAGGATTATTTTTTGTTTACAGTTTACTGAAGTGGAATTTCAGTTTATTCAGAGAGAAAAAAGTTACATTTTGAAAGCATATGCATTAAAATTAATTTTTACCAAGGAAACTATCTAACTTCCTACATCATTCATCCATTAAGAAAAAAACAACTTACAATGTAACTACGGAACACTATCTACACAATCCAACTACTCAAATAATCAATCTCTGAAATTCACATAGATATTATCAGAAATTTACATGCAGAAAGGAACATCAGATTCAAATTGTTAAGACATGTATAAATCTATAGAAACTAAATTGCGCTACATTGGTATAAACAAATTGCCATTTACATTCCATTATCAAAAACTAATCATTAATTGCTGACTAGTAGTATACTGATACACGACAAAGTTGACTTGATCAGTAATTCGATATTGATCGATTCTTAAAAGAATGGTCAGACACCAAGACAATAATAAAAGTACTTTTTTACTATCAATTATAAAAAATTATACAACACGTCACAGACAGTATTGTCTTTCGTAATTTACATCATGAACAGATGTTAGTTAAAAAACTATTGAAAACCAGAGAGAGCACTGTATATCTATTTCAACATAAGACAGATTCTCCAGAAGTATGTATCAAGGAAGTGAACTCTGGGCATTCTAGTGAAAGGCGTGGAGCTCAACTAAATCAGATATAAGACAATTATCCACCAATAGGGCTGGGTGATGGCTGAGAAATGTGCCGAATTTAAGGAAGTTAAACATGTAAACAACTGGATGGTAACTCAATGGATTGTCGGTAAAAACTGACTTCATTAGTCTAGAGGTCAAAAGTGAGTTGTTGAGATCTGTACGTTTTCCGTTCGAACCCTGATCAAGTTGTGGATGCGTCACGGTTTTCATTCTTTAAAATTTGAATTTCGAAGCGAACAACATGCATACTTCAGTTCGGTCGGTCAGTCAGTCAGATGCAACGTAGAACTTCGTACGTACGTTCATCAGTTCGAGTTGCCATACCAAGGTAGCACAGAGATACAACTGTCAATTTATAATCGATAATGGTAGAGGTTGTAAAAGCATGAGCAGTAGTCGGAACGATCATGGTCCGAACATACAATTCAAGTATGATCCAGTGATTTGAGAATATATATATATATATCGACATTTCCAGTTTCATCATCACAGTTTATAGAAACATAACCTAATTTTATTGTTATATTTTAATTGCCTAATACCTTGCATCTCTATAAGTGTGAATCCAATCGATATAGATTTCTCATGAAAATATTTCTTGAATTTAATTATTTTGATAAAAAAATAAACATGAAAATAATGTTGCAAGAAACGAAATCAAGAAGCAGACTTACTTGCAAAGCCAATTTCCCGAAGATAAACTGCCAACAGATTCTTGCAAGTGATGTACAACCATTTCAGTGGTTACTTCTGTTTTGATATGTTTTTCCAGAAATTCTATAATAAGAAAAAAATTAAATTGCCTGAGATCAACATCAAATAATCAAATCAGGCAAAATCACGAATTTGAAAAACCAAATATTAATATATATTTTAATTAGTGATATAAAAGCAAATAAAAACTTTCTCAGTAATGGTGATATTTATTGCAGACATCGTAGTAAGTAGCACTTAACAATTAAATTTATTGAATAATAAGAAATGAGATGAGAAGTTAAAATAACCCAGAAAAAGTAGAGCGAAGAAATGCATGTAAAACTTAAATAAAACAGAATAACACTTTAAATTAAAATAAATAAATGACCCAATTGCATATACATAGAGTAGCATGAACAAAATCAGTTTAGTTAGTTAGCATTACAGAGCTTTGCAAACTACATACAATTACGATTAAATATTTTGAATCAACAAAATATTTGCGTTTTTTACAAGTGCCAACTAGATCTCAAACCAAATCTTATGACTGCTGAGTTAATGAATAACTTGAAAATGTAATCTGTGATCAACAGATTAAAATCTTGGCGGGTTAAATGGATGAGCTTTAGTTCCATTAATAAAATATTCGATCAAAGAACCTCTAAATGAAATTCTGTTCATCTGTGACTAGATCAAGGAGAACTCGAAAATAAATTTACAAGATGGATATTATTTTGATGACGAATATCACTTCGCTTACGAAAGCCACTAGAAGTTGAAAAGGACCTAACAGCTGTTTCGTTTCAATTAGGAACTTCACACTAGTGTGTATTCGTGACCTTACAATGGATAAAATCCTAGTTCAAAAAAGTTCACAATGAGCACAAAATCATTCGGCCACTGAGTCGGAATTTCATTGCTTACATATAACACCATCACTTAATTCGCATTTTGTTGCTAACATCAGTGGATATCTAAATTACACAAAACTGAGTTGATACTTCATATCAAAGGTTCTTTCGAAAAACTGACAGATACATCTTGGAGTAAATGACTGATGATCACTGAATAATTATTTAATTAGGTAGTGATTATTGGTACAGTTCAAAATGACTGAAGTCTAAAAGCGTGGACCAATGGATTCCAACAGAGTGGTTGAACAGTATTAATTAGGTTATGAAATTTCACGATCTTTGATTTGATTACATTACATATGAAGGATACGAATGTGCACCGCTGATAAATTGCACGGCAGAAAGTACTTATTTAGTGTTTCTTCGTTTTAAATGACTTTATGACATAAAACCATATGGAAAAACGAGTTCATCAAAGATGAAATTCTATGAACTGCTAAATCAGATAATAAGGAAGTGAAGTGAACTTTACTGCATCATTGTTTCGTTTCTCCTAGATTTGATTATTATGAATTAACAACTTATGATCAACTGTCTTGAACATCATTACGCGATAGAACTAGTTTCAAATTATACATTCACTGAAAGAAATTAAGATTCATGTTTCTAATTTACATTTCCCTATCAATACCTATATATATATATATACATATATATATATATATATATATATATATATATATATATATATATATATATATATATATATATATATATATATATAATATGTCGGCATGTCGAAAATGTAATAATTAAACTATCTCTCACGATTAAACTCTATTTCCTTGCATAATATCTTGTACTAGTGAAAAGGTTAGAAAAGACGACAAGTCAGACAAAAGCCATCATCTAAAAGATATAGATGTTTATTTACAGTTGTCTATACAAGATAATGAGGAGCCGATGGATAAATACCACCAGCAACAAGCTACTGTGGGAAAGAACGAACCAGATCCCAGCTGAGAAAGAAATCAGGGAAACGTGCTGGATGTGGATAGGATACACAATGTAGAAAGTACCCAACTCTGACACGAGGCAAACCCAAGTTGGAATCCTCAACGTCAAAGGAAAAGAGGAAGACCGAAGAGAACACTGCGCCGAGAATCGAAGACAGATATGAACAAAACAAACAGAAACCGGGAACAACTAAAAAAGTGCCCAAGATAGAGTCCTAGTCGGCTATTTATGCGTCTTTACAAGTAACAGACCTTAGTACTATCATACATAGAATATATTTGTCTAATGGCCCGACCGTAGCTGCGACCTTGAAGTAGGATCACACACACCTAACGTGGTGACCCAACCGAGCTATATTCGCTAGAACATATGTTCCTGTTGGTTCTATCATGCCAGGCAGGTCGACTGCAGAACAGTGAGACTAAGAGCAGCTACTCAGTGTCTGAGGGCGATGTTGTATTACTGACTGTAGAAGGGTGTGACAGCAGCAAGGTGTTTCTCTCGGACAACCAGTATCTGCAGCGATGCCTTCTCACAAGGAAGGAAGGGGTTAGAGAAGGTCGATTCTGAAAATGTCACACCTCACCTTACCTCATGGATTAGAAAAGTTGAACTAACACTTTAAAACATAGTAAAATGGCTGTGCCTGACAGGCCTCAAGCAGTTTTCCTTTGGGCTCTGCAATCACGCTCCTAGGCCGCCCTGACTAACGTTAACCCAATTCCCTTTCCAGGTTCCTCAGGAAGTACCCTTCCACGGTGTGGATAGCCGAAAAGTGACATCTGCCCCCATAACTGTAATAACACACGAGATTGAATCGGTCATAATTGAATCCTTCCTACACCCCTAACATCTCTCTTATCTCCACGACTAACGCTTCTCACACACCTTTATCACCTCACACTGCTAATGCAAAGGATTCTAGTTCACAAAACGTTATTCTTGGTCTCCTGAAACCCCGTTCTAAACTAGAAGTTGGGGCTTTTATATGTTCGAACATTGTGGCAAACAGGACAACATGCTTTCTTAGCTAGAACTCTGGAATTCCGTGTCATCAATGTATATATGAACAAGGAAAAAAAATTAGCATGAACCCGTAGACTGAGATCAACAAAGTCAACGCGACTGATTAGATTTATTATAATACGATTGTAAAGACAAACGGTTGTTATTCATTATATATGAAACCTCGAAAAATTTCAATGCGAGCTTATGTATATAATGTCTTAAATTCAGCTATATAACTTACATAATGAAAAATGAAATAAAGAATTTGCATGAGTAAAGCCGATTATATTGTGAAGAAATAAGCAAGTTGCTAGCAGTCAGTCAGTCAGTCAGATGCAACGTAGAACTTTGTACATAAGTACATCAGTTTATGTTGCCATACCACATCAGCACAGAGAAGTAATCGTCAATTCAAATCCAATAGTAGAAGAGGTAGTAGAGGAATTAAAAGTAATCGGAGAGGTTAGGATTAGAAGATACTATTCAAGAAGTATGATTCAGTGAGAAAAGTTTAGAGAGTCGAAACTAGAGGGGTTGAAGAATCCAGAAGATTAGCATTTGAGAGAACATAGAGAATAAATGCACTGGCGCCATTGCGAACGATTCTGAGCCATGTCATTCAAGGTCTCTAACCATCGATTATTATCATCTCGCGGACCCCAACCAGGTAGTCGACAATTACCGACATGGCTAAGTCCACTAGTCAATGACTTCATGGATTTCTGCCATGTTTTGGTTTGGCCGCCCCTAGCTTTCTTCCAACCTATTCCCACACTACAAAACAAGGCTCGACGAGGCAGCCGGTGGTTGGGCATACGCAAAACATGTCCCAACCACCTCAACTGGTGAAGTTTCAATACTTCATCGATTGATCTGCCATTCTTACCTAGCACCCGATTCCTAATAACAGCGTTGCTCACTCGGGTGTCCCACGATATACGAGCAATGCTTCGAAGACACCTATGATCGAAAACCAGTAACCTACGAATATCTTCTACTCTCATTGGCCATGTTTCACAGCCATAAAGTAAGACGGAGCGAACTACTGCGCAGTACACTCGTCCTTTAGTCAGCAGACGGATATCTCGCCTAGCAATTATAATCAAATAAAATATGCTCAAAGTGCTCTTCATTCGAGGTGCATTTTGCATAATAACTGGACTTGATAAAAGATGAATGTGATATAGATCTTGTGTATGAATAAATTACAATGAATAACTTCGAAATTATATTTTCTCAACAGATCAATTCATGTGAAAAAAAAAACCCATTATTGTCAAACAACATCACAGCAGAAAGTTCCCCAGAGGAGCTACGCAAATTTATTTCCAAATGAATTAATAACAAACAATAAGAAGCATAATAAAATGATCAGTCTACCGGCTTATGATGAACTTGAAAATAAAGCTATCCTTGTTTATTGTTAGATTCAAGAATACTAAATAAAGAAAAACAGACATGTATCCTGCTAAATTCATCTATTTCAATATATACAATCATGAATTTTACCAAGCCAACATGATGTTAACAAGCACTGAAAACTTAGAGGCTCGACGTGTGGTTTGATTACTGACCAATAAAGACAGTTTCAGAACTGTTACATTACACAATAGATAGAAAAATAAACAACATCCAAGAGAATGATCAAAACAGGTAGGTAGAAAACATCTTATTAACCTAGAATCCCATTGAAAATACTTATCAAAATTCATTTAAACAATATCGGTTTAAACGAACCAGTTGTAAGTGGAGAAAAAATGAAGTTGTGTACATCAAAAGATTCCTTCATTTAATAAAACAATTAGTACACCACCATGCCATAATTAATTGGGTAATTCAATAGGCTAAGTACTTCATACGATGATGATAATAACAATAATAATAGTGATAGCGATAATAATAGTTGTATTAGCAAATTAATTACTTATTACTAAAATGATGAGTCAATCATTGTTGGACAACCATTAGAAACCTTGAAGCAGTGGACGGCCGTTTCGTCCCGGTATGGAACTCACTAGCAGTGCGCGTCTACGACTCCTGCTACTCACAGAATTTGAATCCAGGACATTCGGTTTTGCGTCGGAATGCCTAACCTCTGAACCACTGAGCTGGCATCCGAAGTGTTAATGTCTAACTCCGATCAATCTAGGGATTTTGTGCAACCTCACCCATTTGTCTTCTGTAGTTAGTGCCTACACCCAATCGATCACTATCAGAAAAATGCAACGCTATTTAAATTCATTGCAACAGGTCGACTACACTGTAGAAATTAGAAATACTTACGAAAAAAACACAAGACACCAATAAAATTTCTCTAGATAACAGTTATAAGAACTCTGATAATTCCTATTTTCACACAACTTTTAGTTATGAGGTGATGAATAATGAGCACATGTGCACAATCGAATTTCGATTACCAAGTTTTGACTGCTCAACTTGACATTTCAAATAATCACACTTTATCAACAGTTAAATAAACTTGAAAAGAGGATGGATTTGAGAGTAACATTTTCTTAAAAAAGTCAGTTATTCTAAAAGGATAGAATCTGGCATAAATATTGAAAGATCAATAAACAAATAGAAAGAACTCATTCGACATGGTGATAATAATAGTATCAACGCTAGTGCAAAACCAAAATAATGAAATATAGTTCAAAGTAACGAAATTTATGAATATTAAAATTATTGCAAATGCACCAACCAAGGGAGTTCTCATCAAACAAATCCACTTTATAAATTAACTACTCACAGCTGATGAAAGAGTTTCTAATTAGAAGATGAAACAGTGAAAAGTCAAATGAGTTATCTTCGGGAGAATAATCATGACAAAATTGATCTGATAATAGGAAATATGGGGTTCACTGATGGACACTGCTTGAAACAGCTAATTTAAATCAGAGTTGATCAGTAGCTGAACTTACTAGAATGAAGAGTGTCCTATAGATCTATGAGCTTGTTTCATACACATCTCAATAACAAATACTAGTAAAAGTACTCTTTGAATGAGTCAAATGTCAACCATCAGGTGAAATAACAAGTCGTCAATCGAATGTAGGCAAGTCATGTTCAAGTTCCAAAGCACTATGATATAAGTGAGTGAGAGTCAGTCGGTCACCAGAAAGACGACAGTACTGTGAATAATTCTAAAGCATAAATATTAAATATTCATGTACTGAGCAGTAGTTTGGTTTAATCTAGTTAAACAACATTCATCAATAATGTGAATTTTTATATGAGGAGCACGACAGTTGTACAGATATTAAATATAATGCGTGATGAGCATTACTGTAAACTAAAAACATAATTATAAAATAAAATTATCTTCTAAACTAACAGAAATAAAACACTATCGTCTTACCTTTAGTATGTTGTACTAAAACAGATTCTAAATTTTCATCTTCTGTTTTGGAAGTGGGATCTACTCGAGGAGCAGGGTCAAATGCTACTAAAACCATACTCATATTATCAGAACTACCCTTAAATAAGAGAAAGTAAAAAATAAAAGTTGTAAATCAGTGATAAATTAACAGTAAGTTTCACTTTCACTTAGTACACCTTTTTTAAATAATAATAACCTATCCAAAATATTTTATGACTAATCTACTGGGACGTAGTAATAACTAAGATTTGAACTCGTTTCATGATTTTATTCAATGGTGAAGATTACGGCGGCTCAACGCTTAAGGCAGTAAAGTTTAAACCGTTGAATTCTACAGTCAACACTGACGCGCCAGTGGTTGAGTGGTAGAATGCTTGCCTACCAGACGGGAAGTCTGGATTCATCTCCCGACCGACGTACACCGCAACCCCTAAATGCTCTAGTACGGATCGCGAGTGGGAAAACTCCACTGTCCCTCTTCAAACGTTTTACATGGCCAAGTTAGTGAAGTCACTGCCAGGGAAGCTTTACTCACCCCCTCCCTGTAGCGGTGTTGTTTATGAAACTTAAAGGACGAAAAGCGAGTGCCCAGAGATTTAAACTAGGTAATGGGTATGGAGGATCCAACTACGGTGAGTCGGGACCCCCCTTCCAAACCAATGGTGCATATGAGATCCAGGATCCTGTTGGAATGAACGGTATATGAATCTGTTTTGCTTTTATAATCCTGCTTTGAAAAGGTAAATAAAACTACCGATAATAGATTCATGTTCAGCTGAAATTTTGGTCTTTTAGCTGTCTAACGCAAGCTATTCCTACGATTACCTTACACGATTATGTTACAAGCCAAATGAATTACTATCACATGGCTAAGATCAAGCAGACTGTACTATACCCTATTAAACATTTCAGAATTTGCAATTTTACGCACATTTACATCAGAAAGCCCACTTCAATGACCAAACTTAACAGAAAAAACTTACTTTATACAAGCACATATCAATAGTTTCATTGCATATCATTGACAGGTCATCAACGCATCTCATACGATTTTGCAAAAGTAAACAAAGTTCTTCATTAGTCAAAACATCCCAAATGCCATCACAGGCCAACACGATAATTTCATCCAAATCTTTATCACGATCAACAACAGTGATTTCAGGTTCCGGAGATATAAGTTGTTCCGTAGGACCCAAATCTTTGGCAGCTTTAAAGGCATAATCGCCTAATGATCTATTTAAAAAATTAGGCATTAAAGCAGTGATTAAATACAACTCTGAAAATGACAGTATAAAAAGATATACTGGAAACACTAACTAAAGATATTCGTCATCCAATAATGTTTAGTTGTACAATGTAATCCTGTCAAAAAGTGAGTTATATCTACTACATGACAGTTAATAATGACAACTGAATATCGGAAACCTTAATGAACGGAGAAGAGTAGAGTCTCAAATTGTTATCTAAACGATTAGAAATTAAGTGTCCAAAACTTTAGGCTACAACCCAACGCATCTCGTCGAGCAAGAGAGATATACTACTTGTACATTTCCAAAATCACCGTCGGTAGAATCAATCAAAACCCATCTAGTGACTGACGGTGAAATCGTACATGAGTCAATAATATTATTTACTGCGAAAGCAAGTGATGTAGAACTAATTCATAGCTTGACATTTTTAAATTACAAACCAGCTATCACCCGCTAAGCAGTAAGGCCAATTCATTGCAAAAAATAAACATGGATTATATAAAGACATTACTACTAAAACTGACAGTATCGTGAGGGAGATAACCTGAAGCTTTTTTATTTTACTAATAACTTAGACTCTATGCTCGCAAAATAGACCGAATTTGTTAAAAAACAAATTTCTATTTTATCGGGTGACAGTATAATACACCAGACAAGTGACACGTATGATACATCCAGATTCTAAGTACGTGATACAACGTATTAGGTTTTGATTGACTCTTTACTCTAGTAAGATCTAATAATTTACAATCTGCAGTAGTTTTTGGTAGAACAAATAATAAGTAATCTAAATTTTGCTATTAAATTGATTCCTTAATGGGGTAAAATCTCGTATAACCTGCAACTTGAATATTTACTCCATGAAGTTACAAATCAATAGTGTGTAATTATAAGAGAGATTACTGCATCTATTCATAACATATTTGTGATACATTTACTTTATAATGGAAATTGCTAGATTATGTACTGAACTTTAAGATATTTGAAACGATTAACAGTTCTGCATAAACACAAACTTCAGGTAGACGTCTGTGATAATGATGTTCAGAAGAACAATGAAAGCTCCACAACCTAAACATCCAGCTCAGAGAAGGAAACTCCACCACAGATGCCAATTGTTAAGTAGCGTCAGGCCGAAATAGAACTGAGTCATGTTCATGAATCAATTAACAGAACCGTGAAAAAAAGTGAAATTTCACTCATCAATTTCAACCAAAAGCCTAAATAAAATCTAGATGTTACAGGAGTGTAATTCTATTCTACTATGAGAATAAGTCCAGTTATATCAATGTGAGACGTCAGAAAGTTTTACCTCAGCCAGTTAGTCACTTAGAACTTTGTACGTACGTACATAAGTTTAAGTTGCCATTCTACATTAACACAGAGACCCCATTGTCAGTTCAAATCCCATAGTGGCAGAGATATTGGAAGTATTAGCGATAATGGAGATTAGAGTTCGAAGAAATTATTCAAGAATTATAATTCAGTGAAAAAGATTTAGAAAGGGAGAAATAGAGGTGATGAAGGATTCAGAAGAACGTCTCTAAACATCGGTTACTAGAAATTTCTATGACAAACTGTTGATTGCTGAGTCGCTGTATGGAATTAAAAACAATATCGTCCATTCAACAATACGAATGTAGACGAACATAAGGCCCAGTAGAAAAACTTTTAAACCAAAACCAACATACCGAGAAACTGCAAGAGAGCCATTTACTCTTTGTATAATAACGGAACCACCGGCATTTTGTATACGCTGTTTCTCGTTTGGATTTACAGGCTTATGGTCAACTGTAGCAAAGGCAACTTTACCTTTTCGAATGAGTATGGCACGAGAATCGCCACAATTGGCAAAGAAGATATGTTTAGGTGTGATGAGTACACAGACAGCAGTTGATCCTGATCTATCTTCACCACTAGCAAGCTGAGGAAGGTGTCGAAGACGATCATCCAAAGACAGGAAACCATCGCGAATACCACGTTCGACTTCTTGTAAACTAGGTGCTAAATCAGGGTTAATTTTCTTGAATTCTTCGGTATCCACAATACACTGAAAAAGTAAAATATGAATTGGTAAACGATGAAGGCGACAGACTAATTGATTCATTAGGAACTTTTAATGCTGCAATGAGCTGCAGTGAATGTGTGAAAACGAACATAATATAAATCAACAAGATAAAATGAACTTGTACACCAAGTTACTTGATCTCCAGCTTCATAATTTTACTCGAAAAAAGTAACTTGCTGTTAAGTTACCAAAAGTTCTATACAACTTAATCGATTAACCAACATTCTACTGCATATGTGCTGGTGATAAATTTATTGTCTTAAACAGCTTTAAGTATTCTATATACCTGGTGAATCTATTGAACAAAGAGCACAGAAAATAAATTGACTATGGGACAACAGAATGAGGGGAAATTGCACTTCATAATTTATGAAGGGGGATTGATTGGATAAAATCCTGTGCAACTGCTACGTGACGCCTTAACTCGAATCTAATCAACAAGGATCTGTATATTTCAGAGTACGTTGGTATCTCGCTAATAGAATAAAGGTTAGAGTCAGACAGTTACAGTGTAGAACTTGGTACGTACGTACATCAGTTCAAGCTGCCATACCACAGCAGCACACAAATACAAGTTTTAATGCAAATGCCATGATGGTAGATGTAGTAGACGTATTAGCGGTAATGGAGAAGATAAGAGATCAAGATATTATACAGGAAGTATTATTCAGTGAAGAAAATTTAAAAAGAGAAAGATATATGTGATGAGGAATTCCGATTAGAATTTGAGTGAACACGACGAATGGATGAACCTGCGCCACTGCAAACGGTTTTTATCCATATCATTCAAGGTTTACAACCATCCGTTACTTTCGTCTCGCGGACCCCAACCAGAGAGCCTACATCTGCCAACATGACTCAGTCCACTTGTCAGTGATTTCATGGATTTGTGCCATGTTTTGGTCTAGCCAACCTTAGCCGTCCTCCAGCCTATCTGTGTACCACAAAGCATAGCTAGTCGAGGCAGTCGGTGGTTGTGCATTCGTAATAAACATCCCAACCACCTCAACTGATGAAGTTTAACTACTTCAAAAATTGATCTATCATTTCTACCTAGTACTCGTTTTCTAATGGAATCACTTACTCAGTGGTCCCAGGATATACAATCAATGCTTCGAAGACATCTATGATCGTATACTAGCAACCTACAAATATCCTCTACTCTTACCGACCATGTTTCACACCCATAGAGTAGGATGGAGATAGAACTATATAACTATATGTTCTTCGTGTTTTTAACTATTCGTAGAAAGGATTTGATTATGACCAGTTTGGTCTCGTGTGCTGTTACGGGTATAAGCGCGGTAGTCACTTACCGGCTACCCACAACATGGAAGGGTACTTCTTGAGGAACCTGAAAAGGGAATTGGGTTAACGTTAGTCAGGGCGGCCTAGGAGCGTGATTGCAGAGCCCAAAGGAAAACTGCTTGAGGCCGGTCAGGCACAGCCATTTTACGATGTTTTAAAGTGTTAGTTCAACTTTTCAAATCCATGAGGTAAGGTGGTGTGACATTTTCAGAATCGACCTTCTCTAACCCCTTCCTTCCTTGTGAGAAGGCATCGCTGCAGATACTGGTTGTCCGAGAGAAACACCTTGCTGCTGTCACACCCTTCTACAGTCAGTAATACAACATCGCCCTCAGACACTGAGTAGCTGCTCTTAGTCTCACTGTTCTGCAGTCGACCTGCCTGGCATGATAGAACCAACAGGAACATATGTTCTAGCGAATATAGTTCGGCTGAATCATCAGAATAGGTGCGCCCAACCACCACGTCAAGGTAGCAGCTACGTTGTAAGCGACTGACTGACCCATTCATAAAATGCATTGAACTCCATTTATTAGGGTTTCAGAAATTTTTAACTAAAGCCGTATTGAGA
The DNA here is from genome assembly GCA_944470395.2 of Schistosoma turkestanicum. NCBI lineage: Eukaryota > Metazoa > Platyhelminthes > Trematoda > Strigeidida > Schistosomatidae > Schistosoma > Schistosoma turkestanicum. The sequence continues at coordinate 18,590,074 of OX103972.1, read as the reverse complement.
AACATACTGAGTCAAACTAGATCATTACCGTTGGATTCTGAAATGGCTATCCGTTATCACTTTCGCGCGTAAGGTATAACTTTATATTGGTTTTAGGATTGAATGCAGTTAAAGGATAGAAAATACACTTACTTATAGATCAGTAGCCGTCTCTCCGAAAAATATATTGGCGGAGTTATACTTCTAATTCAAGTAGGCATATGAAGTTCATTTATACACGAACTCTTTAGTGAGTATCTAGTTTTCGCAACTATACTTGATGTTTTCATTGGAGTTTTCAAACACATTCAATACTCTGAATGAGTTGTTGTATTTCTACAGTATTTTACACTGTGGAAAACCTCAGCTGATTAAGCTGGTGAGTAATAAAAGGGTTTCACTAGTTCTGACTAAACGATTAAGAACCAGCGGCTTCATTATTTGAAATCTTACAAATCACCGTATACAGTAAATCTTTATAAGAAGTCAATCAAGTAACAAAACAACCCGGAAGACTATTGTTTTGTACTAGGGTTTTGTGAGCCAATAAAACGTAACGTAGAGCCTGGTATGTATGTACATCAGTTCAAGTCGACAAGCCCCATTATCACAATAAGATGATAGTGCTAGCGAGAATCCAAGAAGAATAATAGTAACAGTATCAGTGGTAATAGAAAGGAGTAAGCACCGAAGATACGATTCAATAAAATATAAATTAGTAAAACGAAATTCATGCGGAATTAGGAAGATTATTATCCAAGGAGACCAATATTGAATGTCTGCACCATTATGAATAACTTTGGAATATGTTATCCAGTCTTTTGACCACAGTTACAATAATTACGCGGAACCCAATCAAGTAGTCCACACCTGGTGCGGTCCAGTTATCACTTTTCGCTTCGTAGTAATAAAATGTGCATAAATAATATTTGTATCCCACGCACCAATTTTTATTGCTGAAGACCGCATCATTTTACATAAAGAAAGCAAGCATGCCAAACTTTATTTGCCCAAATAGTGACAGTTCTATTCCGACTTTTATTATTAATTTAAACGAAGAATATTGGTCACAAAGCACGCAAAGAAGTGACAAACCTTCAAAAGTTCTGTGGCGCAGAGCTCTGATACCAAGGCACCTGCATGGCCATCAAAAACGGCAAAGAACGACCAGTCCTTGAGGTTTCCAGGAAGTTGTGTTATAGCACAGTGAGAATCTTCCATTGAAAGACGCCAGCCTTGCATGCTTGAGATTCCATATCGAAGTCCATTGCCACAACCAGTTTCGTTATATTTATCAGTCTTGGGTGAGGATAGAAGTCCTCCCATTTTTATACCGGTTTCGAGTGTGACGGTGTGCTTAGCTTGAATTTACGTCGTGTGTTGATAGAATATACGGAGAAGCAGTGATGGAGAAACCTGTAATACAGAAGTGAACCGACAAATCATTAAGCAAGTATCACGAACTTGCATTTTAGTATTGAAGTTAATTAACTACAATAGGCAGCAACAAGTGCTTAATATTAATACAATAAATTAATCAAAACTAAGAATGCATAGCATGGGATTTCGAGTATGTTTAGTATGATGATTTTCGTACACGTACCGTATGGATTCAAAACTGTTCATTACTTTGCATTTTACGTTTCAATAGTGTTGGAAGAACTAAAGCTACGGTGAACAAAATATATCCAACTGGTAGGCCAAACTTTCTGTTACGCCTTTCTTAAAGAGTTTTATCTATTTATTATGGAAGAGTTCTAGCTGCTGACGAAATACTGAGTTAACTAGCGAGTATGGACAGGCTGTCAGCTTTTAGAGACCATTTTGCATACCGCGAATACAAAGCAAGAAAGATGACTGACTTTATTCGTAAGATCATATGGACCGATTGTTACCAAACCATTTCTTATAAGTGACTTCAATTTTTCGAGAATCCGTTGGACTTGAGGTTGTCAGGGATATACCTAGTTTGACAATGCGTTTGTCTATAACACTTTTTAGATCCAGCATAATCAAAGTCTGTTCAAACCAGAAGTCAGGAATGAAAAGGAATGAATTCTTGTTTGAATAATTGTTGGAATGTTGAGTGAATGAAAGCAGTACTCCAGGATGTTCTGGTACAAAGGCCTAACCTAACGAATTCTGCAAGGATGTTCACGGTAGAACTATTTAGAAAAGCATCAGTGCAATGACTTACAGAGCTATATATTCTGAGGACTTATTTACCGCTACAGACAAATGAAAGTGGACGTCCATGAAATGAATAAATTTTCACAATGTTACACATTTCTAGACATTTTTTCCTTACGGGTCGTAACATGTCTATCCACCGAGAGAAGTAGCTTTATACTTCTTTGAATCTTATACTTGTAGTAGAATCCTTCTACAAAAAGAACGCAACTGGCAAAAAGGAAACATTTATTATTGTAGTCGATTCTAAAAATTGTTTTATTGTACTCCTTTTGTTTAACTGTACTAAAAACACTTACGTGCAACTTTCTGTTCGTGCTGCTGCCATCACTCGTTACATGCTGCTCTTTATGTCGCCCATTTTAATGTTGTAAATTCGGTGTTCATTAGACACCACGAAACCATCGGCAAATATATCCTTTACTCTGGATTTATTTATCACATTTTATGACGGGCTAGTAATTAGTAGTCAGTGGTGGTCATAGTCAATCTCGACTCGGCCACCACTAAATACTTATCCTGTTAGTCTAACTGCGCATACCTCAAACGGAAAGAACTCAACTGGGCATCCACACCATACTGCGTATGATCATTTCCTGCTGCACATCTCTTACGACAGATAATCAGTTCATATTTCATAGGATACGGTATCTAGATATCAAAAAAACCTTTACATAATATTGTCCTTCAGTTCTGACCTGCTCCAGATGTACATCAGATGTTAGCCTTTTCGAACTCTGCTTATTCGTTCCATCTTCATACTTAGCAACGAACTACAAGGAACGTAGAACCATCAATAATTACCTGGAAATTAATGGCTGGAAGCCATTTGATACTGCTCCTACTTCGGGGTAACTAGATGAGGTTATCTGATGAAACATCTATGCTAAATCCCGTTTCAGCTATTCAAACACCTCAGCACATAGTCGCCAACTGAAAAGTATCTCACTTCTGTACCTTTGTGAATAATGTGAGCACTTTTACTACGAATGTCAATATCCTTTTGCTAGAGTTCCTATAGCTTCTGTGTTGAGATGAGACCAAACAAAGTCGGGGACGAAAAGTATCAGATAGGTCGCCCTTAATTTGCTTTTACAAACATCTCATCATTCACATGGGTACTAGAATCACGGGCTACGTATTCAGAAACTTGACCAAAGAACAAATCTAATGGAATGATCACCTCCTCTGAAATTACACTAAGTCAACAGATACAATTAAAGGCCTAAAAATGAAACGAAATTTTTTTCGTTTCGCTACTTTTCAGTGTCCAGTTTATTTAGTTGGTTGAGTTACTGGTTTCAGCATCTACTTAGACTTTCGAAACATATAAAGAATGTAGTTTATCAGTTGTTGATTTCCTTCGGTGGTAACAGAATCATTCGCAGGACATGCTTTTCCTAATACGAATTGTTTGTCGGCATTTGATGGATGTATGTTAAGATATCTGTTCACGAAAATAGGCATGATCTTGTTATGGGACGTGTCGTGGTTGACCGTGATCACCACTACATACCAATTAAGTTCCCGTCACTAAATATAATATCTCTTTGAATCAAGGACAGGTAAGAAGAGTTAATCCATACAAGGAAATATATTTGCTGGCGATTTCGCTGTATCGAAGGAATACAAAAAACGTGCCAGACAAGAGGGGCGAAGTTACAGTGAGCAGTTTAACCAAAATGGCAGAAACCTAAACTGAAAGGTTGCGCGTACAAAGTAGGGATAAACAAAACGTTCAGTAAAACAATCACTGGCACAAATGGTTATTATAATGAACGTTTCTTTTAAATCGATTGAGTTCTCTTCACAAAAGTGGATTCACTTCAATCTTAACTGAGCTGGTAAAAGACTCAACCATCAAAATAAGTGTATTTTTGTTATCTTATTAATTACTTGGCAGTAATACAAAAGATTAGCCATCCATGAACGTATTTATGTTTGTAATAAAGTATATCAATCCGCTCGTATTATTTGTTATTCCAAACTTGTGAATAAACTAACTAGTTCAACAACTCACACGTAGATTCGATGACAAAACCGCATTTTTGGTTCAGCCACTGAGAAAGTAGCTGGGTGACTGGATCCGAATTATAATTTATGTTTGTGTGGCAGAACATTTTGTTTGCTTTCTGCTATTTTTGACTGATGAGGCGACTAACCAGTAATATTGAGTTTGCGCTCATACTTTGGCTACTTCTGAGCCTCATTTGGACAATCATGTTACCTTTACGCAAAATGCAACTTACGCGTGCGTACACCTAGGTCACAGCTGATATCAAGTGCATTTCAATCAACACATTTAACGAATTCATTTCTGAATTATGCAAACCACCAGAGAACTCTACATTGTAGTTACCCTATTTGTACTCACTTTTTGAAAATGTGGCTATACCTAGCTGTTCCTGTCAGTGATATTATATGAACGTGCCATCAGAAACAGACGTATTTCATACCCGACTGCGCAACCTATTACAGCGAATGTGGTAGCACTTTTAACAATCAGATCTAGTCTGTGAACTAGCATGCCCATTGTAACATACTGTTATTTCAGAATAAATATTATTAATATCGACGCTCAGTAACCCTTTGGTAGTATGTCGATTTACTGCGTGTTCTTAAGCTCGGTGATTAGCTCGTCTAGACAATCGTTACTAAATAGCGTTTGACGGTTTATAAATCAGAAGGTAAACTCGTAGTGTTGAATACGTTTATTTGAGACACACCACAAAGCGAAGCGGAGAAGCAGTGAGTAAAACGAATGAAGTGACGTGAACTGGAGGAGGTTTTGAGCTAACTCCATGGATTACAATGCGAACGAATGGGCTAAGGAAGCGAATGAATATGCGAAGCGCGTTGGAGGAGGCTAATGAGCCAACTCAATGAGAGAGAGCGTGACTAAGAATATATAGTCAGACAAATATAAGACAGACATGCGACAAACGATATAGGTACACATGAATAAAAGCGACGAATAGTTGACAAGGTCAAATGACAAGTGGGACACGTCATGTGAGCTATTACAAACCAGACAATAATAAGAAGGAATGGCACATATAAATTGTTGCAAAACAAATGGCTTGGTTAAATAAATTAATCGTAAGGGCTTAACCGAATTAAATATAAGCGAACTGGAATATATGAGGAGGCACTACACCTTGTTCAGCAAAACTTTGTTGCTTATGACGTTTCATTTACGAAACGGGTTTGAAGTATTCATAGTCTGACAAGTAAGTGGTGCCATTTTTTCTGTTTCCGAATGGGCGGAGTTAAGGTCATTCAGTAATGCCAACTTACTTTTTCATCAAAGAGCAATAAACTTCAGGATTTAGTGATATAATATTAAACAAAATAATTTACTCTCAAATAGAAATGTGTTACATGACGCATGCCACTTTGCAGACACGATCAAAATTTTAAGAGTACTAACACATTTGCTGTAGAAAGTTGTTAAGTTACATTGTAGTGTGTGGATTTACTGCGTGTACTTAAGCTCGGTAATTAACTCGTTCAGACAATCGTTTCCAAATAGCGTCTGACGGTTGATAAATCAGAAGATGAACACAAAGTGATGAATACGTTTATTCGGGACACACCACAAAGCGAAGCGGAGAAGCAGTGAATAAAACGAATGAAGCGACGTGAACTGGAGGAGGTTTTGAGCTAACTCCATGGGTTACAATGCAAATGAATGGGCGAAGTACATTGGAGAAGGCTAAGAGCCAACTCAAAGAGATAGAGCACGACTAAGAATATATAGTCAGACCAAAAATAAGACAGACATATGACAAGCGAAATAGGCATGCACACACATGAATAAAAGCGACGAATGACTGACAAGGTCAAAAGCAAGCGATACAAATCATGTGAGTTCATGGGGAAATTAAGAAATTACCATTAAAGCGAAAAGGATGAGTAAGCGCGTAGGCGTAAGCAATGCTCAGTCGTTCAAGCTCATACAAACCAGATAATAAAAAATACCAATGGTACATATGAGTTGTTGCTATACAAATAGCTTGGTTACATAAGTTAATCGAAAGGCGTAATCAAATTAAATATGAGCGAACTCAAGTTTATGTGTAGGCACTACAACATAAATATTTTACAATATAAAGTAGCTTTTGACGGATCATATATTGTACAACAGCATTTATGTAGGTTAATGAAGGTATGTCACCTGCATGACAATGAGTCGACAAATGATTAAATGAATATAGGTGATTCAGAAGAACTGAATTGTTGAAAATTATATGGATCTGCAGAATGTAATGCGGAAGGCAAAGTGAGTTGTTGCACTATTTATTTATTACTGTGTTTACCAATTACGAAGTCATGAAAGAGACCTCTGTTTAAACATAACTGTCTAGATCAGCTTGTAACAGAATTTCTTGGTAAGAAGAGAAACCAGTTCTGGTTAACAAACACCAATCAAAGATGCCAGAGACATGGGAGAGATACATTATTTTCATTGAATAGCTGCATCCAGCTAGATCGTAAGGAGCCGCAAGTAAACAAAACTTTCTGCTTCACCGTCGTGATTACTAATCCTTTCCTATTTAAGACTCAGAAAATCTACGCCTACACTGAACATTTCAATCTTTCTTCACTGAACTATTAAGAAGCTCGAAAAACGTACGATCTCTGCTTCGACAACGGGCCGTGTTTGAACCGACACTAAGTCACTTCCGTCGGGTGATCTTAGTAAAAACATGACCGCAATGCTCTTGTCGTGTGATTTCAGACACTTGATACTCAGTGTCCAAATCGTAAAAGCCTAATTCCGAACTCCTTTTCTAGACTCTGTCGGCAGATGATCGACTAAGTAGCTTTGGTTCCTGGTGATCAGTTAAAATATGTAATTTCACACCAAAAAAAGTATCTATTCCGTCTTCGTATTGCTTGTAACAAACCTAAGGTTCTCTTTTTGGCTTCAGAATATCCTTTTTCAAAATTACTCAGTTGCTTCGAAATAAAACTACACGTTTTCAATTCTGAGCCAGAATCTCACCTTACTTCATCAGAGATGCTTATGTGATGATGAAAGATATTTCGGCAGGTGGGAGTGGTCTGCAAAAAGCCACTGCTAAATGCTTTTCATCATATATATACAAAACCTTTAGTAAAAGCGGAGTCAAAATGGAGATAAAACTGTGTAAAGTAAGGAATAGACCTGGGATAAAATTGAAGAACAACACTCTGTAATCTGAGTGCTGAGAAATTCTTTGGTGATGGTGCTCAAATCATTAAACCTAGACGACTTATATCAGGTCTACAGCCCTTCACATTATAGCTAGGACAGTTCATAAAAGTAAGTTTAAACCCACACTTGGACGAATTTATGGTCACATTTGTGCCACAAAAGCATCTAACTTGCTTAAGAAGGCATTCAATTTTCTGATCAATAATTTCAGCAAAACTCAATATTATCTATACGATTCAACCTCATCAAGACCGGTAATCATCGGATTCACAACCTTCTGGAATATTCCAGGTGAAATATTTAGTCCAGAGGGATGGAATTCGCATATCAATAAATCAAGTAGTGTGTTAATAGTAGTTAATTCATCAGAGATTTCATCCAATGAGACTTGTGACAGTGCAACTTCTAGGTCTTTTTCAAGAAAATGTTTTGATACTCGTAATTTATAGTATATCATCAATTTTCTCGGTGACAAAGCTCAGTTGCAATAGCCACATATTTAGCGCCAGGTAGCAGTTACTAAAAATTTAAGGTGCTTTTACCATCTAACTATAGTGAACTCACGATGGAAGAAGCAAAACTTGACGACTCAATTGAGATTATTATCACCATTTCAGCGAAGCCATCAAACTCAATATCTATTCCTCCTCCCAGAATTATTAGGAAATGTGTCCGCTGCAAAATAATGAACTTCACTTTTACTTATACTATTCTGCTATAACTTTCGTACCTCTTATATTCTTCCAGACAAACAGACAGATACAAAGCAAAACTTCGTACTAGATACATCAGTTCAGGATGCCATATCACATTAACACAGACACGCAACTGTCAGTTCAAATCACATAGTAGTAGCGATAGTAGAAGTATTAGCAATAATAGAGAAGATTAGGGAGCGAAGAAATGATTGGAGAAGCATAATTCAGTGAGATAAATTTAGAAGGAGAAAGATAGAGATGGTGAGGAATTCAGAAAGTTAGAAGTTGAGAGAACACAAATAGTGGATGCACTTGCGCCACTGCGAACGATTTCGAGCCATGTCGTTCAATATCTCTAACCATCTGTGACTTTTGTCTCACGGACCCCAACCAAGTAGCTTGCATCAACCAACATGACTCAGTCCACTTGTCAGTGACTTTACGGATTTGTGCCATAATTTGGTTTGGCCGCCAATACTTTTCTTCCAGTCGACTGTTGCACCACAAAACAGAGCTTGTCCAGGCACTCGGTGGTTGTGCATTCGTAATAAATATCCTAACCACCTCAATTGATGTGGTTTTAATACTTCATCTGTTGACCTGCCATCCCTACCTAGAACTCGTTTCCTAACGATAGCATTACTGACTCGGTCGTCCCAGGATACACAAGTAATTCTTCGGAGACAACTGTGATCGAAAACCAGTAACCTACGAATGTCCTATACTCTCACCGGCCATGATTCGCATCCGTATAGTAGGATGGAGCGAAGTGCTGCGCAGTACACTCGCCCTTTGATTAGCAGACGAATATATCGCATGCACCATAGGTGACGCAAGCTTCCAAAAGCCAATCGAGCCTTCTGTACCCGCGCTGAGATTACTTCAGTCACCAGGCCATGAGCAAGGTAAGTGAAGCGGTCTACACGTTCGACCACTTCACTCCATATCACTAGTTCAGGTGCCGACGCAACCCATTCTTCAAGCCACATTCGCCATAAACTCTAACTCGACCAGTGGTGTTTGAGTAGAGAGCTTTTATAAGGTTAATGTACTTCTTCGGCACACTTTTCAATTACAGACACTGCCACAGAACTTCACGATCCACATAGTCAAATGGAGCCTTAAGGTCCGGGAAGACAACTATTGTTGTGTGTGTCTGTGTTCCAGGACCTGACGTTGTGTACGAATGTGGTCCATAAAGCCACGTCCCGATCGAAAATCATACTTGTTTTCTCTAGCCTACTCTTCACGAGCTCCAGTTAGGCGTCTTAGTATAATGGAGGCTAACAATTTAGAAACTATATTAGTTAGACTGATTCCCCTGTAATTGTCACAAGAAGACTTTTGTCCTTTCTTACAAATTGGGACAATCAGGGATTGAGACCATTCGGATGGGATTACGTCCAGTTCCCAGATTCTACCTAACATCTCAGTCAACCTAGCCGCTATAACTGGACCACCATCCTTAAAAATCTCAGGTCTCTGTCTATCGGGTCCTGTTGCTCTCTCTCGCTTCAGATTTTCTATAGCCTTTTCAACTTCCTAAAGGTTCGGAGGGCTTACGTCGACTTGCTATTCAGGATGACTGGAGATCGTGGGTAACAGAAGTGTGGTTAAAGGCCAGCTGAGCTGATCCCTAAAGTGTCCTGCCCATCAATCCAGTCTCCTAGATTGAGAATAAATAATAGTCCGATCCTTTTCCGAAAAAGTCTCACTCACATTTGGGTTCCTATAACCGGTTTCACCGATAAGGCGTAACAACTGTCTACTGCTGCCTATCGCCGCTGCCTTTTCCATTTCCTTTGCTATCTCTAACCACCACTGTTCGAGATCATTTGGTAGGCTTTTTATCAGCCTGACTTAGCTCTTCAACATGTTCAGAGCCAATAAGGATGAGTTTACGAGAGTCTGTCAGTTCGAAGTATGCTTCTGAGATCCTCAGCTTCTTCCTGAGCTTATGGTTTAACTTACTAGCAGATATCACCGCGGTTCCCACAGCCTTTTTGATATGATTCCAACCTGCTTCCGGCTGCGAATCACCTACACGGTTGCATAATTCTCTTTCTAGTTGCTCCTGAAATATATTAACAGCTGTTTTATCATTAAGTAAAACCAAAAGAGGCTTCCTTACAGTGTCTTTCCTACGCCCAATAAGGCGCAAACAAAGACGCACTAGCACTAAGGCATGATCTGAATCTAGACATATGCCTCAGAACGAGCGACAGTCCTCTATCGAACCTCTCCATCGGTGACTGATGGGGTTGTGATCTAGTTGGGTCCAACGTTGAGACGACTTTGGGGGCTTCCATGTCGAAAGATGTTTTTCCTTGTGCTTAAAGTTAGTATTTGCTAGGAATAGGCGGTTATCTGAGCATTGGTGCAACAGACGGTCGCCATTGTCTGTTCTCTGAGCCGTGATACCATAACATCCACCTAGGTGTCTTTCCTTTTCACTTAGTCTACCTACGTGAGCGGTTAAGTTACCAGCTATTATTATTATCTCGGAGCGCCCAGCTTTTTGCAGGAGGTCCGAACGCTTTCTGTAGAACTCATCTTTCACATCGTCTTAACTGCAGGTAGTGAAACGTAGACAAGCACAACGAAGAGACAACGTCGAGTGTCCCTATCTTTCCGAATCCTTACTTTTCTGTTCAGTCGGACAGCACACAAGCGACTATCCACTGAGACGCAGCCTAGGAGAGCAAGTTCTACCCCAGATGTTCGTTTGGAGTATGATCAGAAAAGTAAGTGCAAGAATAAATGCAAAGTAAGGTACTCTACAAGAGGAATACCGACACACTCATCCTCGTCTTTTGCAAATTTCCAAAAAACTAGACCAGCTATATTCTCAGAACGGATTTATTTGCGTTTCCTTTACCATGATCATGGTTTATATAGACAACTAGCATTATCAGTCTAATTAACATAGGTTGATCGTTGATTGAAACGTATTGCAGTTCATACAGATGGTCTTACACTCCATATAGTATAGCTTTAAAGTCACCCACCATCAAAATAATATCATCACAACATTTTCTTTGTTACAATTTTTAACTTACTTCGATGTCTATGTCCAGTTCTAACTCCGAGTAAAGCATCATTTAAACAATCTGAATTCGATAAATCTCTACACTGTTAATAAACTGCGAGAATGAAATAACAATAATAGTAATAATAATGGTTTTAATTACACTTTCGCTGTGCAACCACCTACATCATGTCAAGAAATCTGTACGAAAGAAAATTTCCAAGAGTAACAACAGCATCTATTTTTTGACAGCATCTCGCAACTGACATTAAAAAGTTTGGAAACAGTATACTGTCAGAAATATATTAATTTATGATAAGGAGAGTGGTAAAACTTTTATCTGATCAAATAAATGATTTACGACGTATAAAACAATGAAAAATATCCCTAATACCAGCCATGTAACATGTAATAATTTGTTCAATACTTAATTTATATTTAATTCATAGATAGAAAAATTAGAAATTTACATTTTCATATTATGATTAGAATGATTTCAACACAAAACATATATCTTGTATTCAATAACAAAATTTGAAATATAACAACTATTAAAATAATCCATTGTTAGTTATAAAAGAAAAAGAAGTAGCAAGAATTAGGCATTCTAGTAATGATAAAGACCTTTCATTGTAAGTAGTATATATATATATATAAAATAAATACACTGTTTTCATATTATTTACATATACGGATAGTTATGTGAGATGATTATTGATGTAATCATTATCATTATCATCAATTTCAGTTGTTGGATTCTTTTTCTTTGTGACGTTGACATTATCTACTACTTTTTGTGCACATAAAAAATAGGACGACTGAACTGAATTATGCATCGAGTTTTGTTTATATTAATTCTATACAAATAGCAGACAATAACAGTATGTAGCCAATAATTGGACCACATTAACATAAAAATATTGATTACTGAATAAATGAGGATGTAAAATAAAATGACAGAATTAATAAAGAAACATATCTGTCATCATTATGTATAATGTTATAAGGGGACAAAAAAAATATTTTAAAAATGAACAAATCACAGGGAAGAGAAAATACAATGAAAGAAATACTGTTGCTTAGTATTCATTGAAAATATCTCAACATAATTTGATCAGTTGTTTGTAAAATTTAAAAATCTGTCTTACTAATTGAGAGTATATACGAAGGTGATATACTACTGATGGAATCTGTACTACGTTTTGATGCAAGACTTGTAGAGGTAAATGTAGATGTTATACAGGATTTTGCCAAAGACTGACGACTAGTTAAATTATTGCTAGGATCTGAGATATTTTTCAATGCAGCAATAGGATTACCTTTCGTATTTGATGCTGAAGTTGTTCCACTTAGAGAATTTAAACGATTCATTTGTCCTAAGAGAATGCGTATACGAGGCCGGCCACAATCAGAACCAAAGGGATCAAGAAGTGGAGCTTCATGGGGCTATATAAATATTCAACAATGAAAAACATATTGTTACTGAAATAATACTGTGATCAATGCATCATATAGACGATTTGTAATAATATGAACTCAAATCAATTTTAAAATTAGGTTTTATAAATTAAAAAAGGAAATTCACAGAATATATATTAATAAACCAATTAATAACGGAATAGTGAGCTTATGACTGGGTGGTTTAGAAATTGTTTATTTGTGTCAAATTATAACAAAGTTAGGCTAGTCATGTTTACAGTATAAAAGATTACAATCAACACCATAATGAATACTAAATAATAATATAAGATTTAAACAACCCATTATACACACCATGAAAAGTTGTATTAATAGGAAAAGATTTATATGATCTCTTACAATTTTACTAGTCCCATTCATAATACCCAAACTAATCACAAACTGTTAGGAAACCCACTTATACCATAATGTTAGATGTCTGGATTCAGTCTATCGAAAATCGTGAAACTGGCTTTTCGGTTAAATAGAATATGTCAGCAAAGTGTTTATGTACTCTTGACGGCACTGATGATCATATAACTAAACGAACTATTCAGTGACCGATCAATACAAAATTATGCTGTTATATTTTCCTCACATAATTTTATTTTTACCCTTCTGTTCTACTTAAATCAAATGAAGTCTCATCCTCTTTAGTACAGTAAACTATAATATCATTAACCACAGTTCACAAGATATACTCAATTTATTAATTTTATTACCGGTAATATAATCGTATTTTCGTTCTCAATAATTTACTTCGATTTACTTACAAAATTAAATATTTATTCACTTAAGCTTCTGATATCCTGTTGTCAGTCTGACGATTTCTTTATTTTATCCAATAATATCAAACTTATGAATCACAGTTCATAAACATTATACTTCATGCATGAGTTTAGACAAAATTACAAGATAAGAAATGATCAAATCGATGCAACAAAATGAATTTCATCCACATTAATCAAAATCCTTAGACAATAAGAGGAAACAAATAACCAATCAAGTTAACTGAATGTAAACTGCTGGATCAGACAATATCATGGTTGTTTCTGTGGAAACTCATTCGTAACTTTCAAAATATGAAGTGACATCTTGATTGGCTGAAGGTCAATGGTGTATCGAGTCCAGTAGACTTCCTACTGGCTGATTTAGCCGAAGAGCCACAAATACTTTTCAATCCCGTAAACGAAAGATCGTAAATTCCAAAGTGGGTTGATACATGTATTTAGGATTACTTAATAACAAACATGATAACTCAAGCATCAAAAATAATTATTTGAAAAAGACAAATTCTAACATCAGAGTAATTAAATAAATCTTCTTTTAGAACGTTTCATATACGTAGTTATTAAAAAAAACTATCAGTTGCTTGTTCGTTTCTCAATTACTCAAAAATTTGCTGTAACATAAACAAATCCTTGTGGTACTAATATGACAGGATTATTATCTGGTTATTCATAAACATCACCATGTATGATTTCTAATATTAATGTCAATAATAGTTTATCAAGCATCTGGTTAAGAAATTTACCAAATATACATTATATTACTAAATGATTTTGTTAGTAGTAAAACCATCAACAAAATTATTCAAAGTCATTAATTAGTAAAATAAATTACAGAATGACCTCCGCATTTGTTATCAACACAATTAGTGAAAATTTAATTAAGATAAAATCCACCTCTATACACACAGCATTTACCTGTTTTGAACTTTGATGAGTAACATTTGAATAATCTACGAATTTAATAGAAAAACTTAATAATTAATGAACTTTTGCCAAGCTAGTTGTGATGTAATGAAATCGTTGGTGAGTAATTCGTCAACAGAAACAATATATTATGAGGAAATCTAGCAAAATATATCATCCATGTGCTTTCATAATGAATAAGCTATCCAACTCTCCTTACTTACGTACTTACTTACGCCTGTTACTCCCAATGGAGCATAGGCCGCCGACCAGTTTTCTCCAACCAACTCTGTCCTGGGCTTCTCTCTCCAGTTCTGTCCAATGTTTATTCATTCCTTTCATATCTTTCTCTATTTCTCGGCGTAATGTGTTCCTTGGCCTTCCTCTTTTCCTTTTGCCCTGAAGGTTCCAAGTGAGGGCTTGTGACACAGTTAGGTGCTTTTCGCAGTGTGTCCTATCCACTTCCACCGCTTCTTCCTGATTTCCTCCTCCACTGGAATCTGGTTTGTTCTCTCCCACAGTACGTTGTTGCTGATTGTGTCTGGCCAACGAATCCGAAGTATTTTGCGTAGACAACTGTTAATAAACACTTGTATCTTCTGGATGATGCCTTGTGTAATTCTCCAAGTTTCCGCTCCATACAGTAGAACTGTCTTGACATTTGTATTGAAAATCCTGATTTTGGATTTGGTTGAAAGTTGTTTGGGGTTCCAGATATTTTTCAACTGTAGAAATGCAGCCCTTGCTTTGCCAATCCGTGCCCTCACATCTGCATCGGATCCACCTTGGTTGTCGATGATGCTGCCCATATATGTAAAGGTTTTAATGTCCTCCAAGGCATCTCCATGAAGAGTGATTTTGTTGGTGCATGTTGTGTTGCATCGGAGAATTTCGCTTTTTCCTTTATGTATGTTGAGACCTACTGCTGCAGAGGCTGCTGCTACACTGGTCGTCTTCTCTTGCATTTGTTGTTGAGTGTGCGATAGAAGAGCCAGGTCATCTGCGAAGTCCAGATCGTCCAGCTGCGTCCTAACTGTCCACTGAATACCGTGCTTCCCTCCAGATGTTGACGTCTTCATAATCCAGCCGATCACCAGGAGAAAGAGAATGGGTGATAGTAAGCAACCTTGCCTCACACCGGTCTTCACCTCGAAAGAGTCTGTTAGCTGTCCTCCATGCACGATTTTGCAGTTGAATCCATCATAAGAATTCTGTATGATGTTAACTATCTTCTCAGGCACACCGTAGTGTCGAAGAAGCCTCCACAGTGTTTTCCTATCCACGCTATCGAATGCTTTCTTGTAGTCGATGAAGTTGATGTAGAGTGGTGAGTTCCATTCAACTGATTGTTCCAGAATGATCTGTAATGTAGCAATTCGGTCAGTACACGATCGATCCTTACGAAATCCAGCCTGTTAATTAGGTTTCAACTGTTATTTCGAATATTTTGTGCAACGGTTTAATATTCACCAAAGAACTACTACAAAATGGGTAACTCTAGATGGCTTACATTTCGAAGTTCACTCATTTTTCAGTACAGTACGACTAATATTCAGTGCTATAAGTGATGTGTTTTATTTCAAACTGATTTTCGATTAAGTCTAATCAAAATGCCCAATCCATAACATTTACTCAATCACCTACGTAGAGTTCGAAGACTAAGCAAGTGTAGGAAACTATGATGTGAAAAGATGATTATATATATATATATATATATATATATATATATATATATATATATATATATATATATACAATACTGAACTAGTTCGGAGAGAAATATTTGAGGGCGTCGTCAGACAAACAGTCTATTTACTCACAATAAGCCCATCAACGTTCAAACTTTTTAATTGCTGTGTTATAAACGCGGTCGAATTAACTATAAAGCCTATAAAAACTTGTAAACCGAAGAATATAAATAATGTTACAAAGTCTTCGTTTTGTCTTTTTTTTTATCTGAAAGAAAGTAATCAAGATTTATCTGCTTTGCTACTCCTAAAATAATTAAAAGTGATGCTCCCTATTCATCAAACCTTAATGGAATAGACTAGTTGTTTTCAGTAAATGTTGAATAGTTCAGGACATTAGATGGTGTGGCAAAGTTGAATATTATACATAAAATGAAATAAACGAAAGAAACTGTAGGGAACAAATCTAATCACCTTACATGATAATCAGTCTAACTCAAATGTGCGAACACATATTCTAACTACTCAGTAGGTTAACTGACTCTTAAACAATCAATGAGGACAATATATTGAAGTGAAGTAAGTGGATATGAATTAAGGGAATACAACTGGAACCAATCATACAAGTAGCACTTTTGATTGATGCTTTCAGAATAATTATGCAGTGACTTGCCAATATTTGTGCAATTAAATAATAAACATGTTTTTTTTCTTATTATGAAGTAAATGAAGAATCACTGGTTAAAGGTGATAGAGTAACTAGGTAAATATTACCCAGTAAATCCTATAATGTTCTCAACTTGAAATGCATTTTAAAACAATTGTAAAGAAGTAAATATAGGTTTATTGAAATATTTCGTAAATCGAGAAACAAGTTGTAAACCAATGAATAAAGACCAAGATAGGAAAACAATTTGGATAAACCATTTTTAGTACATAAAATGTATCTTTGATGGTTAGTGTTTTAGTATGGCAGAGAAAGCAAAGACCTACTAAGTTTGGTAAATATTATTTTAATTGGTTGTTTTTTCTCACTTTTTAACTATAGAATTCTCATGAATAACAGATATATATATATATATATATATATATATATATATATATGAGTAATCGAATTAATTTATAATAAATCATTTTACAGATAAAAATACTCACACATATTGAAACTATTCATATTATTATACTAAATAAGAGAATTTCAAATGGTACCAGAAAATATAGGCAAGTTCGGAATAAAAATTCTTACTACGAACTAACATTGTTTGTACAGAAAAATAGTGGATGAAAAAACCCGATTAATATTTATTCTTGTATTCTCGTTTAAAAATTTCTCATAAATCCTCAATCAATAGAAAAAACTGTTCAATAATGAGAAGTGAACATATACATATTGTTCAGATGATATTATTAATAGTATATGAAAATAAAAATAGCAAATGATCAAATGATATATTTTATTCTAATGATAGAAAATCAACATGCATTTCATGAAATCTGAAAAAAAATAATGAAATCTATGAATTTAATTAATTTGGACTATAAATGTAATTATATTTAGTGTAAACATGATACATTGAAAAAAATGTTAACAGTAGTAGTATTAATATGTCAAATAAATAAAAACTAACCTGAACAGCTTGTCTAAGTGAAGTGGTTTTTTTACAGTCTGATGAATTTAATAGTTTTACTGTAGAAGAATTGTCTGAATTTTCTGTAGTATGTTTTCTGACTAAAGTACTCGACTTGTCTTCAACATCAGATGACCAGTCTAAATTGTCAATTGAACTATTGACACTGTTGCCATTATTATTATTATTATTATTATTATTATTATTATTATTATTATTATTATCATTATTCAATCCCATTGTTGACGATTGTCTGAATACTTGTGCACTTGACGGTAATTTGTTCGACTGTTCGATAGAATTAACTGATGTCTTATGATTACGTGTAAATACACGTGCCAAACGGTTAGAATTCATTAAGTCACCAGTAACTGTTAGAATTCGACGTTTCTCACGTCTTGGTGTTAATCCAATTGGATTATTTAATGTTAAATCGATATCTTTATGGTTAGGATTCAATGATTCAGCATCGCGAACAACATCAGTTTTATTAAAAAGTGTTATAAAAGTATGTTTGTTATGATTTTCATTAATCGCTACACGATTATCAGTATTATTATCCGAAGAGGATTTGATTTGAGATTCTGGTGAATTTGTTAATGATGTACAACTTCCATTGATTGTATTGGTTAATGTTATACTATGTTGCATTATATTATTTGAACAGTTTAGACGACTAACACTACGCCGACGAAAGATTCTATGTCTGTATTATGTGAAAAATAGAAATTTAAAACAAAATTAGTATTTAAAACAGATGTGTATTAACGTAGAATTTTGACTGCAAAATAATTTATTTAACAAATGCTCATAATTCACTGAGTTGACAATCAGTAAGCAAACTATGTACGGTCAATTCAAATATTAATTTTCACTCATATATAATATGCTTGTTAGTAGAGAGATTATGTAAAGATGTTTCTCAAGTATTTCATTGTAAATTTATATTGGGATTATTAAAATTATTTTATCTATTAGCAGAATTGATAAACAATACACATTTATAGGGTTTCAGGAAGTCAGCTAAGAATATCTGTTTGATGATTCATACTTTTGCATCTGAAAATATCCAATTTTATATCAATGACCTATAAACGTAATAAACCCAAATAGTAGTTATCTGTAAAGCTAAACATTAGCTTTAGTCTAAGAAGTGTAAAGTCGTTACGTCTCACATCAACAAGAATTCTCCTACTTTATCTTCTTGAAGACAATGTTCTTCTCTGATTCGTAAATCAGCAAGTTTCAACGACAATGTTCGATTTACTTGATATTACAATAAACTTTCGCAGGTTAAAGATACACCAGGTTAGTTTCGTACCAATGACAGACCTGTTACATAACCACAGTCTTGATTAGGTTTTTTAACAATAAAATAGTAGTTTGGCATGATAAATCTTTTATTTTCGTGGGATTAAAATGAAGATATTAGCTTGACATATAGAAAATATTTCTCCCGAAAAACCGACATTTACATAATATGCTTCGTTATCTTCTACTCTCACGAGAACATTCAGGTAGTTTATTAACTTCGGTAGATTTGATCACATTTACATACGTTTGGATGTACCATCTCTTGTCAAGTCGTTAAGACACAACTAGTACACTTTTAATATAACTGCATAAGATGTAATTTAATCCAATATTGTTTATGTTGTCCTAGTAACATAATAAATTTTGATTTCTTTCAATTTCATTCCTACTTCCATCAAAACTTCAGTTTAAAACTATTTCATAACTAAAAAGATTGTGATACAATTCCTACCAGTTATACAACTATAATAGAAATCTAAACCATTTCAAATCCAATTGAAAAGTGTCTTTTTAAACTGTTTAAAAGAACCTGAAGTTATGTCACAAACTGACTTTCGAATGATGCTTAGGAAGGAAAACATAACATGTTTTTTCAGTTTGAGTTTTGACTTTTGTTAAAATGTAATCAATTAAAGTGTGAATTTTCAAAATTTCAAAGCCGAAATAATTGTATATATGCTTAGCTAGCGAACAGTAAGAATTTACATCGTATAAAATATATATATACGTGCAAATTCCAAGCCATGAACAAGTATCAGTATGATATTTAATTTTAAAATGCCGACCAGGGTATATTAAACAATGAACAGTTGATAAACTGAAGGGAAAATACACACGACAGAAACATCTACATGTTAGTGTAACTCTTAAATTAGTATGAGATTGAAGCTGATGGAAGAAAAGAATGAAAAGTTAAACCGATAAAAATTTCTATTATGATAGTAAATTGATTTTCATCCCTAAAATATTCATGTCGTAACAACGGAGTGTGTTTTCATCTCACCATTTCATTCACAATACAGAAAAAAGACGAAGTACTGAATGAAACCAAGTGGAACATACAAACATTTAATCACCAAGGTGAATAAATCACTGAGGGGAAGATTAAACTATGAAAAATGAACAAATTCAGTTTTCATGATGAGGATAGAAAGTTGAATATAGATTTAGCATAGGGATTATCATGAAGCTTTAAAACCAATAGTTTCTGTTCTCATGAGTGATATAACAATAGCTTTATGGCTTTCTTTTGTTATGAGTAAATTTTTCTATAACTATTTTTTACATATCTTATCATTCTTCTGTACATGCAGTAAGTATCCTTAGGAACGAAATAATATGAGGAGACGAATAATAAGTAGATTATTAACAGCAATAAAGAAAAACCTTATTTCTCAAAAGTCATAAATTGTTATCAGGCTGTGAAGCTATATCTATGAAATCAGACATCATTAATATGTCAATAGCACTAATCAAATAATCATGGAGATAAGTAAAGAAAATAATTCTGTAAATAATCTGAATAACAAACCCTTATCATTCGTTATAAGTAATATTAAATAAAAACAATAAATTTTTATTACTCACAAGCTGAGTAATATAAGTGTTAATCTGAGAAACGATGAATCTGAATACGATTTCAGATAAACGTTTACCGATCGACTTAAGGAATAACAAATCTACTTTCATAAGCATTCAATTAGTTGACTTTAGATATTCATTACTAAAATACTATCAGGCAAATTAATTTAGTGACCATATTACTTTTGAATATAGAAAGACAGAGAAGCAAATTTTAGTCTAGAATACTAACCTTGTTACAATCTTAACGCTAATTTATGTACTACAGTCTGTCAATTATTATTACTGCATTACATTTATGAAACACTAAGAAATAAAATAACCCTTAACATGTTTGCGTCAAAAAAGATTAAAATCAACCAGCATCATTACATTTCTTTAGTTAAATTTTCTGTAGACACAATTTATTGTATTAAAAATATTATGTATAAAACGTTATTTATCATAATTTAAAAATAAGATTCAAGTTCTACCATATTTGTATTTTATCCATTTTTTAAAAATAAAAATTGATTTTTTTTGTCTAACATGTAGGTTAGTTTGATCGTTTACAAACGTATTTTTCGTTCAAGATTATATTAGTAGTTTGATCATAGCTTAAAAGCATCGAAATGATTGAGTTTTTGATAAATTTCATATTCACTGTTTCCGATCTTAGTGACTAAATGTGTCAGTGACGCAAACTTTAGCAGTCCGTGATCTAAGTTTATATACTGAATATGTTTGGTTCGTAGTTTTAAATAGTATATATCTAAAGATTTTATTCGTAATCCCAAAAGATACAGAAATATATATTTGACTCAGACTATCTTTCTTTGTAAAAAAAAAAGGCAATAATCTGAAACGAAACCAGAAAATGTGATCTTTTCATGATGACTGGTTCTTGTTTCTGAGACTATAGAACACATTAAAGCCATATGTTAGAAACGGCTACATCATTCCTTCACACGCATAACCTAAGGGTATTGAATTCGATATAACACCAGTAAAAACTTATGCAAGCGAGTTTGAGTCAACTGAAAGTTTAACAAGAAAAAAATATGAACAGCGACAAATCAGAAGAATCTTACGAATCGAGAATTCATAAATTTATTGAAATTCTGAATCGAATATTGTTAAACCACCATTAGAAACCTATAAACAATAGACGGCCGTTTCATCCTAGTATGGGGCTCCTCAGCAGTACGCATACAGAACTCCACGAGTGGGAATGGAACCTTTTCAGTGCTTCAGGGTTTTAAGCAACAATCTAACATTGATCGATCCATGCTTTTAATGGAACTCAAGAATTTCCACAATCCTGTACTGACGAAAATTTATTTTTAATAAAAGTGATGTAAAATAAATTTATAACTCAGTGTAACACTTAAATGATATAAAATCTGTGAATTCATTGTCAATAAACTTATGTTAACAAACAAGCACTAAGTTCTGCATTGTAAAGAAGACCAACATTCTACATACATAGAATTTCAACAAAAGTTCACAAACTCATAGGACAATTTAAGGTGATGCATAAAAGGTCAAATAACATCGATATATTTGTTGGTTTTCATGTATATGACTAATTTATTAACAATTCAACAAATTCAATTTTTATTTTGAAGTATAGTCAATCCATCATGAAAGCATCAATCATAAAATTAGATTTAGGATTTATCCCCATAAAAAATAGACTTTTTTAAATGACAGATTAGCTTATTCAAAATCAACTGAATTCTCTCTAATAACATGAACTTCATACATAGGAAATTCGTAAAATTATACTAAGTGATTGAAATTATTAATAAGTTAAGTGGATAAATCTAGACCAATTTATCACAAGTTCAGCTAATAGTAATAAAGATCAATATGCTTCTATTTGACTACCAATCAAATTAAAAATAAGTTTTACTAAATTATTTGATTGAAGATCAATAAATTGAACTGCTATAAGTTACTGAAGCACTGTCCATGTATTATTGGCCATACGGCATACTGTATCAAGTCAATGGAATGTTTCGTAAGCATTTCACTTGTGTATCATCCTAGTTAAAATCAAGTGCAGATCCACTAGAAATCAAAGATAACCAAACAACTTCAAAGTCCTAATCTGAGAGAGTTGCGAATCGGTATATGTTTAAAACTTAGGTATAAAATAGTTCTTAAGTTCAGTTTTTGACTTTCAGTGTTTTTCAGTCAATGTTAGTTCATCATAATGAAAACTAACTACAAACTATCATAACTTTCTACAAAAAATCAAATTCAGTAACTAGATATTTACTGACTTTATCAAACCTTGCTATTCTGTAATCTGACTCATTATTAAACTTAATAACTGAAATTACAAAAAACACTGAATCTCAGGTCGAAATTCGAAATGACAGAAAAAATGGCGTCTTACAAACCATAACGAAAATAAGTTGTTGAAACCTTCTAAACAAACGAGAAAGAGGATACAAATTAATAACTACAGAGAAGAAACAAGTCAGTAAAGAATAAGCTTGCTAAATCCGAAATTGAGGAACAAATATGAATCATTGATTGAATCTTAATATAAAAAATAAATCTAAGTAGAACTGCATTAACCGATGGATAAAATAAGATGACTTGGATGCATTCAACACTTATAACAAGCTAAAACAACGTTAAAATTTGCGTTTGTCTTTTGATGATTACAACATATTGGTTAAAATTTCCAAGATTCAATATTTAACAGTCAGCTTACTGAAAACTATCAGTTATGCGAAGGCATGTTCTACAGCTGTTATCACTTATCAGCTAGTAAGCACATATGTCATGTCACAATAAGGATATACAATAAGGTTTTCGCAAACTAAATGAAAATTCCATAGAACAACGATAGATCATAAAATAACCTTTAAAAAATCAGAACGATTTCAGTAATTTCAAGTAATAACTTTTAGTAAAAAGACAGGCTGAACCAAACGTAAATCCCTCAGTTCTATTTGTTTATAATTGGAAGTTTATATCTCCCATTGAATTTCATTCTCTCAACCGTCTAGACTAATGAGGTCACTGAAATAAAATCTCAATCCAAACTAATCGCATATACAATCGTAATGACCATTCAATAAGAAACTAGTAATGAAGTGAGAAAAGACCAGACATATTGATCAGAAAAGCTTGGTATCAAAAATGAACCAGAAGTCAAATGGTTTAATACTTCATAGTAACAGCTAGCTGCGGTTCATCAATCAGTCATCCATTATTTAAATCAGCTTTTATTAACAATCCTGGTCCACTGGTGGACGAATGAATATCTTAGTCAGTCAGCTGATCAGATTTAAGTCAAAACTTGGTATGGACGTTCATCAATTCAAGTTGCTATACTACATTAGCATAGAGAGATCAAACTGTCAGTTCAAATCCCAGAGTTCTAGCACTGTTAGCGGTAGTGGAAATAATTAGGGTTCGAAGGTATGGTTCGAGAAAATATAAACCAGTAAAGTTAATTTTAATAACAGAAGAAAAGGCCATGATAAATAGATATATAGAAGAATAAAACTTGAGAGGAGACAAAGAATGGATGCACCTTCACCATGGCAAGAGATATTCAGCCAAGTTATTCAAAGTCTTTAACTACCGGTTATGATTGTCATGCAACCCCCCAACCAGCAAGTCTACACCTATTAGCATAGCTCGTTCCAGTTGTTAATGACTTCATGGATTTGAGCCGTATTTTGGTCTGGCCGCACCGAGCTTTCTTCCAACTTGACAGTACACCACAAAACATAGCTCGTTGATGCATTCTGTGGTTAGGCATACGTAACAACTGTCCCAACCACATGAACTGGTGAAGATTCACTACTTAATCAACCGATTAGCAATTCTTACCTAGTACCCTTTTCCTAACACAAGCATTGCCTACTCTGTGGCTCTGGAATACTTAAGTAATGCTTAGAAGACGTGTGATCGAATACTAATAGCCTGAGAACATCCTCTACTCTAAGTGGCTATGTTTTACACACATAGAGTAGAACACAGAGAACTACTAAGCAGTAAACTCGTCCTTTGGCTAGTAGACGGATATCTCGCCTACACCATAAGCGACTCAAGTTGGCAAAAGCTGGCCGAGCCTTCAGTATCCATGCTGAGATTCTGTCACACACCGGGCCATCAGCACTTATGAGACTCCAAAGATAAGTGAAGCAGTCAGCACGCTCAGATACTTCACTCCCTATCACTAGTTCAGGTACCTATGCAAGCCAATACTGAAGCAACATTTTGTATTTAGAGGGAAAGAATCGCATCCACACATGCTTCCATCGTTGCTTAAGGTTTTCATAAGACTCAGCATTTTGTCAGCGTCTTCACCGAACAGAACTGTCATTGGCATACTCTAAGTTAACAAGTGAATTTTCTGGTAGAAGGTTACTTCCTGGAAAGTCAGACGATGAAAGCGTCGTTATTAAAAGCACGCTAATGACAAATTCGATTAGGAATAGAGAAAGTGAACAACCCTGACGAACACCACTTGTAGTAATCAGTTCCGATGACAGTTCGCCATAAGCTTTGACTTGACCAGTAGTGTTCAAATAGAGAGCCTATACAACGTTAATGTACTTATTTGATACACTTTTCGATGACAGACACTGTCACAGAACTTAACGATCAACAAAGTCAAACGTCATCTTAGGGTCAAGGAATAAAACTGCTGTCGGAAGTTGAAATCCATGAATGTGTTCTAGGACCTTACGTGGGGGTATTTGGTCTATACACCGATGTTCAGGTCTGAATCCTAACCAGTCTGGTTTACTCTAGTCCGCTGTTCACGAACTATAGATAGGCGTTGAAGTGTTTTTGAAATTTTCATTTTGTACACTATATTAGTCAAAATGATTCCGCTGTTTGTGCAACAAGAGGATTTTTGTCCTTTCTGATTGACCGAGACAGTCAGTGATCAAGATCAGCCAGATGGGATTACGCCCAGTTCCCAGAACCTAGCAAAGATCTCCTCTAATCTAACTGCTGAAACGGGACCACCATCCTTAAAAATTTCAGATGTTAACCTACCAGGACCTACTACTTTCTCTCGTCTTAGATTACGTGTAGCGTTTTCAACTTCATTAAGAGTAGGAGGACTCACATTACATTTTCGTTCATGGTATCGGAGATCGTCGGTAACTGAAGTGTGGCTGAGGGCCAATTAAACTGCTGCCTAAAGTGTTACGCTGATTGATGCCATTCTTCTGGGTTAGGGATGAATAATATGGCCATCATTTTCGGAGATAGTCTTACTAAAGGTTGGATTTCGAAGGCCGGTTTTCTTGGTAAGTCTGAATAGTTGTCTACTGTTGCCTATCATCGCAGCCTTTTCCATCTTTCTTGCTTTCGCCACCCACCACTGTTCTTGATCATTCCGTAAGCTTCTTATCAGCCTGAGCTTAAGCTGACTTCGCTCTTCATCCTGCTTAGAGCCAGATGTGATGCGTTTACGATCATCAATCAGTCCATTAGTTGCTACTGAGAGCCACTATTTCTCCATAGCCTTATGGTTTACCTTACTAGCAGATATCACTGCTGTTTCCACAGCTAGGACATCATTTCAAGCTGCGATGGGCATCACTTACTTGGTCATCTAACTGTTTTTCTAGTTGTTCCTGAAATATATTCTTGGCTTGGCTATCACTAAGTAGAATCCCAAGAGGTCTCCTTGCAACATCTTTCCTAAGTCCAGTAAGCCTCAAACAAAAACGTGGTAGTACTAGAGCATGGTCTGAGTCTAAACAAGTGCTCCAGAATGAGCGGAAATCTTCAGTAGGGGCTCTCCACCGATGGCTTATAGCGAGGTGGTCTAGTTAGGTCCATCGCTGGGTCGGCTTTGGGGGTCGCCATGTCAAAAGATGTTTTTCCTCATGATTAAAGTTAGTATTTACCAAAAATAGGTGGTTATCTGAGCATAGGTGCAGCAGACGCTCTCCGTTATCTGTTTGATGAGTCTCAACACCACAAGATCCACCCAGATGTGTTTCGGTTTCGCCTAGTCTACCCATATGAACATTAAAATCACTGGCCACCATTACTACATCCGAGCGCTTAATTTGTTGAAGAAGGTTACGAAGCTTTTGGTAAAATTAATCCTTTATCTCATCTGAGCTGCAATCAGTGGGAGCGTAGACAGAGGCAACGGTGTGTGTCCCTATCTTTCCGAGTCCTTACTGTCCCGTTTGGTCGGGGCTCCCGACTACGTGAAGCGTGATTCACGACACTGCTGTGTTTTGACAAGGTGCAGTCAAATATTCGACTGTCCCGGAGTGCTGTATGCGCGTTTCGGAGACGCAGCATACATCGATGGCGCAAGATTAGTAAGTCCCAGCTAAGGAAGTCTGCTGTTTTGTCTGGCAAAATCTTCGAACATTAAAAGCCTCAACATGTAGATTTGATCGTGGTTTAATGAGACCAGGAAAACATTTCGTGTGCTCAAATCGTTAACATTAAAGGAGTAAAGTGATAAAGGTATGCGAGAATGGTTATTCGTGGAGATAAGAGAGTTGACAAGAGGTGGAGGAAGGATTTGATTATGACCAATTCGGTCTCGTATGCTCTTACGGGTACGAGAACGGATGTCACCTCCCGGTTGCCCATACCATGGAACATTATTTCTTGAGGAGCCTGAAAATGAAGTTGGGTTAGCGTTGGTCTTAACAACCTAGGAGCGTGACTGCAGCGCCCAAGGAACAACTGCTTGACGCCAGTCACGGTAGGATTTATCACGGGACGTTTTTAAAGTGTTAGTGCTTCTCTTCAGAGGCTTTACAGCTGGAGACGGATATCCACAGGCTAGGGTGAGATGCTAAATTTTTAGAATCGATCTTTTTAAATCCATTCCTTCCATTGTGATAAGGCAGCATCGCTGCAGATACTAGTTACCTAAAGGAAACACCTTACTGCTGTCGTACTTCTCTACAGTTGGCAGTACGACTTCCCCTTCAGATCTCCTTAAGTTGATGCTCTAATTAACACTTTCACTTACTTTACAATATTCTCGACTGATTGTGAAACTTTTTTTCATGTTTAATGAAACATCACAATTTGTCATCCACAAATATGAGAAAATCCTATCTGAAATTACTACAAAAATTGTGTAGAATTAGGTCTTTTGAGCAACATTAGATTTGAATGTACATGCGTAATTCGGTATGGTTATTGATATCAATATTTACGAGGATTTTACAGAAACCATTTATCGTTTACCTCAATATGGTTCAACACAGACTTGAACTGCTTGAACAAATTGCAAGAATAGAGTGGTATGCTTCTTTTTTTTAGTCTTTTCACTATGTAAAATCACTTAATGGTTTGTGATGTTATTCTCTCATATCATTTAGTAAGATTAGTTTTTTACGGAAATTAACAGAGACTGATCAAGTTCAATCCTAAATATCAATAGGAAGATTCAAACAAACAATACAAATGGATTAAACTAATAGATAGTTGTGATGTTAATTTACTATATGATGATGGTAAATGGAGCTGTTGTTTAAAAAAGCTACTTCACGATAGGTAATTATTTGATATTTACATCTTAATCTATTCAATAAAGAAAATAAGTTTAGTCGTTTCATAGTAAATATCTGTATATGTACACACAACAGTATTGTGTCATAACACCAAGATACACACCGATAAACTAACATAAAGACATACTTGCAACACATAGTGAATAGTTTATGTAAACATCAAGGCAAATGGAAAGAGGAGGAAAGTAAAAAAGAACGTCATATATATGTATATATGAACCAATCTAATCCCCAACCATGGTAGGACATTTTCCGAAATGCATAAATTAAAAATGATGACAATCAATAAAACCTTTGTCTCTTTTAGTTTTGTTCACTTAGATTTTGTTTGCACTGTCTAGCAAATATAGTCTAAATGATATTAAAATAAATACAATTTTATTATAACTAAATCCTGTGGTTACATATTTTAACTTCTTGTCCAATTTTCGCTACTATTTCATGAATCATTTAATGGATTATCAACTCTAGGAGATGGTGAGGTGGGGCTCACGGTGTGAGGGGGAAGGGGGAAGGATTTTTGTGTGAATATTACGTTACCTATGGTGAAATAAATTCATGTACCTATTGATATGTGCGTGAAGGACAAAGTTTGTTTTGTCTAAGGCCAACTAAATAAATCGATTCATTGAATATGGGTGAAATAAAATAGGAACAATAGTTACCTGTGTTACCATTACATAATAGTCGTTTCCATTTCTTCAGTTTTCAGTGATTATTTTGAACAAATAAAACGTAAGAAGAAACTGGGAAAAACAGTGTGATACCTAGTTTGTTTGATTTTAATGACATAAAGTGTAATGAATCATTTATAACGAGACTGATTGGCTATTAACTAACAACCTCTTTTAAACATCGATATATAGACATTCGTAAATTGTTAAAGTATATGAAAATGGTTAAAGTATTAATGATAAATCGTAATTTTTTTTTATACACTTGTACAACTTTTTAACATCCATGTTTTATTATCCTTAGATAAAGATCAGACAGAAAATTAAGAACAGTCATTTCAAAAATTTATGAATGACTGGAGCTGTTGTGGAATGTTACACTTTAGTGTTCTTACTTTCGTTAGTTTTTTTTTGTAGACCTAGTTAACCAACTAGTGAACATTATACGTTACAAAAAACAGACTATAACTAGGACTCTTAAATTGAAATATTTAAAGAGAAATGAAGTTGTATCACGCTCTCAGTACACGTACATAGATTTCGACTACTGATATTTCGAAATGGTGTCTACGCCTCAAAATTTTCATTCATTTATTCATTCTAT
The DNA here is from genome assembly GCA_944470395.2 of Schistosoma turkestanicum. Classification (NCBI taxonomy): domain Eukaryota; kingdom Metazoa; phylum Platyhelminthes; class Trematoda; order Strigeidida; family Schistosomatidae; genus Schistosoma; species Schistosoma turkestanicum. The sequence goes on along the minus strand of OX103972.1, from coordinate 18,560,815 downwards.
ATTATTTTCATATAGAAATTAATAGAGAAAAAAAAATATTATTTCTAATTTTACATTATTAACAATTATTAGTATATAATGAAACGTGTTACAAATCTGAATAAAACATTATTTACTCATATTTACTGAATAATCAACTCACTGTTTAGTAGATACACCTTCACGAATTCTGTAAGAAAAAAAGCAGGTATTATTCGTGTAATAATAATCATATTATTAATGATAATAATAATAATAATAATAATAGAAATATTCAACACTATAGTAACGAATAATCTATGAATATCTGATATTTAAATAATTATGATGATGAATAAAACAAAGATAACACATATTCAACAGTGTAGTGAATATGAAAATTGTCAAATGAATCAATATCATAAATATTAGTGAATTATTTATACTTTAAATATATTTTATATTAGTATAATTATAATTATAATCAGGACTATTTGATGACTAAATCTCTTAGCTTATTGTAAGTATCATTTTCCAATTCGCTTATAAAACCCTATGAGCAAATAAACATGATCATATTGTGGGTTGGTTCATTTATTTGTAAGTATTTCATGAATGGACAGGATATTAAGACTTGTAATTATAAAGCTTCACTATCATTTTCACCCAAAATTATGTTTTAGTGTAAAATGTAGTTCAGCAGTGCCATTGCGCGGCAATGAAATGCAAATCCGTAATTGCATGTAAAAATATTATATATAAATATATACACCTCAGGGTTATATTCACTTCAATTTGGTTTTGGCATTAGAGTTTCCTGCTCATTTGTATATTCTTCTGCTGTCGTATAGTTAGTTCCGTCAAGTGCTACGAAGCGTACATTGTGACTGATTTTAACTGAGATCATAAAAATAAGCTAGCTTGTATCTCTCTGTATACTTTTATGACCATCCAGTATGATTCAGTTACATTACATAGCTATAAACGCTATGCGAAAGTAGAAGACTAATAATGTGCAAAACGTTTTACTCCCAAAACTGAATCAGTGCTCATAATTCATGCGTTAAAGGTGTGTATGTTCGTTGATTCTGACAGGGAACTGTCAGCTGTAACAATGGTAGAATGATGCATTCTTTTACAAACACATGTTTATGCTTGAGTTTCTCACCTACTACTTGACCTTCAGACAACAGATGATCTGTCTGGAATCGCTCAAACCATCATGTCCCTCCTACAAAGAATTTGTCTTAGCATTAAACTGAGATGAAGCCAAATCTGCGTTTTCACCATTACCTTTGATGTTCGACTGTACGAAATTTTTGTGTGACTTTCTTGTTTTTCATACAAATGGCTGAACAATTCTGTTTGAACTATATTACGTGATGTCGCATACTTCTAATAAATTTCGTCTTCTCATTGTACTAGTTAAACACCTAATCAAGTTATTCGTTTCGGGAAATCAGTACAGTTTGTCGTATGATATTATCTGCTTGTTTTTCAATGCTGAATGGATGTCATGTAAGTCACCTTCGAACACTTTTTGTTCATTTATTGAATGAGCGCTGCATATTAGATCTCAATTTTCACCAGAGATTTCAGTTTAAGGTATAGTTTCATCATATTTGTATATTTTATTAGGCGTGTTGGGATACACTACATTGATTTATTCATTCAAGACGGGCGTGGACATTTTAATATGCTGAAAATGAAATCTCCAGAGGAAATTACATCCTTACATTTGGACACCACCTACTGAATGAACGGAAAAATACCTGGAAGTGCTAGATATCGTATGTATGAATACTGAATGGTTAACCTCATATTTTTTATATGCTATTTGCAATAACTGTCGTGCGAAAGATTACTAAAACTAAAGATTTATGTCAAACACTCAAACTTAGTGATGAATATATGTTTCATATCCTAACTTTATATATCATTTACAAACTGAGCGATTTAGACAGTAGTTAACTGAGATCAAACTGAAGCTTAGAATAAAACATTACTGTTATGCTCGTCATGAGGTGTGCTTTGATACTTTTAGGGGTTCACCTTAGTCGATAAAACGAGAACGAGACAATGAAAAATCTTCCAGGTAGGCTACTGTGACCCGTTGACCCAAAGGAACTAACGAGAAGTCTTGATATAGCGTAGAAAGTGCATTTTACAAACACCCAGCAAGCACGATGCATAACGGTACAAAGAAATAACTAGCCAAGCTGGTAAATGGATAGAAAATGAATATGTTTAGACTTTAGACTTCACATTGCTACACAAATCTAATATATCTACTTTGTAACATATCGACAAAAGCATACTGAACTGAATGTTCTATTAATAAGGCATCATTGAATGGTAATGGAATTTCGATCACTAGCTTTGAAGTTTGACCTGTAGATTTATCATGCTCAATAATATTTCAATATTCTTACCCTTAAAAAACATGTTTTTCTGACTGGACTACAATAAACTTCTCGAATTCTTTCTGTATCCATAGTTTATCTCACATTATCATAGTATTCATCAGTTAGCATGCCTTTATCATCAACTTTTCTTAGTATCAATAATCTAAATTAAAACATACTAAAATGTCTTTGTCTACCATTCGAACATCCTGATTTATATACCGCCTAAATCTAAACACAAAAGTTTGTGTGATCTATACAGGAAACTTAAACAGATATGTGAATCAAGCCTATTTTCTGACCGTACATAGAAATAAAAATCGAGTACGAAATTAAAAGACTAGTAGCACTGGTGAGATTTTAATTTGAAAATTTTTAAATCCTTTGATGATAGCCATTTTAAGAAAATACCTTGTTAATGAAGTTTGTACACTTGGTGTCAGTTATACAATAGGATCTTAAACTGAAAAATTACGACTGTGAATATAATGGTAGAATTCGTTTTTAAACATGATAAAACCTAACAATTTGCAATTCTAACTGCAGAAAGTATTGTCTCAAAAGCTAACTGAAGTTTTCATTTTATTGGAAAGAGTAATACTCTTAACTTAGCACAAAAAATCCGATTATGGTCAGTACGATTGAAATTAAATAAATGCTTAGTATTTTTTTTCCAATAGACAATAGAATTTGTTATAAAGGCCAACAGTTCACTTTTCAATGGACACCTTCAATATATCATCAATCAATGAAGAAATTAGCAAATAAATGAAAATAACTAACTAACTACTTTGTTTAGATCTTCAGCATCTTACCAATTTTATTACAAGCTCATTTGTGAAGCATCAAGAAAAAGTTTGTGAATGAGAGCCAGTTTCGTGAACTGCATTCAAAAAGTTAGAACCTTACAATTAGATATATCAAAATACTCTTATAGGTATTTAGAAACAATAGCTAACTTTACACACACTGAAGCCAAATAATCACCGGTTTTCAACCGCTGATTGGACTACGTTATTTCAAGTTATATCACTAGTGAGGTTATGATTACTACTGTCACCAGTGATTACCATTATCATAAGGTAATATTGATCTAGAATATTGGAATGATATATTCTTAAAAACATATTTAGTCGATATGATGTGTTTTATTTTTAAACCAAAATTATCTATGATATAAATATATGATAGTTAACTATAATTGTATTGAAATATTTAGATGTATGCATAAACTCCTAATGTCGGAACAATAGTGATATAGAAATCATAACATTTAAACAATTAATGAATAACATGAAATAGTTAGATGTTTGTTTATAATAACATGTGTACTGTAACATCATCATAAAACAGGTTTTATCAGTACGTCGTGTCAGTTAAAATTCTCATTATATATATATATATATATATATATATATATTAGAAATTAAACAATAATAGGTTTAAATAATAAACAAATAAAAGATAAACTAATTTTATAGAGCATAAACAGAGGGACCCTAAAAAGCTATTCAGAACATTCTTATGCGTTAAATATCTCATTCTTAGTTCAAATATTCCCACAGAATGTAAACGTATCAAGAAATCACGAATATAGAGCATAACAACTGTACACTGATTTATGATCTTCAATAATTCCTTCACCCCAGGCACCGATTATATTGACTGGCGTGTAAGATCTTCTTTGAAACACTTTCTTTTTCTAAATATTCAAATAAAATCAGGCAATTTCGAAATAATGCCAGTTAATCATTCCCTGCTTGAATAAGGAATTGTAAATTTATCTTGTTTCATCAAATAACTACACAAAATTTTGATAGAACAGTGAGAAGACGTAATTGATCTGAAAAAAGTGATGTATTTGCGCTATACATTTCGAACAATCCGGTCACACATATTTAATTATCAAGGCATTTTATATGAAATTAAATAGAAGGTCTATGTGAACTTTTATTTAATTGACCTATTATTCATCTTCATATAAAATGCCTTGACAAGTAAATATGTGTGACCGGATTGTTCAAAACGTATAGCGCAAATACATCAAATTTTTCAGATCAATTACGTCTTCTCACTGTTCTATCAAAATTTATAAAAGGGACTAATTGTTTTACACAGAATTTATTCACTTATTCATATATTCCAAAAAATTTTTAAGCAACATATCTAATCCGATAAAAAAACAAAAGAATATAAAGTCTATAATCCTTGGAGTTTTCAGTTAAACTGATTTGTGTAGTTAAAATTCCCAGTCAGTTATCTTTTAAGCCTTAAACATTGTGAATTAAACAAAAAAATTAATTAGTTATTGTGAGTTGTGAAACATAGTTTTTTTTCTGTTTAGTAGTTTTTAAATATATTCCAATGGTGAAAAAAAATAACGCTATAGAAGATCATTTCAAATCAACTTTAGATCCCAATCTTCATAGGTCTTATCAAATGATTCACGTATAGAAAATATTCATTTCCATTTTTTCATATAGCTATTGACTAATAATATCAATTAATCGGTGATAGTATGTAGCTTGAAAAAACTACAGAAACAGTTGCTGAACTAGAGGTAGAATGTTTCTTACAAAGTAAAAGATTACTCTTTATTAGAAAGTATTTTCAAGCAGTTTGTTTTTTTGTTTTTTTTAAAGAGAGATGCAAACGCAATTGTATGAAATTCTTTTTAAAATAATACTGAATCATTTGCCTACTTTTTCAAACAAACAAACAGAAAGACGACAGACACAAGAAGACAAAATGTCACACATGTCACATCTGTTTGCATTTTATAACATTACAAATAAGAACAAACTTAACAGAAACTAGCTGATACAAGAAAAGAAGAAAAAAGTAGAAAGATAATTTTTAGTATTGGAGAAAAAACGAGAATGCAAATTCAATTCAACACCATATTGATTAATGTCTAATTTTCTTGTCCCATAGTTCAACTATGATCTCATTTGGCTTAATATCAATTTACACAATTCATATAAACAATTACTATATTTTCATGAATTATTAACAAGTTTTCATCGGTCTACTTCTAATACGTTTTTTTTCTCTCAATCTTATCAGTAGTAGAAGATAATGGTGGATTATCTAGAATTATTGTCTTCAATATTAAACAATGGAATATGATTGAAAATAAATGTTAAATATATATCATTTAAGCTATTCAAGTCATTTTGGAATTTTGTTTTTTGTTTTAAAAAGGAATTTCAATCGCATTTCTGTTAGTAAATGTAATGCACAGTTTGAATATGTCAATTATAGTTATTACTATTATATAACTAACTACCTCACCTATGATTAATTCTCAAAGTATCATGTTTATTGTATATGTGACAGTTGACTTATTTTTAGGAGGTTTAAGTATTCTTAAATCACATGAACACCATCCCACATACATGTTTCAGTTCAAAGTCTTGTTTAGGTTACTTTATTTAACCATAGAATTTTTATTTAATGACTTTTGAGGTTGTTTTTTTTTTGTTTTTGCATTATCATCATCATGTAAATGAAATGAAAAATTGAAATTTCTATCTAGATTTTGTTTTGATAACGAACACGCAAATAAAAGTATGCAAAAAAAGCAATGAACATAGTGAATATTCATTCTTAAAACGAAATGGATTAAGTCAATGTTTGACTTTTGCTTCGTATCGATTGATTCGCTTTAGCTTTCATCATCTACTGAGAAGAATACTAACGATCCCATGTTTAAATAATCTTGACTATTATTGTTTTTAACAAATGTCGCTTAAAATATTTCAATTATAGTTTATTCAGATCAAAGGAATAAGTTTGATGGTTGTAGTAACTATCACTTAACATCCAAATGTAGTTTGCATTTTATAGGAATTCTTATTATTGGCTCAAACAATATTCATTTTCATTAGAATTTACTGTTATTACACTAAGATGAGACTTACATTTACAGTTTCAAATACATTTGTAAACCAGTCATTCAACTAGATGCTACAGATAAGAATAATAAACTTTAATTCAAGTTAATCATCATTGTTTTTAATGACCAGTTCAATATAATGCTAAAACCATAGATCTGTTATTGACAACCAACAAATATGCCATGGTGTATCCTATTTACTTGTAAAATCTCAAGACTTCAGACGAATTCAACGGACACTATTTTTTAAAATCTCAATTCCTACATTGCATCAGTATCTCCTTTGTACTAAATCTATGAGCTACAGGATTCGAGATATAAATTGAACTAAATCTTTGTGAACTAAAAACATTTTTTTTAATTTTAAGTATACAGTGTGATTTGTTAATGAACAACTCACGATAAGACCATTTAAAATTAAGTTCTCACATAGTCATAAAACTGTTAATACTGATTCTCTGGATATTTACAAGCTACTCCTACTTAAATCCTCTGGATTAGTAATAGTTTAATATTAGTCATCCTGTTTTTAAAGATTAATTGTAAGAATGTATTATATTCTGATGATATTGATATCAAAAACAATTTGAAAAGTAAGCAAATAAACAAATAATGTAATAAATGTAATTTTCATTAGAATAATAATTTTTAATCAATCAGAAGAGAGAGAAAAGCCGATCAATAAACAAGCGATTAATATTCCTCACGAAGAGATTCAATGAAAACTCAATCTATAATTTCAATAAACCTATTCAGTCATAGTCATGAGCTGTTTAAATGCATATAGATAAACAGATACACATAGCTCTATATGTGTGTTTCCTAGTTAGCTTTAATTTTTCCTAGCCACCCTGAATGATGATTTAGCATTGGTTAAGATCAGGATTGTTGGGCATAAGGAGAATGTGAATAGAGATAACTATGAAATGAAGGATGAGTTTATTATTTAAGAAAATATATAAAACTAAGCATAATTGTTGTTTGAATGAGTCAACTTATTTCTATTTTTATCGTATAGAAAAATTGATTTAAATAAAGGAAACATCTGTCGAATGTTCACACATACATACATACACAGAAATAGGATTAATGGGTTAACTAGAAAAATGTAGAAATGATAAGGCATTTTTAAAAAATTAATGAATATATTTTGAAGAATCCAAATCATAAGTTCCACTTGAATGACCAGTATGTGAGATCAACTTAGCTATTTATGTTCACTATCAACTAAATCTTACTCTATTTATTGATCAATGTAATATGACTTGTTTCTTACTCATTAGACGGTTATTTTTGAAATTATTAGTTTAATCAAAACTTCTTATTGATTATCAATAAGTCAATGGATCTATAAAACATCAATGAACAAAATATCTTGTTTCAGTTAGGGAAACTTAGGTGAAAAATTCAAGACATAATTATTACACATTTGAAATCATCAATCAATCAATGTTAGACCACCATTAAAAACCTGGAAGCACTGGACGGCCGTTTCGTCCTGGTATGGGACTCATCATTAGTGCGCATCCACGACTCCTGCTCCTCGCAGAATTCGAACACGGGACCTTCGGTATTGTGCGCGAACGCCTAACCGTTGGACCACTGGGCCGGCATCCAACGGCATCCAACATAATTATTAGCAGAGTATAAAAATGAGTAATTTGTAAAATTTCTAAACAACTTAATATATCACTACTATATTATATTGTTTTTGAAAGGGACTAAAGCAGAGTTGCGTAGACTGAAGAAAAATTTTGAGAAAATTAGTTACGCACATGTTATTTTCAAACCTAAACGAAACAAACAAATCTGTTTGTTAAATGACTAAGTGACTCTTTTTGTTAATTAACTAGATGAAATTTAATGAATGAAAAGCGTTTTTTTTTAAAAAAAAAAGAAATTTTGTGGTAGGTAAACTCGGAAACCCTTAATAAATTCCTAAAAAAAATTTTTAAACATACGAATAGTTTTAATTTCAAGAGAAAGTTATGAATAATTGATATATAGAAGCGTTCAACTTGTAGTCTGTTCTCGAATAAGTAATCTAACTAGCTATTAAAAGTAACATTTTATGAAACTTATTCTATGAGAAATGTCCTTCCATAATAATCATGTGCTCACAATTGAGTGGCTTCAGGAAAATAAGTGTAAACATTTTCCTCCACTGAAATGTATTTCAAATAATAAAATTTCATCACGCGTGCCTCAACTAGAGAAATACTCATCTCGTTACATATCACAGACCAACAGTTAGTGTCTTTAGGGACTGATATAATGTCGTGGTTTGCTGGCCTCTAGCTTCTGTTCAACCAAATTTTACCACAATTAATAAGGTCCGGTATTTCGATTTGCAGATGATTGTTGAATACCTGAAGATTTTATAAAGATGAAGAGAAATCTAGCCTTATCTAACAGTATTTTCGTGATTGATTGTTTGCTGAACACTTATAGATGACATAATAACAACTGTAGAGATATTATTTCCAAGTTAATTCAGGATGAACATCCTTTTTCGAGTCGCTTTAGTTGTTGCCTAAATTTTTCTTCAAATCTACTCCTGAAATTTCCATCTTTTAGTTGGAGTCAGTAAAGTCTTTCTGATTTGATTTGTCTTTGTCTAGTGAGATTTCAGAAGAAACTGTAAAAAAAGATAGTGAAATAATAATGCGCTGTAAAATTAATTAGTCAGACCACCGAAATGAAGAATGTCAATTCCTAGAATTCATTGGAATTTTTATAAGATGCTTATAATTGGAAAGTATGTTGGACTTCTGCAAAATTTTTTCGATTTTTCAAGAGGTAGTTATGTTGTCTAGTTGATTCTTCTAATAATTTTTAACCATGTAACATCGATTTAAATATAGTATATTTTGAACCATCTAGTTTTTTGATTGCATTGCTAACTTAATCGACAGAATCTAATTTAAGATAACCTGTTAGTTGGTATACAATGGTGGATTAATCAGAATAAATAATGCTATATTGTTTTGTGAAAATAAAAAAATTATGAGCAATCAAACAAAAATTTACATGACGTAAACAACCAACATTATCCCTATGTAAACCGAGCTATTCGAATGCACAATTCTGGAGAAAAGGCTTAACAAAATTAGCAACCTAAAGAAGGTTTAGATTTACTTAAAATATGCGATGGCAATTATAACAATCGTTTTATTATTAGATTTAGGCAAGAATAATAATGTTTGTTGCTTCACCTACTCTATTCACTAATCAAAAGTTCTTACATGGTCGCTTTTATTTATTTTTTTGAATAAGTGTATGCTATCAAAATTGACAAGTCTATAAGGCAGCAGTATCAGTTTTTGATTGCATACATGTGTTAATGTACGGACTAGCTGTTTAATCTATTCAGCATTCTATGCTGGCATATAGTACAAATGGTGTATCATGACATTTAACGTCTTCAGCCTTCAACTCTTCCACATATTTAGTGTCAATGTTATATCGTGCTCGCTTTTACTAGTTTTGCAATACAGTAGTGTTCATTAAGATTTAAGCAACATACAATAAGAATATATTGAAAAAGACAATATTACCCGATATAAAATTAGCCTCAAACATTTTAATCTAAGTTCATTTATATTAAAACCAGGTATAACATGAAAAACAAAGTGTTGATGTAATAACTCGTAATAAGCAATACATTGACAGCGAAAAATGACTGTAGGCAAATCATTAAGAGATTCTAATCTAATATTTCACACCTGTTAATTTGTCATCAAATTTAAATATTATTTATTCAATCATATTTCTATTGAAAATTAGGAATGACATAAATATGTGACTAACTAGAATAGTGTGATTATTCAAATATATTTATCTTGTTTTCTTTACGTCAACTAACATCAAGAAATTAGACATGAGAACATGATAGCAAAGAATTTTTAAATATCACTATACATAGTTTGTATAGATTTTCTGAATTTCAGAATTCGTCTTACGAATCCACTGTGGGAAGACAACCAGTGAAAATCATGAAGACTTCGGAAGCTGTATGTCCTAGAATAGAATAACCAAAAATCTAGTGACTGATGGATTTCAGTAGCTAACTATCTACAGTCAGTTCATTGTGTTAGAAGTTCAGTCAGTCAGTTACAAAGTAGAACTTCGTACATATGTACATCATTTCAGGTTGCCATACCACATCAGCACAGAGACGCAAATGTCAGTTCAAATCCCATAGTGGTAATGACAGTAGAAGTATTAGCAGTATTGGAGAAAATTAGGGTTCGAAGATACGATTCGAGAAATATAATTCAGTGAGATAAATCTAGAAGGAGAAAGATAGAGATTATGAGGAATTCAGAAGTTTAGAATTTGAGAGGACATAATGAACGAATGCACCTGCGCCACTGCAAGCGATTTTAAGCCATGTCGTTCAAGGTCTTTAACCATTGGTAACTTTCGTCTCGCGGACCCCAACCAGGTAGTCCACATCTACCAACATGACACAGTCCACTTGTCAGTGATTTCATGGATTTGTGGCATGTTTTGGTTTGGCCGCCCCTAGCTTTCTTCCAACCTACTCATACACCACAAAGCATAGCTCGTCGTGGAAGTCGGTGGTTAGCCATACATAACACATGTCCCAACCACCTCAACTGATGAAGTTTCACTACTTCGTCTATTGATTTGCCATCCCTACCTAGAACTCGTTTCCTAACGACAGGATTGCTTATACGGTTGTCCCAGGATACACGAGCAATGCTTTTAAGACACCCATGATCAATTACTAGTAACCTACAAGTATCGATTCTTAGCGGCCATGTTTCGCATCCGTATAGTAGAACGGAGCGGACTGCTGCGCAGCAGACTCGTCCTTTGGTTAGCAAACGGATATCGCACCTACGCCATAGTTGAAGAAAATTGGCAAAAGCCAATCCATGACGAGATTTCCTCAGTCACCAGGCCATCACAACTGAAGAGACTCCCGAGATAAGTGAAGCGGTCTACACGCTCAACTACTTCACTCCCTATCGATGCAACCAAATCTTGAAGCAACATTTCGCATTTCGACGGGGAGAATCGCATCCCGAACATGCTTTCATTGTTGCTTAGGGCAGTCAGAAGACTCTGCATATTATCAGCGACTTCATCAACTAGAACTATGTCATTGGTATTTTCTAGGTGATAAAGTGAGTCTCCTGGTAGAAGGTTCAACGCTGAAAAGTCTGATGAAGATAATGTTAAATCTAAAAGCATGTTTACGACAAAGTTAAATAGTAATCAAGGGAGTGGACAGCCCTGATGGACACCCCTTTAAGCAATTATTTCCGATGACTGTTCGGCATAAGCTCTCACTCGACTAGTGGTGTTCGAGTAGAGAGCTTGTATAAGGTTAATGTACTTCTCTGGCACTACCATGGAACCTCACGATCGATAGAGTCAAACGCCACCTTAAGTTCGAGAAACACTCCTATTGTTGGGCGTCGGAAAGTGTTTTTGTTCTAGGAACTGACGTAGTGTGAAAGTGTGGTCTATACATCCACGACCAGGTCTGAAACCAGCCTGGTTTTCCTTAGTCTACTCTTCACGAGCTCCAGTTAGACGTGTGAGTATTATCAAGGCTTGTCGATAGACACTTCTTGGAAGTCGTATACAAGATCAAATCAGCCAACTAAGGAATTGGTAGCTGTCTGTCCACAGTCAGTCCTTGATGTTAAGATCAGACTTCATCACCTTCCTCAACGAGCGATGCTTCTTAGTGTATAAGTGGGTTAGAAGAGACCTAAGAAGACCAAATCATAACGTTGCATCGGTTAATGAAGTCAATGACTGTTAGTCTAAGCCATGGTAGTTGATACAGATCACCAGTTTAGGGTCCATATGATAGCCGTAATCAGTGGTTGGAGACGTTGAGCGAAGGAATATAATTTTTAGGCTGTCTGTCGATTGTGTCCGTCAGTCTGTTCATATGCTTCGTCAGTACATTGGTATTTAAGCTACAACACGTAATTTCAACAGATAACAATCTTCCGGCTCATGATTAAACATGGCTTTCTTTCTGAATAGAAGTTATTTCAACCGACTGGCCTAGTGAAATAGACAATGGGTAAATTCAGTTATCAATAATCCAAAAAATTAGATTCACAATGGCCACTGGCAAAATATTTGAAAAGTACAAAATAACCAATCGTCAGATAACTATAGTCTAGAATACTTAAAATAACAGTAACTTTTATGGTCTACGTAATCACTTGAATTTAACAAACTTTGTTTATAAGTAAAAGTTGAATGTAGGCAGTTAAACTGACACGTAATGTGAAACTGATATAAAAAGAAAAAACTCATCTTGCTTTGTTAACAGATATTTTTACAAATAATTTGATACAAAAAACAATGACTTGAAACAAATCAGGAATAGAATACTAAAAAAGGAACATTTATATGCTTTGAATCATTGAGCTTATAAAATATTTTTGATGAAAGAAAATGATAATAACTGCCAATCTCACATTCCTAATGAATATATATAAATAGACTATCTATGTTTCATAGGAAGAATCCAAAATCCGATGATTGTTTATAATACAAACTAAAATCTACTAAAAAACTAATGGAAAGTAGATGATAAGTAACTAATCCATTCATTTGTATTGGTAGTTTGATTCTTCCTATTGATATTTAGGACTGTAACTGATCAGTCCTTTTGGCATTTGCTTATCCTATGTAGATGGCCTCGGTAATGCCCTTCAGTTACAAGCATGATTCAAAGGTGGATATTAGCTAGCTGGGGAATCTAGGATGCGCGTTTCACCATATTCGGGACTCACCAACTGAATGTAACTGCATCTCAGAGTTTATGTTCACTCAGGGACTTGGAACCACTACCGTTCTCCTCGAATTCTATCGTTTTCTGGACTCAGTAGATAAGTCAATAATACGAGCTTCACAATGAACGTCAACTGTGCGATTCAGGTCTATTCAGCTTACGAGTCCTAAATAAGTCGAAATGCTCCTTCCACTGCCAGCCACTATCCACCTCCGCTAATAACGACTTCTTCGTTCGGAAATCAATAAAAGTGAACATTCATGACCCTTTACTGAATGATGCTCAGAACCTGCATGTCCCGAAAGGAATATGATACATTTCGGTAACTGAGTTGAATTCAGTTGTTTGTATTTCATCATCATCAGGGAATAAATATTTTACTGCTACCCTGGTTGATTCAACTAGTAAAAGCTTCTCATCATAATTTAGGGCCGCTCATTTCAAAGCTGGCTAGCAGTGAACAAACTAAAAACTTAAGTGTGAATTCAAGCTTTGATCTAACGCCTGTAATTATTTAGTTCTATTTATGATATTTATGGTTTAAAGCATCTGCAATAAAGTATATAATTAAGATCTTGAAACTTTTACGTTTTTCAGCAAAATATAGACTTAAGTCTTCATTTAACTTAAATCTTCCTCTCGGTTTACATCAATATTGTTCAATATCACATAAGTTAATACATTAATGGGGAACCACCCAATGAAGGATAATTAAGATCCCACTATTTCAAGTGGAAGTGCCATTGATCTGCAATAAAAAGTAGGAAGCATATATCAATAAAAGAATATCAGCACTTATTTCAGAAATTACTCTCAAATACTAGATCATATCTTTTATAACCTCAACTTTCTGATGTTCTCAAAGGTTAATGTTCAATAAAATGAAATGGATAAGTTGGTATTAACTTCAGCTAACTGACAAAATGGTATGAGAATATTATTCCAGACTCACAATAAACTGAATCATGTTTGATAATATGAGTTTTTCTTGAAGCTCAATTTCGAATTGTAATGTTCATAAATAACTGTTGAACCGTTTTGAAACACTACACAAACAATAATCCACAATCTTATATATTAAAAGATAGCATACTAAAATATCTAGGTGTTATTTTTATAAAACTCCGTTCCATTGGGGGTGACAGGCGTAAGTAAGTAGGTAAGTAATACATGAAATTAATAGTCTTTTGTTAAAAAGTAGAAATATCTATCGAACTATTACTGTAAATGATGATTACGAATGAATAAAATTGAATTTTCCCTTAAAACAAATGCATCTTCTAATTAAATAAATGTTTATAATAATAATAATAATAATAATCACAAATGCAAATTATTCAAACTTTACCTAGCTGGTTTTAATATTCGTTGTAAATTTTCTTCTAATTTACACAAAATTGCAACATTCAACGGTATATGTAGACGTTTAATCAATGCATTGAAATCAAAAGTTGAATCAAGTACCATATATGCACCATGTAAACCACTTGCATCAATTCCATGCAGGAAATCCTGTTTTAGAAGTAGAAATAATAATTATAATACTAGTAATAATAATAATAATAGTGATAATAATGTAAACAATTGTTTGACCTATGAATATTTAATTAACAATAATGTAAATAGCGTACTATTTATTTACCTATTAAGTTCATAGTCATAAATTCTGTTCCAAAGAAAAACAAAAAATGATCATGAATTTCCAAGAAAAGCCACTATCAACAAGAATAATCAAACTTTCAGTACAGACTACATTGGAGGAGCCAATTAAAGAATCTTACACCTTAAAGTTAAATGCAATGACCAAAAATACCTAATATCAAACCATTTTATTATTGGTGCAATGTTTTTAAAGTATCTACAAGTCAATTATAATTATTTGAGAGTTAGTATATGTTCCTGATTTTTTTTGATAATATTATATTTCAATTTTGTAAATATTGTTCCTCACAAATATGCTAAAATCTCACCTCATTGAGAAGTAACAATAAGAAACGTAAGCGAATATAATCACTGATCTTTAATTTTTAAGACTATGTTTAATATTTGATAAAAATGTCAACACGACGTAATACCAAAAAGTGTAGTTAAGGTTTTTGGAAGGTGTGTTGCTTTCTGTCACGGATATTAAGGGCTGAAACTATTCTGTTTTTATTGGTAAATCTACATCCTGTGAGGATTGTTTGGACATTACCTTTTATTTGGAAGCGCCTTTAGTATATTTGAGTTTCGGCTAACATTAGAATGCAAGACATGGATATTGTCCCATTCAATGCTCGTCAACTGCTAGTTAATTCTGAGACTCAAAATCAGTATCAATCGCTACAGGAAGTATACTATTTATAGCAGCTCCAGGTGATAATGTTTGATATGTAAATTTGCTAGCTAGCATTCTATGGTTAAGTAGACTTCGTTTTAATTTTAATAAACTTTCTTATATTTAGTCGTTTCTATAAAACAGCAGTAATAAAGTAGTCACTAATATCATATTTGTCCATTTCAATGAAGCTGATCAAATCCTGCTGATCCAGTTGTAATTCGGCTACAAATCTGAGTCACTCAACATTGCATGCATTATGTCGAGATGTTGGTTGCTTGAAGTTAGTTGGAATGAAACTCTATTTTACCTTAGGTGTTTGCTAGGTAGCTCTCAAACCGAAGAAATATCTGAAATCCTCAGTGAGCTGATACTTTCTCTGAGATTTGAACAAAATCATTAAGTCTCTTAGTCGAAGATGTTATCATTAGACTATTTGGTGTCCAACGTCATTTAAATCTAGTCCCCAGTGTGAAACTCGATGATCGGATGAAATCTAACATGTAGTAGCGTCGGATGCCATACAATTAGAGGTAGGCCTCACTGATGAATGTCAATCAACCTCAGAACTTAGTCCTGTAGAGTACTTACGATTAAGTAACACCAAAACGCTGTAATTTGTTTGTGATATATTAGCACTCGAGTTTCGTCAATGCCTGAGATTTTTACACATTTTAAATCATCAATCAATCATTGTTAGACCACCATTTGGAACCTGGAAGCACTGGACGGACGTTTCCTTCTCGCATGGGACTCATTAGCAGTGCGCATCCAGGACTCCTGCTCCCCGCAGGATTCGAACCCGGGACCTTCGTCATTGTAGGCGAACGCCTTACCATCGGACCACTGGGCCGGCATCCAACGGTGTTAATGTCTAACTTTGATTGATCTAGGGATTTTGCGCGACCTCAACCATTTGTCTTTGGTAGTTACTGCCTACACCCGACAGGGTTGATCTCCATTGGTCACGTCTTCTCTAACAATGATTGATTGATTTCAAATGTGAAAAAACGGAAACCTCCAAAACTCTGCCCCAAAATGCTTGAGATTTCGACACTAAAGTAAAATACACATATTTTCCTTGTAATCTTAGGAATGTGAATTTTTTTAAGTTAAATACCATACGTATTTGGGTGAATTAAAAGTGCAGATAGAGGTTCTGAATACATATTATTAAACAAGAAGTATTTAAAATTAATTGAGAAAATTACCTACACATCTCTAAACAAAATTAATTATTCGTATTGACATTTTCTTTGGGAAATATTTATTCACGCCATTAATGGAATTCGTATTCAAATAAATGTCAAACACTGAGAAACACTTATTTATTGATTCGTCCTAATTTTCCAGTCGAAAGCGCGGTAACAGAACCGAAACACCTTAGTTTCTGATGCAACACAGTCTGTTGCATGAAATCCAAATGGAGTCACAAACTTAGAAAGAGACAATTCTCAAGTACTCAACTATAAATATAAATAACTGTTCCAAACCATCCACAAGTAATTGGAAAACAACTATCTATTGTCAGAAAAGTGATGGAACCAAAAGTTATTTTCTACACTAATAAAAAATAAATTGGGTTGAAATTTATATTAGGTGGATTCCTAAATAAATTGTTGATTGAATATTGAAGAATGATTATCAATTGTCAGTTCCCATAGATGTGTGTTTAAACTTATACAAAGTCTGATGTTACACTGTTCAATCGGGACTAGGGTTTGATAGTTAATAATAGGATCACCTGTGCTATTAGATACTTGTGAGATTTTTTTCATTCTCCGAATTCTGGTATCGTGAAGGGCTACTAAAGGAAGTGAAGTGGAGACTGGATTGTTCGTAACGTTGTTGGCTTGAGAACGTGACCAAAGTATCTAAAGAAAAGTTGTTTAGGGTTGGTTATTCATGGTTAATTTATGTGTAGTTGTTTGATAAGACAACATTCAGCCATGTAAATATGTAAGGCAATGTGTACCGTTGATGTCTGATGAAGAATGTTTCGTTTTTCTTAAGTACTTTTCAATCACTTTCTAATCTACATTAATTAACGATCAAAATTATATCGCTCTACAAAACTGTCTACATAATATCTTTCCTTTAAGTAATAAATAGGTTCAATGTAATCATTTTGTCGATACAAAACCATATTAAAGAATAAAACCTTTTAAAAATACTGAAATGATTTTCAGAGTAATACTCACAATCAAATTCAAATACACCAACAATTATTTATATTTAAAAAAAAACATCAATTAAAAAACAGTAAAACTTACACTTAAACCTAAATCGGATAACCATTTACGAACATGATCATTTGTCCAATATAGAAGATCTAATTCGGAAAGATCAGATTTAGCACGAATTTGTTCGATCAACTGAATGTTTAAAGCAGTAAAGAAATCACTTTTTAATATTATTTTAAGAATGTGCCAATAAACTCAAGATATAGAACTATTAATCAGCTCATTACTGGGAATGTATGTAAACGCATTATGTGTTCATTAACTAACTAATCTAAGCTATTTTTTCCGTTGCCCTAATTACAAACTTTTATTTACGTTAATCATTATCACTCATAAAATTCAACTAATTAGTTTTATACATGTTTTACTTTAAATGACAAGCAACGTAGCTTTGTAAAGGGCTGAGATTTCCCAGTTGGTTTGCGTGATGTAAGTTTTTGAGCCATGATAAAACACAGTAAATCAGTTAACCATTCTTGTGTTTGATTGAACTGGTTAAGGACGGAAAATTTCGTCTACGATAATTAATATTGGCATGAACTGTGATTGTATCATGAGCATTAGTATCAAAGAAGTCAGTTTACCACTAAAGAATATGGTTCAAGTGGAGATAAGGAATTGATAATATGATTATAACAAGTATTTTAAGCTTTGATTAGGTATGAACTTCAGTTGATAGTAATGTTTTATTAACTCTGAGATCGAGATATATCCAGCTGATAAGTCCCAAGTTAGACGAAACTGCTAGACACTATCCACTTCAGTAAGTAACGTTTTATTCGTTTAAAAAAATTTAAAAAATACATGCTCTAAACGACTGCAATCGGAATTAAGGTAGAGAACCAAAGTAAACTAGTGAGAATTAGGTACCCGTTTCATTTTAGTTTGAAGCTTTTAAGTATCACCTATCTATGTCATTCTGATCCATAACTTTACGGTTTCATTTAACAAGAAATATAACTGTTAAGATACCAAAACATAAAAAATGCACAAAAATAGGTGTTTTGATGAGATATGTGATTTTAATCGTAAACATTATTCAAACTATTGATTCAGAATTAAATAGCTAGTCTTCTTTAAACTATTACAAATGTTTTATCTAAAGTTGAAGTAAGTGAATTATCAGTGAACGAGTGAATTTAAGTTGATAAATGAATATTATCTCTATACCAGCAAGATAAATCAGTATACGCGATCCTAATAAAATTTTAAACACAATTTTTATGACAGTGATATTGAAATTAATCGAATAGTGCTTCGAAAATACTGTCTTCTACACTTTAGTTTCATCCCTTTCTCCATGTTAACATTTATATTTATTACCCTGTCAATCATAATTTTTCATTACTTTTCAAACCGACATCACATGTTAGTAATTTCCGAATTTGTTTCCTACCATTCTTTGAATTTCAAAAGAGTAAAGAAAAAACATAGTTACGTCATTTTCATTTCATTGATTTTGGACCAAAAAGTAATGAGATAAATGATTTTTAAAATTCCGAAAATTTCATGAATAGCTTGAATAGAATAACATATTCACAGACTTTACATTGAAACATAAAACATGGATTTTTATCGATTCTAATTGACAGTTAATACTAAAAATAAATTATTGCTTTACGTTCAACAGCCAATCAAAAACGCTTGTTCCCAAGGAAATTATTAGGCATAGCATATTCAATATTGATTTTAGTTATGAGTTGTGTTGTAAACTATTTAAGTTCGTTCATTTTGTTTATCGTTTGATTGATTTTATTATGGATTTGATACGACAACGTTCGGATTGCTTAGAAAAAAACGTCCGTTTAACTCTATCGTTATGAATTGAAGGAATAAGCATATCAATTATTTCATTTATCTGCTAGATACAATAGCTTTTACTACCTATTTGTCTACTGAAAAAGTTTCAATGTTTACAAACTTTCTTGTTGCAATTTTCTATCACTTACAAGAGTAGATGGGTAATGTTTACACATATGTCTAGCCAACAAAACTTACCTAAATGAATAATTCTATAATTATTTAGTCTTTGCCAACATCACACTATCTCATATTTATGTTATAGGTATAAAAGGGTGGAAAATTAAACCACATGATTAGGTTACGAAGTTTAGTCGATCGAAATTTTTGGAAAGAAGTTGATTCATGCTTAAATTTACCACATAATTTACCTATTTCATCTTATCAAACTCTGAATCCAATGTTAGTCTTTCTGTAGATTCCCGGTTAGTTTAAACGTACAGAAATTGCATTTCATCGCTCGATCAAATATTTTGTGAATTTTAACTGTTGCTGAAAACATTTATATGTGATATGAACCCACATTTTGTGATATTCAAACTACATTTCGATCTTGATCGTGATAAAGAAATCGTCTTTTGTCTGTTCTTTGTAAGTCACATATTTTTACTAAGTCTACATAGCTTTTTATTAATTTAAATCTTTGAAACTATAAAGAGATTAATGAAGGACACATTTTCCCTAAAAAGTCATTATCTAAAACGTTAACACGATAACTCGACCATTTGTGTTTTAAAATGATTTAATTAGTAATAATTTATGAGTAACATGTAATTCGAATATGTATGCAATAACTTTTAATTCCTTTTAATGACTTAGAGAAGAAAAGTTAAAGATAGATAAAAACATTTTACTGAAATTAATGAAAAGATATAATTTGTTCCTTCTAAAATAAATATAACTGAAAATGAAGTGAAATTGCAAATATTATTTTATCGCGTGATCAATTTTCACAAAAGTCTGACTACCTACCTCTATATTAAAATTATGATGATACAGTAATTCAATAGCTGCACGTAAACTTTCAGCTTCTTTTTTACCAAGCAAATGTCTAGAATCTAAAGATAAATCTGCACCACTACTCGACGACGATGATGATGATGATATATGTGATAAGCCTAATAAAAGATGTAACATTTCTTTGCGTCCAGCTACTTGCCAATTGCGTTCCATAGATTCATTTCCATTATCATATTTATTATTGTCATTAATATGACTACAGGAATCTTGAACAGCGTTCGTTAGGCTGATTGTTGAAGAAATAGATGGAATACTTTTAGCGCTGGAATTACTGTTAATATTATTATCACTTATATTATTACTACCGTTAATTCGGTTGGTTTTCAAATTGATAAAATTTTGTTGTGAACTATTTGAAATTGGAATATCGTCAGTAGGATTAGAAATGATCATATCACAGCTATTGTTATTGTTATCATAATTATGAGGATCGTTTTTATTTTTTCGTCTATATCTATGCGGAATGGAATGTTTTGAACGTTTATATGAGATTAAACTGGACAACATTCGACCATCTACACGACGTATTGAAAACAAAGGAATTAATTGTACAAGACCTAAATGTCTTAACCAAACATCACAAATCCAGTGATAATTTATGTGACTTGGTCCTGGATGCCGTGATATACCAGGTGGTCCATGTATTCGTAAATCTTCAAGTGCTGTAAAAAACTTTTTCCTTAATCCTTCATCACTAAATAAACAATAGAAAAAAAAACGAAGAAAAAACGTTATAAAAACATTGCCACCTTGTAAGAAATGTGAT
>OX103972.1:18406723-18539154 GCA_944470395.2 Schistosoma turkestanicum | reverse complement strand
TCCAAGTGTTAATGTCTAACTTCAGATAATTCATGATTTTGCGCAACCTTCATCGATAACCTGCAGCGAATAACTGGCTAAAGCCAGGTAGGAAACGAAATTCCACTAGTTACGGCATCTCACGAGAACTTCAGGAACTACAACAGTAGGCACATGACTGTTAATAATACGGGAGGATTTATGGAAGAGTCACAAACTGGGACGAAACAGCTTTTTAATGGTTCTTTGATTGGGAAACAATTCACTATTAAAGCTGCAAAATATCCTATTGTCTCTATGAATCTATTACAGATGAAAATATATTACATAATAAACTAGTAATTAAACGATGATAAACTTTTCACAAGTTTATTTAAGGATGTGAATAAACCAGCAACTCCAGACTTGACGAGTATTTATTTTGCAATCACGGCTTATGTGGGACTACGATGAGAAAGTAATTAAATATATTTAGTCATCATGTGCTTTTTTTAAATTTTTATGTTGAGATTTTTCATTTTGTTGTGTGTGAAAGTATCAGTGTTGACAAATATTTTCCGCTTAGTCACGCGAAACAAAGATAAACAAGAGCATTTAACATTCGTGCAAATTAAGAAATATTAATCCTAAAGAAATATTTAATCTGTCGATTAAAAGAAAGGTACCTACAGGTTTTTGAGAACTAGGTACAGTAACTCAATAATTTATTGAAGATTGAAAATCATAAATCTGTATCTAAAACTAATTTTGTGCAGAAATAAACATCTAAAACAATTAATGAATAGAGTTACAGTTTCAAATTAAGAACTAAGCAAGACAGAGTTTTGATTCATAAACGGTATATAGAGTTGAAGAGATGATTTACGGCCGAGTTGTTTGTTTAAACTGATGTTACCTTAAAGGTTTGTTGAACATTATAATTGTAACTCAATGAACAATTATGAATTCGTATCATTAGCTTTATCTAGATGTGACTGTTAGTCATAATGTTGGGGAGGATCAGACTTCTTGAAATGTGATCGAATGTTTCACAATGTATATGTTGCATATTTTATCAGAGTATCCCGACCGTAGCTGCTACCTTGACGTGGTGGTCGGGCTTGCCTATCGTGATGACCCAACCGAGCTATACTGGCTGGAACATATGTTCCTCAAGGTTCTACCATGCCAGACAGGTCGGTTGGAGAACGATGAGACTAAAAGCAGCTACTCAAGGTCTGAGGGCGAAGTCGTACTGCTGACTGCAGAGGGGTGTGACAGCAGTAAGGTGTTTCCCTCGGACAACCAGCATCTGCAGCGATGCTGCCTTCTCACAAGGAAGGAAGGGTTAGAAAAGGTCGGCCCTAAAAATGTCACACCTCCCCTAACTCACGGATTTCCGTCTCCTTGGGTAAGGGAGCCCACAACTAGGGCCTTTAAGAACGGAGCTAATCCTCAAAAAACATTTCATATAAAGGCCGTGCGTGACCGGCCTCAAGCTGTTGTCCCTTGGGCTCTGCGGTCACGCACCAACACTAATCTATCTTCCTTTTCAGGTTCCTCAAGAAACAACCTTCCACGGTGTGGGCAGCCGGGAAGTGACAACCGCCCTCATACCCGTAACAGCACGCGAGACCAAATTGGTCAAAATCAAATCCTTCCTACACCCCCTAGTACCTCTCTTATCTCCACGACTAACTCTTCTCACATTCATTCATCACAGTGCACAGCTAATGCAGACGATACGAGTTCGCGGAACGTCGTTCCTGGTCTCCTTAAACCTCGCTATTGACTACATGTTGGAGCTTTTAATGTACGGACATTGTGTCAAATAGGGCAACAGGCGTCATTAGCTAGGACTTTAGAATCTCGTGCCATCGAAGTGTGCTGCGTCTCGGAAACGCGCATACAGGATCCCAGTAGCATCACTCATTTGATCTCACCATGTCAAGATAAAGAAGCAGCTCGATTTACCCTTCGTGTATCCGGTAGCCCTGATGCTGCTTCTACGGGCCTCGCCAGTGTAGGTATAGCATTGAGTCGTAGGGCAGAACAATCTCTCCTTGACTGGATCCCTGTAGATAGTCGCTTGTGCGCCGTCCAACTGAACGGGACAGTAAGGGCTCAGAAAGATAGGGACACTCGTCGTTGCCTCTTCGTCATATAAGCCTACGCCCCCACTGACTGCAGCCCAGATGATGTAAAAGATGAGTCTTACAGAAAGCTTTCGGACCTCCTCCAAAAAGTTAAGCGCTCTGATATAGTTATAATGGCTGGTGACTTCAATGCTCAAGTAGGTAGACTAAGTGAGCAGGAGAGACACCTAGGTGGATGTTATGGTGTCGCGGCTCAGAGAACAGACAATGGTGACCGTCTGTTGCAAGCATGCTCAGACAACCGCCTATTCTTAGCAAACACTAAATTTAGGCATAAGGAAAAGCATCTGTTGACCTGGCGACCTCCAAAGTCGTCTCAACGTTGGACAAACCACTAGATCATATCGCCATCAGCCACCGATGGAGCGGTTCGATAGAGGACTGTCGCTCGTTCTGGAGCACATGTCTAGATTCAGATCATGCCCTAGTGCGAGCACGTATTTGTTTGAAGCTTACTGGGCGTAGGAAAGACACCGTAAGTCAGCCTCTTAGGGTTTTACTTAATGATAATAAGGCGAAGAATATGTTTCAGGGGGAACTGGAAAGACAGTTAGGCGACCATTTAAGCGATTCCCATCCGGAAGCACGATGGAATCATATCAAAAAGGCTGTGGAAACAGCAGTGATATCTGCTAGTAAGGTTGACTTTAAGGCTAGAATGAAGCTGTGGATCTCAGTAGCATCCACCGATCTGATGGATGCCCGAAAACTCATCCCACCTGGATCTGAACATGATGAAGAACGAAGTCAACTTAGGCGCAGACTTATAAAAAGCCTACGTAACGATCGCGAACAGTGGTGGGTGGCGAAAGCAAAAGCGATGGAAAAGGCAGCGGCGATAGGCAACACTAGACAACTTTTCCGACTTATCAAGGAAACTGGTATTAGGAATCCTAGTGTAAGCGAGACTATCTCAGAAAATGACGGGAATATTATTTATTCTCAATCCAGGAGACTGGATCGGTGGGCAGAACACTTTAGGGATCAGTTCAACTGGCCTCGAGCCACTCTTCAGTTACCCACGATCTCCAGTCATCCTGAATGGCAAATCGACCTAAGTCCCCCTAGTCTTAATGAAGTTGAAAAAGCGTTAGCAAATCTGAAGCGAGGACGAGCTGCAGGTCCTGATAGACTGACCCCTGAGATATTTAAGGATGGTGGTCCAGTTTTAGCAGCTAGGTTGACTGAGATCTTAGGTAGAATCTGGGAACTGGACGTAATCCCATCCGACTGGTCTCAATCACTGATTGTCCCAATCTATAAGAAAGGACAGAAGTCTTGTGACAATCACAGGGGAATAAGCCTAACTAATATAGTATCTAAAATATTGGCCTCTGTAATACTTCGACGCTTAACGAAAGCTCGTGAAGAGCAAACTCGAGAAAACCAGTCTGGTTTTCGACCTGGACGTGGCTGTATAGACCACATTTTCACACTACGACAGGTCCTGGAACACAGACACACATTTAGGCGTCCTACAATAGTAGTTTTCCTGGACCTTAAGGCGGCATTTGACTCAGTGGATCGTGAGGTTCTGTGGCAGTGTCTGTCATTGAAAGGTGTACCAAATAAGTACATCAACCTCATACAAGCTCTCTACTCGAACACCACTGGACCAGTGAGAGGTTATGGCGAACTGTCATCGGAATTCTCTACTTTAAGTGGTGTTCGTCAGGGATGTCCACTTTCTCCATTCTTGTTTAATTTTATCATAGACATGCTCCTAGAAATAACCTTATACTCGTCTGAATTTTCAGGAGTAGACCTTTTACCAGGTGGCTCGCTTATTGACTTAGAATATGCCGATGACATAGTCCTACTTGGTGAAAACGCTGACACAATGCAGAGTCTTCTGTCTACCGTAAGCAACAATGCAAGCATGTTCGGGATGCGGTTTTCCACCTCGAAATGCAAAATGTTGCTTCAAGATTGGCTTGCATCGGCACCTGAACTAGTGATAGGGAGTGAAGTGGTCGAACGTGTAGACCGCTTCACTTATCTCAGCAGTCTCATCAGTGCTGATAGCCTGGTGACTGACGAAATCTCGGCACGGATACAGAAGGCTCGATTGGCTTTTGCCAACCTGCGTCACTTATGGGGTAGGCGAGATATCCGTTTGCTGACTAAAGGACGAGTGTACTGCGCAGTGGTTCGCTCCGTCTTACTTTATGGCTGTGAAACATGGCCAATGAGAGTAGAAGATACTCGTCGGTTATTGGTTTTCGATCATAGGTGTCTTCGAAGCATTGCTCGTATATCGTGGGACACCCGAGTGAGCAACGCTGTTATTAGGAAACGAGTACTAGGTAAGAATGGCAGATCAATAGACGCAGTAGCGACACTTCATCAGTTGAGGTGGTTGGGACACGTGTTGCGTATGCCTAACCACCGACTGCCTCGTCGAGCTTTGTTTTGTAGTGTAGGACTAGGTTGGAAGAAAGCTAGGGGCGGCCAGACCAAAACATGGCAGAAATCCATGAAGTCATTGACGAGTGGACTTAGCCATGTCGGTAATTGTCGACTACCTGGTTGGGGGCCGCGAGATGATAATAATCGATGGCTAGAGACCTTGAATGACATGGCTCAAAATCGTTTGCAATGGCGCAAGTGCATCCATTCTTTGAGCTCTCTCAAATTCTAATCTTCTGGGTTCTTCAACGCCTCTAGTTTTTACTTTCTAAACTTATCTCATTGAATCATACTTCGTGAATAATAATTCTAACCTCTCCGATTACTTCTAATACCTTTACTACCTCTTCTACTATTGGATTTGAATTGACAATTATATCTCTGTGCTGATGTGGTATGGCGACATGAACTGATGTACTTACGTACGAAGTTCTACGTTGCAACTAACTGACTTATCAGAGTATATTTATTCAACAGAATAAAAATGAAATCATTCCACTTAATTGAAGCTTATGTATAATGTATATATAAACTCATATGGCATTTTATAGGCTGACTGATGAATAGAAAACAATCAATCATAACAAGTTAAACAAAATTAAAGTGTTCGTAATGAAAAACGTCAAAAACTTTATCGATTCATCAACAAAATGCAAAAAAAGCAATTATTTTGTCAACTATAATAATCGCAATCAATTAGCCAATATACAAAACAATTAGATTTATTGAAATACAAATCTGTCAAATTCAAGACTAGAAAATGAACTTTTGTTCTCGTAAACTTTCGCCTCACGCGAAACGAGTTAAGAATGAGAGGAATTAAAACAACAACAACAACAACAACAAAGTGCATTTTTGTTCATGCTGTCTCTTTTCATAAGCCGAAATAAAAAGGTTACTTTCATGCATACTATCAAAACACTATTAATTCTGAAAAGCAAAACGGTTCAATGTATATCTTATTTGGTGGATATAATATGATTAATTTATTGCATAATATATAATTTTTGTAGGATTTAAAAATTATTAATTTTAAAACTCAGTAATATTTGTTTGTAGTTACTGTTCCATGATAGGACCAGTTAATCAGTCATAAACAACGAAGAACCTGATATATGTAGTTATCAGTTAAAAAGGTTACATCAAAAGAATAAGGAGATATTGAATGCTTTTAAAGATTTGTGGTCAGTTGTCACTTCTCCTTGAAGTACGTGGATAGGAAACTAAACTAAACTACAGTGAGTTGATCTAAAGGCTGACCATTTCTAACCCTCTATTCCCCTTCCGTGAGTGCAGAATCACAGATGCCTTACGGAATAAACGTAATATCATCACACTCTTGAACTTTAAGTCACTACTTTTAGGTTTCAGTATTCTTAAACTGACCTGTCTAGTACGGTAGAACCTGAAGGCCCAAGCGTTCTAGCTAATATAGGTTGATTATGTGACCACAAAATGCAAACACGACCGCTACATCAATGTAATAGTTAGGATCAGGTCACGGCTGGGTTGCTCACTGTTTATAAGTCTCTATGAAGAAGAAAAAGTCATTCAGTGTTTCGTTAATCTTTACGATTTAGTGCGAAAATAAAAACCAAACAAATACTGGTAAACTTCACAAATTAGCGGATAAACTAAATCTCCAAACTCTTTATTACGAAACTGCACTTCTAGCCACTAACAGTAACATCCAAATGAATTGTGTCACAGTTCAAAAGAATCCTAACTTCTAAATAATCGATTTATTAATAGCTAAGACATTAATAGATAAATAGCTTTAAAACTGAACACGTGATGCTCATTGGACAGGATTTTAATCAAAAAGCAAGTTCATTTTTATACCTCATACTTATGTGTATATGTTTATTGATCTTTATTTTCTAATAAATACCATTTATAATAATAACAAACAACACTAAACTTGATTAGCAGAGATGGATGGCGGCTAGCAGTGTAATCTAGGACTCGAGTTGAATTCAGTTCGGAACTTTCCATATGAATGTACCTACATCCCAGAGTTGTTGTTTACTATGGGACACCAAACTGCCTAAATCGAGCTCCTCTTTTGATCACTAGTTCATGTCAATTATATAAAAGCATTTTTCAATCAGAATATTTGTATTTTTGATTAAAATAAGAATATGGATGGCAAAGCTACTGAATGAACGTAGTATTACTTTAAAAAATTACTATTTGTTACTTTAATCTTTAATTTTCAAAATACTTTAATCATCTGATAGAAGGCTAATCAGATGACTTTTATAAAAAAATAAGTCGGTATCTTAGAGATTATTGGCATAAAACTAGTGGCAAAAATGAATATAGTCTAGCTGCTTTTAACCTTTTCATTAAACACTATCAATCATATGAAATATTGCAAACATTTAGACTAGTATGGTTTCAATCTATGATTGAAGTTTGTCTTTGATGATATAAACACACACATCTGCTATACAACCTAAACAACATATTGATCAATAGTTTCGTGATCAGTTTATCGTACCCCAACTCAATAACATCTAATACTGAAAGATTTGTCGGTGAAACTTTAGTCTTAATGTAAAACAGAACCAGAATCAAATTCATTTATCTGATTATAATTATTTACTATCATATTACAAAGAAAATTGAAACAGATGTCTAACTTACATCATGAGTTTATTAACGATTCCTAAAATATAGTCATAAAATATTATATAACTGTATGTATTCACTTCATTACTTAACGTTAAAGTGTGCAGGTAAAGATTTGCTTAAATTGTTCAAAAGTAAAAACAGCATGATAGATTACTAGTTTTGAAACAATTGAGTTTGTGGAAGTATTTTTCATATTCCAAATTCATAATCTTCTTCAGTAAAACGTCTTAAGTATTAGAACTCATGTGCATCCATTCTTTGTGTTCTTTCAAATTTTAATCTTCTGAATTCCTCGTCACCTCTATCTTTCTCTTTTTAAATTTGTTTCACTAGATTATACTTCTTGAATAATATCTTCGAACCCTAATTTTCTCGATTATCGATAATACTTCTACTACCGCTAATAATATGGAATTTGAAATGACAATTTCGTCTCAGTGTTAATCTGGTAGGGCAACCTGAACTGATGTCCGTACGTACGAAGTTCTACGTTGTAGCCGACTGACTGACTTACGTGCCTATATCCGCAGTCAGAAAACAAAAATTGAATAACGTTATTACTAATGACATGATATGAATTACATGATAGAATATTTTAAGAATATGGTTACAAAATGCAAGCAACGGCTGATAAATAAGAACAAACAGTAAAACAACAAGTAAATTTAGTATTTGACTTCTGTTCTGAAGTATAATCTCATCTAATGTTTGCTGGTATTACATTTGACTACTAGAATATAAGGTTTTGCGTAGATTATCGGTTATGATGACAGTTTAAACCATGAGCCAATTTTAGCCAGACAACCATTTACAATTAATAAGCACTTGATGGCTTTTTTATCACACTATGTAGTTCCTTTGTAGTACTCATTTAAAACTTTCAAGCGGATCAAACCTTGGATCTTTAGGTCTCACAGCAAGTGTGAGGTTGTACTGGGTTGTAATCAAATGTGATACAGTATTACTGATAGCAGTGGATGATTCAAAAATTGCTGTAAATCAAATTATTGACTCGGTAGCCTGAAGGTCCTGAGTTCCATTTCCGGCTCTGCCTCTGACTGATTTTGCTGGGAAACAAACAGCTACTAAATAGTCCCTGTTTTCGATAGCTATCTAACCAAAGTTAGTCGCTTGTAGATACTACCGTCATAAATTTTAATTGCTCAATAATAAATAAATATTTAAATAAATGACTTCAAACAAGTAAACAGAGAGAAAGATTTCATCTAGCTATTCACATGTAAAACTATAATTTGGTTATATGAAACAGATTAGATAAATTACTTGATTAGATATAACATTATAATAAGACAAAATAGAAGAAAACTGTAGATCTGGCTTAAACTGATTGAAAAAAATATTCTCAAGGTGTTCCGTTTACGTAAGAGGTAAAGAAATTTTTTTCTAGAGTTGAATTTTAACTTTGAGCCTAAGCAGTACCATATGTTTTCATTACGATAGAAAATCACTAACTCAATGATTGGAAATTCCATCCGATCTACTGCTTCATGACGCTGAAAAAATGCTATCGAACGTTTGATCATCTGTATATCAAATTCCATAAATTTTGTTCAGGTAACCATCTCAATGGCATCACAAAATTATTCCCAAAATAATTACTACACATATGAGTTTAGATCTGCTGATTTTAGCTGAAGCTATATTCATCAATAGATCTGAACTAAATATCATGCAATAAAAGTGGATATAGCTGTCAATTGCACATGGCCACAGCAAACTCACTTTCAAACTTTTGGCCGTAGCGCATTTAATACTATCCACGCAGTAATGAGTGCTTATCGTTCCTTATTTGACCTCTGTTTATTTCTTTCTGCTTGTCAAACTGTTCATGATCGATGTTGCGTAAAAAATATATTAACTTTTATTTCTAAAAATCTATTTTCAACATAAAACTTATAGGTATTTCTTAGAATGGCCTTTGAATTCATTACCTTCTACTAATCATCGCCAACCTTCATTAAAATTATCATGTGAAGGCGATGTCAAATGTTAATAATGATTTGTTTTAATAGCTGATACTAATTTATTTAAGTTATAAATTGCTGAATAAAAAAATACGAGGAATGAATGAATTCCTATTATTTTGCTTGAATTGTTATTCTTATTTAATTGAAATCTAATTAACAAAGAGCAAGATGAATTGTTTGAAGTATATCAATAATATTTAATACTGATAAAATGAATTAAATTTCAGTTTGTAGTTGTAAAAGTATATATTTCACAAAACCAATTGTATACAAAGCCATCAGTAAAAAGAAAACGAAAGAGTAAAATTATTCATTTAAAGATAATGGAATAGTCTTATGAGAATTCTTTTCACAAAAATTATGAGAAATACAAAGATGTTCGAAAAACTTTCTAGTAGAATCATGATAACCGTATTGTATAATCGTTTTCTTTACATTCACATAAAATAGTACGTAATCTTACTAACTTAACATAGTGAATAATGAAACAAAAGTCTAAATATCGTTGCCTGAACCGAATTTTAAGTGTCTTATAAAATATATTTGCCAGACGTATATAAAAATATGACTACAGGTGACGGTTAAAACTTGTATATTTCGTTCAAATTGTTCTAAGGATGATAATAAGGAAGTCACAGCATACACTTGATAATGTAATCTGCAAACTGATGTGATTAATTGAAGCTACAAAATGTGAACCACTGGATGCTGCTTCAATGAAATTAAGGTTAATTGCATACCACAAGGCCTGAGGGTTTTGAATTCGGTCCCCTACCAAGTCCATAGACGTATACAAATTAGAAATCTCACACTAGGACGAAACAGCTGCAAAATGCTACCCAATTCTCATTATTAATTAAAAACAACAATATCATCAATGACCTTTTTCTAACTGAGAACAAGAAACGTATTTGAAGTGTGCGCAACCTTTTAAATTGCATGTTAAATCAAACAAGTATACTGAAGTTGATATTAGTAATCCCATAGAATTATCAAAAGTAAATGAAACAATAATTGTATAGTTGATAGTATATGACAGTTGCTACATATTTTAGAGTAACGTGATAGTTCAGTAACCAAGAATAATTTTTTGAATAACACATTGTATAACACATGTTTCATAGCGGAATAAACTAGGAAAAGCAAAGTAGAGGAATTTCATTTCAAACCACATACTCGATGACTAGAGACAAAGTGCTTTAAATACTAAACAACTACGCCCGCAAAAATCGTAGTCAGTGAAAGAAATAAAAAGTTCAAATCTGAAATCCAGCAGAGGAAAGAAAGGTTCTCTAATAATTAAACCATCTCTCAAACAAAGAACCATGAACTGAAATTATGGTATGATCAGTTCTGTAAACAAAGATAGATGTTTACTCATGGCTTAACATCATAAAGTTATCACGCAATATATGGTCTTTCGCTTCTATGAACATTCTAAAATCTTGAATGGTTATTACATCTTCAATTATTAAAGATCATTAGACTGGAACACACTGATCACATACCTAATTAAGTGAAGAATACCTGTTGTGTAAAAGATAATAATAACAATACCAGGCGTTCAAATACCCTGTTACGACCCAGGTTTGGGTACGTCTTCTTTCTCTCGAAATGCTCTCATATGGCCAGGTGTATACAGCCACTACAAGAGTTCTACCCAATGCCTTTGCGAAGTGGTGGCGTTGTTTACGAAATCGGAACTAGAGAAAACGATGTCCTGTGGGACTTGAACCCTGTTAATAGGTACGGGGCATTCACCTAGGAGAGTCGGAAAACTGGGATTTCAAACCACTGGTGCACGCTAGTTCCAAGAATCTGAGGAAACAAATGGCGTATAAACCCGTTACTGATTAACGGCTGGCATCACATTGCATCTCTTAACGCTGCTCCACTGCCGTGTGGATTAGACCTTTAGGTCAAAGGCTCGGAGAAAGGCTGCCTCAGAAAACTACATTCTTTGGTTTAGGCATCTGGACAGTATTTCAGCCCTCATATATTCAATCATTTGTATAGCACATAAATATTCAAGTGCCCATTCCTATCAATAATTATGTGATAAGTAAATAAATAATTTCTGAAAGAATAAAATCTAAAATATCTGCTCAGTTCGTCATATAAATAGAATATAGTAGAGGCCCCAATTAAATTTGTAAAAATAAAATTTGATAAACAGACCGAACAGATTTGTATTTCAGATGATTAATTATTGTATTAATCGAAACACCTATCCTCAGACACGACAAAGAGTCCACTATTATATTCTAGACCAATTCAAATTAAAAGGATTAAAACAGTTATAAGTGAATAGATTACCGTCACAAGTTGGTGATAGGATTAACAAATGTACAATTCAAAACAAACCTGTTTAATTTAGGATTGTGTAAATAGATTCGGATGGAAATCTATAAGTTTATTTGATAAACAATGATCAGTTGTGATTCATTTTCCATTATTCTAAACACTTTTCATAACACTTTGAGGTGGATGATCAGCTTCAAATATTTGAAGGCTACTTCACACAGTATATATGCATATATATACATATTTATATGTATATTAGAGACGTTGTTGTTCCTCTTATTATTACCGTATTGATTCATTACCATACAGATCAATAAATGATATATATATATATATATATATATATATATATATATATATCAAAAATGGTCGATAAAAGTTGACTTCATTATATGAAAAAAATCCTTACCTAAGATGCAACTGTTTCTCAATCTTCTTATCGAATACACTTGCTAACTGTTGTCCATCTAAGCGAAGTCGACTGGCAGCCTCCAAACATCCACCCGGTAAACAAACATATTCACGCAACCAGTAGAGAACATGATCACTATTCCAACAAAATGATGGTAATATACGAACATCTGAAGCTAAATGATTCTTTGTTGTTCTAGTGTGTTGAACCAATTTAGAAGGTAACTGGTCTGTGGATGCTGTAACAGAATTTTGGTCGGAATCATTTATAACTGTGGATGACGGCGTATCTGCTTTTACGGGAAAAAATAAATGAAGATCCCACTCATTAATTGCAATCATTGTTAACATTACTTATTAAATATATATATATATATATATATATATATATATATATATATATATATATATATAGCGGTAATACATTACGGTACCAAAGAACACAATTATCTTTCTATGTTATGGTTATTACTTTAATTGATTCAGCTCAACATAGAATAGTTCAAACATTTCATGGCATGTGTGCCAAAAATCGAAATTCTATGTGTGATGACACTTATTCACATGATAAATAAAACTCCGATATTAAAAAACCACAATATAAAAACAGTAATGTTTAATTCCGAAAAAATATGTAGCAGTAATATAGAACTAGGCTGACTAGTCATACCAAGTTTCTTAATGTTAACTGAAAGAATCACACTCTTGGCTCGGTTATCAATAGTAATTTAAGTTTCTCTATTATATCGTAAAGTTTATTTTGTAGTTGATACAAATCTGAAAGGAAATTAAGTACAACACTTCCATCCCATCAAACCTCAACACACTTCACACATTTGAAACAGAGATCCCTTTTCATATAAATAATGAAGAAGAATCAAAAATCAAGTAAATCTCAAGAATAAGAATCCAGCAATCCACAAAATTTTATGTTACTATATGTTACTGTATACGAATGCTTCCGACATCTGTACGTTTTAAAGCTTCGTTGCTAAAGGAAAGCATTTCTAGGTTTTTTAAATCATCATCGAAGTTAATGCATGAAATCAAATTCGATAATCCCCTCAGCTAATTATGATTTAAATAACAATGCTACGCTTTAACTAGCCACTAGAAATTATTAATTGTCAAACAGTGACCCAATTCTAACAGTCACATTTTAACGACATTCAAATAAATAACTGAAGTTTCAGCAGAAGTTTCCTCTTTATCATGTTAAATGTAACTGATAACTGACCTTAGATTTAAAAATTGTGCTTGGTAAGTTTTATATAATCGGTGACAACATTTCAAAATTGATTATACAACAAATCGTTTTCTAGTAACATATTTATGTTCTTCATGGCATAGGTTGAGGCCGGGATGAGTTCATAAAGAAACTATGACTCTGAGTTACGAAGCTTTGTTAATGGATACCAAATAACAATATCTGATACTCAGAAGTGACAATGAAGCAAAGGGCAATGTTGATTAGATAATTAATACAAAGATGGGAAGTCCATGACGCGATAAAATTCAATGATTATGACAAAGTCAAACTGTTTATGGCTGCTAAACTGAACAAAACAAAAAACAATTTACGCCAGTAACATTTTGTTTATCATGTCAAAACTTGATGTGAAAACATATTGTGATTAAAACTAATGTCACTTAAATTTGCATCACATGACTAGATAAATGTCACATCAATATTGCGACATCAGTATTAATCAAACGTTATTGAATACAGGAATTCTCTAATATATTAAGAAAATAACCTCTTGTCAAGTAACAGTCGGATGAAACAAAATTATATGTAATCTTGCGAATATTAAATAATAACTTGATTAATATCGAATACTAATTAGTGAGAGCATAATTTACAATTTACAGGCTGATAAAAATGAATCTAGAAAGAATGATTGATATGAATGAAAGTATTACTTCTTATTAAAGGTGAAACTGGATTTTGGAAAAAGTTTTTTGGCTTTAAAAATCTACAAAACATTTGATTTATAACTATATATTCACTAAAACAGTGTACGATAATTTTGTGTCATATTTTTAAGAAATACTAACTATTAATTAACCAAAATAATTGATAATGAATAGACAAGAACTCAAGCGTACTAACACATTAAGTTGTGGAATAGCTCAAGTAAATGTTTTATTACAAGAAAATGAAACCTCGTGAAAACATAAAGATTAATTTAGTCAACGTATTCATTTATACGAAATATTTTAACAGTTTAACTAAATGTTTCAATTCCATATGAAATTGAAACCTATTGAATTTTCGATACAAAACAAGATGCCGGTGAAAAAGCATCATTTGTCAGTTATATAAAGAAGTAGCTTACATTCATTTTTAACTTGATGACTTCGTAAAGCAATATGCACCCGGAAATTATCGATTATTTACACTCACATGAAGTGGATGGACAAATGCGATTGACAAAGAATGTCAGATGGTGAAATAATCCATCCTGTATTTGTAGCGCTTTCTACATACAAACCAATTAGTTATCCTTTAAAACTTAACAATGTATTAAAAAAGGTAGATATGAAAGGATGCTTCAATCACCGTAGCTATCTATAGATTCTTTTATTCCTGAGTTAGTAATGGTACGGATTAGCATTTAATTGTCAAGACTTTCATGTTAATTTTTAACAGTAACTTATATGGAATCGGCAAATATCAATGCTTATATACCTTTCAGTATAAAAAGTATCGTTTAAAAAAAAACACTTAGAGTATGTTATATTTAACAAGTAAGTAAGTAAGTAAGTAATTTAAGAAAAATCATTAAATTTTAATGCAGAAAATCATTTCAATTTCATCCTGACTCCCTTTTTTTCAAAAAAACCGAATTGTCATAGTCTACGCTATTACTAATAAAACAATATTCTAACAAGTGGTTTAGTAATTTCATGAAAAAAAATAATAATACGTCATCATTAAAATAATCATAATATACAAGACAATATATAATCGATCAAACTGTATTATTACTCACATAATTATAATAGCTTAACGAAAATGTTTCGAAAGAAAAAAACACTATCATCGAATTTGCATTATGAGTAAAAAGGTTTGAAATATTATTCACAATTTAAATATTAAATCGGTGTAAAAATTGATTAAATTTTTCAAACATATGAAATGTTCATTTCAATCACTTCAATTGGTAAATTCTTAATGAAAAAGATAATTACAGGAAAATGTGCATAATTTTATCAATAAAGATTTTAGCGATAAAGTTTACGCCGTGACTTTGATGATACCATATATCAAATATGGAAAGGTTTATGTATGAAAAGCTTCTAACTATATGAGATTGAATTTCTTTGCTTAAAAATAGAAATAGATTATTCTGAATTTATAGTATTTTTGTTTTACAAAGCTTACAAAACTGCTGACTATGGAAAGAGTATTGAAATAAAAATTATTGAAATCATAAAACATCAATAATATTACCTGATTGAAATGAAAAATCAGGAAGGATAACTATTAGAAGTAAAAAAAAAACAGATGAATGGAAAATAGTATTTCCGAACTGTAATGTTCAAGTAACAATTGTTCACCATATAGGAAGACAAGAAAATATTAGAATAAAATAATTAATTTTAAAGAATCATAACTGATATAATTCTAATTAAAAATTAAATGTAAAAACTTTGAGAAATTAAGAAAATAGAAAAAAAGAATTTGCTTGATGAGAAATTTTCATCAGATTAGATAGTTATTTGTTGAATTTATTAGGAGAAGAATATTCTTTGTTCATTTATATGTTTGAATAATGATGGTAGGAATTTTCAAACGTTTCAAGAAATATTTTTACAAAAACTTTTACTGTTCAATAGAAAATAAACTGTTTTTTATATGTGAAAATTGGCCAAATAATCATAGTTAGCAAACATGTTGCCAACAAACTTTGCTTATTATCTTACATTCTGCCCTAAGCATGCTGAATAAACTGTGAATATTCTGACTATACGTATCGGACTTTCATAGGGTTATAAAGGTTCACCCAAACTTATGCAGTTGAATAATTCAAAAACCTAGTGGTCAATTCATTTCAGTTCACAGATATGATGAATCATTTTCTGTCATGTACTATTATTTTGTTACTTATTAGCCAGTTTAAAGGTATACACAAAATTATTTGGGTGAATAAATCAGACATTGACGTAATAAAGATCAACATGATTCGCGGGAGCGACAAAATACTAAGTACATTCCACTATACACAATTTGCATATGCCTAATATATAATGACTTCGTATGATTAGAGGGAACTAATTTTCTTCTGTAGACGAGTACAATTTTCTTTAACGGTATATATATAACCCTATTATAAGTGTTTTTAAAGTTTAGACGATCGAGGTTTTTTGTCTACTTTCCATGCTAGGGCTAAGTTAAAATAGACAGGGTGCGTAGGTTATTACCATAAAAAGTTAACATTGATATTTAGATATGAATACAATTGGCTTAACCAAAATAAATGTAAAAGATAAGGTTGAATATTCGTTATGCCTATATTATCATCCAAACGAGTTAACAACCCTTAAAATGATACTAAATATTGAGACGAAAGTTTATTTTTAAAGAGAAATCTTAATAAGTGAAGGAAAATACTCTAATATTATGAAGATCCCTACCTGAATCCCCAAACTTGTTGCTATGAATTAGGGTTCCCCAAGCTTGATTAAAATTTTATGATAGCCAATTTAAAACTCGTTACAAATGATTTAGATTGAACTGCGTGCTCGATCAGTTGACTAAATAAAACGATCTTTTTTAACACACTAATTACTACACCTAGGAATGGTTAAGTAGTTAATTGTAAACAGTTTACAAATTCAAATTTATCGTGGCAGGAACATCAAAAGATATTTTATTTTAAACCGAAGGACAGTCAATGGTCTATAAAAATCTTTTAGTTTCAGAGAATAATATATTTTAGTTTCCTTCAGTTAAACCTACCAGAAAACTCAAACTGTCGTTTATTAGAACAAGAATAACTAAAAAACGAGGGGAAGTTAATCTCATAATCAACAACGATAATTATTACTTGATTTGATGGTAGTCCAATGTCCAACTAAGATTAAGACTACTAATTATTTTGTAGTCGGATGAAACTAAGTTTAGGATTCTAGACCAGTCTTTATTAAAAAGACAACATTCATACTCATTCTACACTGAAAGTAAAGTACTTAAGTCATAATAATTCATGTACTTTCCCCTTTTTCACTCGTTCGGATATGATAACATATGTGAGTCGCAAATGTGCTTCATTACTTAATGTCGATCATTGTATTATTTGTATCCTACCCAGAGTACACTCTTACACCAGACAAAAAAGTTAGATTCAGAGGTTACTCAGAAGAAAATATCCGAAATCTGAAAAATATGTTTTGTACAGTTGACTAGAACTGTTTAAAAGTTACACATTAACAAACACTGTTGAGGCTGTCACTTATCTGAAATTCCGCTGATTCTTGTTGTCCCACTGAGACTTTTTCTAAGGTTTGATCAACTTACATCCTGACAAATAAAACGACTACAAAGGGAAAACGAAAGAATGTATGGGGAGAAGAATTCTACTGAAGCTCGGAAGCTAAATGGTCTGATAAACCAAGAAATTAAATGTCTGAAATCATTGTTTACTCAGAAACTTCTATCTTTTAAAACTCTTCAAAAATGTGGAAGCTATTTCAGGTCTACATGTGAGAAACGCACTGGTGACAATACCTAACTGAATGTCTGTAAATAAATAAATCTTTTGTATATCAGCCATCTGATGTCATATCCACAAGTTTGAAGAGTTGTGTTCCAGTTTTCACTGTTACTGATGTCCGAAAATGTCACTGGTCATTTAACTCGTCCTAATATCTAAAACCCAGAGAAATTTCGGACCTTTTTACAAAGTCATCTGACGTCCTTTGCCACCCATTCACGAAATTCTTCAACGAATCCTTCTCAACAAACTTTACACCAAAAACATGGAGAATTAGAAAGATAATTACGATTTCAAAGAAAGTATCTGATAATAATAATAATCTAAAATTTAGACCTAAAGTAAGTTTTTGAACCTCAAACTACATCAAAAGAATGAATTGATCCCTACCGATTTGCTTACAAATGTAAAAAAAGAACCATGGGTACTGCTGTTGTCCTGTATCATAGTATAGTGTTCAGCCTAAGAACGGGTAAGAAACATATTCTATGCACATTTCCAGACTATACTTGTGCCTTTGAATTTATACCGAGACCTCGACCGTTAAGCGAGCCTGCCGGCTAGATAACCAAACAGTTATGTTCCTACCTCTATGGAAGAGAACAGTATACTGTGCTTTGAGGAAAGTATTCAATATTTTTACCAATCGCTGTCAGTCAGCCATTTACAACATAGAGCTTTGTACGTACGTACATGAGTTCATGCTGCCATACCACATTAGCAAAGAGACGAAGTTGTCGGTTCGAATCCCATAATGAAAGAGATAGTGGAAGAATAGGCAATAATGGAGAAGATTACAGTTTAAAGATATTGTTCAAGAAGTATAATTCAATGAGATAAATTTAGAAAGAGAGAGATGATGGGGAATTCTGAAGATTAGCATTTGAGAGAACATAAAGAATGGATGCATTTGAGCCATTACAACCGATTTTCAGCCATGTCATTCAAGGTCTCCATCCATCGATTACTAACGTCTGGCGGACCTCAACCAGGTAGTCGACACCTCCCAACATGGCTCAGTCCACTTGCCAGTGACTTCATGGATTACTGTTTTGGTCTGGCCGCCCCTAGTGGTCTCACCGATTGCTAATCGACCTGCCAGGCATGGTAAAACCTACGGGTACTTAAGTTCCAGACAATATAGCTCGGTTGGGTCATCACGGCAGGCAAGCTCAACCACCACGTCAAGGTAGCAGCTACGGTAGGGTGATCAAAGGTGTGCCACAAGAGGCTGTTCTTTCTCCTTTTCTCATATTTTCTACACTATCTTCCATCTACGGAAAACACTTTTGTTATGTATGATCTTACCATATGAACACCGATTTCCCTTTTTCACATCGTCTGCAAATGAAGAGGTTCTTGTAACTCACTGAACAGTGGTCTGTCGTAAATATTCTCGCACTCACTCTTTCAGAATTTCAAGTTGTTAACTGTAGCGCGAGACATGAATAGGATTTAAACACTTAGTTTGAATCCCATGAAGTTTTTACAATTGGAGATTCTATGATAAAAAGCACCAAAGGTTTTTTATCTTCGTATAACTTTTTCTTCTGAACTATTTTGGTCTTCTGATGTTTTACGGATATTAAGAAAGTTTTCCGTTTGGTTCATTTTACAAAGAAGTTACATGCTTTTGGAATTACTCGAAATTTACTTTTATGGTTTGTAAACTCTTGTTTATTACCTAATATCCTTTACTCCTCCCAATTATTTTTCCAAAGCTTTTGAGAAGAGATTTAACTGTGTTGCGGTGTATGCTAAAGGTGGTTAGAAGAGATTTTGGTGAATTTTTTCAAGTCATTATGAATATGGTAGTGGACAGACATTTAACAGCTTGCAAACTCTTGGAAAGTGTTGCTTTACCCGACACTAACCACCCGATAAATTCGCTTATTTCTCCTTGTACATCGTTCCCTTATAACAATTCGTTAATACTTTAGAATCTGAGCACGCAAGCAAAATTGTAAAAGCTTCACGTCACCTTATTTAGCAAATAAACTATGCAACGAACATGTGGTAAGAATTGACCTAGTCAAAAACTTGTATTCTGAAACATGTTTCTAATTAATGAAATTTGTATTGATTCTCATCATATAAAAAAAAGATATTTCATTTAAATTCCAGCTAGTTCGTTTACTTAATTTCTTTTATGTAGATGCATATGCAATTATTTATTGTTTTTCTGTTAGATGTGTAAAGGAAACTTGTGGAAATATTCCTTGCAGAGAATTGTATATTGTACTACACATACAGAATTGTATGAAGCCATTAGATAAATGCATAAACAGTGCAAAAATTTATTAAATCAACATTGATAGGAACGGAAAAACCAAAAAATAAAAGCATAAAAACCAACTAATTATCTCACTCTGAAGATTCTTCAGAAGAAAATATTGTATGAACTAAGTAGGTAGTTTAGCTAATTCCGAAGTAAACAAACTAAGCAATGAAAACCTTGGCCCGTATGAACGGCCTAAACATACAATAAATTAATGACCACTAATGAATACATCTCAACTTAAGGTGAAAGTGTCCAAATGCAAACAAATCAGTAATTATTAAAATACGAATAAAACAGGCGAACAAAGTCAGTTAAACTGTTTATACTAGTTTTAATGTCAAAATAGTTTTTTTTTTAAAAAAATTTTGATAGCTAATTAAAATTATGTTAAAACTGTTGCTTTAACAGATTCTACAGTGAACTTAATTTTAAAATACGCTATTCTGCTTATTTAAAAGACCTCTTCTCTAGAGATCATCAACTTCTACTATTTATTCGTTTCCCAAACTACTCGTTGTTTTGCATGAACATCAAACTAGCTGAGGGATAAATTAAGAAAGAACTCTAGAGATGGATAAGATACATTACAGAAATCACTCAAGTAAATCAGGAGGCAAGCCCTAACTAGGAGTCCTCAAAACCTAAGCAAAAGTGATATACTAAGAAACATACTGCTCCGAGAACTAGAAACAGGCATGAAAGAGTGAATAGCAGTTTGGTAGGAGTGGAAAGGAAGGCTCAGGACAGAGTAGCTTGGAGAATGCTGGTCGGCGGCCTATGATGCATTAGGGGTAACAGGCGTAAACAAGCAAGTACGGAAGTCAAACCAGAATTTGGCTCAGGAGACATGACATGGCTCTGAATTCATCTGTTAGCCGCTCAACGTTTTCGTAAGGACATTTTCCGCTATAAGATTATCCTAGATTCTCTTTTCTGATACACATGTGTGAAATTCTTGCACTTCAGTAATCCCTTTCGATTGGTAACACCTACTTTTTAATGCATATGAAAAT
The DNA here is from genome assembly GCA_944470395.2 of Schistosoma turkestanicum. Classification (NCBI taxonomy): domain Eukaryota; kingdom Metazoa; phylum Platyhelminthes; class Trematoda; order Strigeidida; family Schistosomatidae; genus Schistosoma; species Schistosoma turkestanicum. The sequence goes on along the minus strand of OX103972.1, from coordinate 18,518,277 downwards.
CCGCACCAATTTAACATAAAGTTTTCTTAACCAGTAACAGTTAACATGTTTCATAAGCTTCATGAGCATAATTGAAAAGTTTCTGGTCAACTAAAATATTGATGTCAAATCTGATCGGCAAACTCTCTATCAATCACTTTGTGATAAATAGGCTAAAAAAGTTTATACTTTTTCTTCGGAGCTTGTTGATTCAGATGTTCTGAAATTTTATTGATTTTTTTACACTATGAAGATAATTCAGTCCTCTTTTCACTTTAACGCATAGGAAGTATACATATGGCATTTATTTGCATGGTACAATGCAAGTTTCTAAGACTGTGAAATCATGGTGTGTTGTAGATATGAATTGTAGGTATAATGACGGATGAAAACATTAATTTCGAAGTTATTTTGCACTTCACTTAATTTTAACCTTGATAAAATTTCAGACATTTCGCTTTACTCAGATGTAGCAGAAGGCTAAAAGTTATCGATCCAAGACACGGTACTGGTTGATAAGTATATTAACTTTTGGTCGTGGATTTGAAGACAAAAATGAACTTATTGATGGAGTATAAAATTTACGAAATTCAATGACCAGATTTCTTTTGCAGTATTGCCTAATTTCAACTCCAGTAGAAAACACATATTAGCCATTTATTGTATTCTCACTGTTCAACATTTTGCAAATAATTACTAATTTAAACTTTTTGATTCATGTCTTTTTTAACAGTACTTTTTTATAGTACAAACAGATTACGCCCTTACAATATTTAAAATAAGCACAATCATGAAAGTTGTAAGAAAATACTTAAGGGCGCTTACCAAATATTTGAGGAGGCTGAGGAAAATCATCAGTTTTTATGAATTGTTTACTGTTCATATTTTTAGCAGCATTTACTGTAGCAGATAATGCATTAAGAAGAGTGCGACCACGATCATCTTTTTGGAGTTCTGAACAACAAGCAGGAGTGGAGCTCAAGTGTACATTTGAAGTGTCGTTGGTATTTGTAACTGTTTTCTCATTCTCCGATTCAGCCTGATCTTTTAAAGATAGTTTTTCTGGATTGGAACCTGTTGAATGCTCTGAAAATAGTGTTTTCAGTTCGGCTAGTAAACCACTAACCTGTTTTTGAGAGCGTAAAGAAAGTCATAGAATAAAAATTGATAACAATACAATGGTAATATAATTTTTTATGTTAACCTGTGAATTTATTTTAAGCTAAAAAACACAGTCCTTATTTGGATAAAAGACTGACAGAATAAAAGGTTAGTTCGATTAGTTTTACAGTACCCCTTTAACCTCCTCGTTATGATCTTCATGATCTTTACTTGGTGATCTCAATTTACACGACATACACTAAGGGAGTTTCTGCAGAAAAATAATTTCAATTTTTACCTTTTTAACCAACCGATGTATTTGTAAATCTTTCTCTGAGTATAGCTGATTTCTCGAAAACCTTGTGTCCAGACTCAAATTTCATACCACGTGAGGTAATATTATATGTCTTAAAATAAGATGATTAATAGCATCAAATTACCAGCTTTGAAATTTGACTTAAAAATCAGTTTTTGACCTTATCTTAAGTGGATTCATAAAAGTATTTTCTGGAATTCTAAATGTAAAAAGTAATGCATTGCTTGCACCACATGAAAAGTTGGCTAATAACAGAAGCCAGTCAAAAGGATGAAATTGCTACTCAATGAACTATTAAAGTCTTATGCGATTGATTATTGTGACTATCCATGGTGAAGTCATAAAAATAACCGCCAAACAGCCAGATGAAAAAGGACATTTTATGCACGCGTGACAGAAAGACAGCAGGGAATTTTAAACAAACCTCTGTCATATAATGAGCGTGATATTTTGCTTTTTCCTCCGAAAGTTGCAAAACATCAACCAACTCTTGTTGCTTTTTCTCTAAAGATGAACAGAGATTGGCGATTTGTTCTAAATAGCCAATACGCTCTTGTTCTAGTAGTTTAATCTTCTTTCCTTGTTCTAGATAAAACGATTGAACTTCGAAGAGAATAACTAACCTTTCAGCTTTAGTGAAAAGGTGTGAAACAGTTTATTTGGACAACTATCCGCAACTACTTCGACGTTTGATAGATACTCCCCACAACTTGAATAGTTTGCCTCTCTTGAATTTAGAAGGCTAATGCAGTCACTGATCTCGTTATCAGATAAATCAGACTTTGTATCTCCTCCCAGAATTACTGAAGCTGTTTTGCAGCTATCATCGGATTCCATACCCACAGACATTTTGATAATGTATTCTATCCTAAATTGAATGTAACGTATAAACACTGTTACGAAATTTCACATGTGGTTAATTTTCAAAAAACTCTAACATCGGAGAACCTAAACCTTGTAAAACTAAACAAGGCAGTTATAAAAGTCGAAAATTAAACATTATTTACCCATATAATGGATTTTAGTAGAAAACGTTCTGTGTTTAAAAATGGGATTATTTGAGCAGTCTTGGTGGGACGAATACATCCTGTTTCAGCCGTAAAAACTTTGGTAGCTATTTTGTGTAACAGGCACGTTTGCACTAAACCTACATGTTTAGAGTGGAAATACATTCAAATATTTTATGAAAGATTGAAGACGCTAAGATGCCTGGTTGCACAGATCTTTACAAAATGATATCATATTACCAGGACAAGATAACACACTAAAATGATAAAGCTCTCTGATAAAGTAGAAAAACATGATTTTTAATGTCAGTGTAAAAGTTTTAAGTCATAAAAAAGCATTTGCATGACTGAAACATTCATGTAGAAGAAGACATAACATGTTGTGTTTATTCAGGTCAAAAAATCCATATCGTTCTAGATAACGACTTGTCAGCTTAGGTCAGGCCAAAGTTGTATAGAACATACGTACCAGGTATCGTTCACTCAGAAGACTCAGTTGACTGGACAAGAGAACCAGAAAAGGCCTGAGGAGTGTGCGGAATTCTGTACATTAAAGCTAGTGCACCGCACATTCCTTGAACTACATCAACAAATCCGAGAAATTCCTCCTCATGACTCAGTAAGGAGGTTTACGGTCTTCTGCGTAGGAGGAAATGATTTGGGGTGACTTTAAGACACTGGCCATTTGGAAACCCGAAATATTTTGCGGATACACACTCTGAGCACTATGGACACTAAGAAACTCAATGTCCTCTATCTGTTGAATAAGCTTGATTCAGGTAAGTCTATGTGACACAATGAAATGCATCCTAGAATACTCAAGCGACTAACAAAGACTAACAAGAATAAAAGATATCTATAGAAAGTCTTGATCTAGTTTTAAAAGGCCTCTTACAAGGTTTCTGTCAAAAATAAGTAATACTGGTATTAGGGGCAACTTACTTCTAGGGACTAAGGAATCCCTGGTCGGACGCCAAGTTAACTCCAAGTCGTCTGCCTCGGAAATTTTGTGAAGCAGGGTGCTTCAGGGTACAGTTTTGGGACCAGTGTTGTTTTTATATGTAAATTATCCTCTTAATCTTGAATCTTCATCGGTTTTGTTATTAGCTGAAGATATCAGAATATGGAGAGCGAAAAAAATGGTGATAGTCCCTAGCTTTAAAATGACCTACAGCAATTACCTGAATAGTCCAAAATTAAGCAGTTGTTGATAAACGTCTCGAAGTGGATCAAAATTAAATTGTTCGCCAAGGTACATATAAATACACGGTGAATAGCACTAGGCTACCTGTAATCCAGACACACAGTGACCTACGAGTCATCATTAGACAAAACTTGGAAACAGCAACACATTTCCGCACGATATCTGCCTATGAAATATGCGTAGAGCTTCTAACCATATGGATGCTAAGACACTTTTGAGTTTTTGTACAGTATTCATTCGTTCTAAACTTGAGTATTGCATAGAAGCAGCCAGCCCCTGCATAAAAACAGACAGTGAGCTGATGGAAAAGTTTCAAAGAACCTCAACTAAGTTAATTCTCAGAATCTTGAAGCTGCCGTATGACGAAAGAATAATTAAATTAAATCTATTTTCTTTATCGTTTAGAAAGACGACAGGTGAAGTAATTAGAGCTTTTAAATTACTTAAAGATAATCAGTGAAATCATGAATGGACCAACGTTAGACCGTCATTAGAAACCCGACAGCAATGAGAAGCCGTTTCATCCTAGCATTTGACTCATCAGCAGTGCGCATCCACGATATCTGCATTCATGAACTGAACCCAGGGCCTTCAGTCTCGCGTGCCGACGCTCAACCTCCAAACCACTGAGCCGGCATTCAGTGGAGTTAATAGCTTACTTCAATCAATCCACGGCACTGTGTGGCCTCACGCATTATCTTTGGTGAATAACCGACTAACACCCAACAAGGTTCAATACTGGAACTGTCAGTAATGTTTGCTAAAACTACTAAGATTGTGAAAAAGCTGAGTGAGCAACGCCGTAAGCACGCGCCACTCTCTGTCATTGCCCAAATAACTGAAGGCCTGAAACTACTTTGTTGTAAGGAGACACCATAACTTATCAGTAATCAGACTCACACGTTTTACGAAGTTAGATATCTGGTAGCGGCCACATAATATTTCGGCATAAAACTTTTTTGATTTAGATCTTATATGTGAGGTTTAACTTTTTTGTATTCGTACATCATTACTGCACATAAGAGCGCAATTATGTCTTCGAATCGTCAAAATTATACACAGTTCGATTGAAATTCTATGATTACTACTGAATACTAGCTCAGAAGATAATAACTGCCTCAGAATGGTATTTGATTATGCATGATATAGAAAGGAATAGATACGCAAATTTGCGGGTTACTGTGAAGTATAAAACTGCAACACTCATTTAGAAAAGTCCAAAGTGCATTTTGCTTATCAAAACTTAAAAATACTGCTTAAGATAGACTTATGAGTTACTAAACCGTTAAAATAATAAATTCATAATTGTACAACACAGTAATTTCGAAGAGTCGAAACTCATCTTTCTCAAATTAAAGCACATGCCTACAAACAATCATGCTTCTTATACTGAAATTATTCACCATGATACTATAAAAAAAACCGGCAGGGAGATTCTACTAGAAATAAATATTCTGTTCCGCATATTCTTTTTCGTTAACGTTTAAGAAATAGTAGAAATTAACAAAAATAAACAAGAAAATGTGTTTCATACGTTCGAACTGACTAGTTTCATTACTTAGGTGTTTGAAATCCAAAGAATTACCAGGATGAATTGGTGTGAACGAAAACCAATTGCACTTTTTAACCAGTAAAATTTGAATATTACTTTCAATGTAATGACCGTTTATTAGATTAAACAATATTTGGTGGACTGTACGTCTTCAAGTTTCTTTATATCAAATTGGTAGGGTTTACTAGTTTTTATCGTCTAATTACTCCATCAGTGTAATCCGTCTTTGATCACTTAGAATAACGAGTTACAGTTACAGTGGAATGATACTTAAAGACTCGACTACTTACTTACTCTTTTCAGAGTAAGTTATGCTAATCACCTGAAGAAATTAAGGTTAACAGAACCATTTTCTCACACCTGAAGCAATGTATTTATACAGAAAATAGCCACTGTGGAGTGGTTCCTAAGCAGATGCACACTTGTGGTGGAAGCTACAATCTTCTGTTTTTTCGTAGGATTTATAAAAATATTTTTTTCAGAATACCACTGAGAGTGTTAACTTCATCCACTGTATAGCCCACTGAAATTCATATCATATAGTTTCAAAACTACACTAACCCCTCTAATAGACGTAAATGAACCTTTCCGAAGTTGACGAAGCTTTAAAAACAATGGTGGTCAACTAATCTACACATCTTGGAGCACTGGAACAGATATTCTAGCTAACTGTCTTTAATAAAATGCCTGACTTGATGTGGCTACTGTGAATGCAACTGGATGTAAAAATACAAATCGGATGCATATATGCAGCTTCAAACACTCGTCCATCGTTTGATACGAAAATTAGTGAGATATTTGCCAGGCATTCATCATTGAATCCACCAGTAAAAATGTGTACAATAATATTTATCCTCAGATAACGTTATAATACAAGAGGTATGGTAGTTCATAAACAGGATCAAACTGTTATAAATGGTAACACATTTATTGTAATAGGTTGCCCAGTTGGATTGATATTTCACGAAATACACCATAGATTACCAATATTTTGCACATGAAATTGTATATAATATTTAGGAGACCGGAATGCACAATACAACAGTTGGTGCGAATTATGCTGACGGTTATGCAACAAACGACTGCTGGTTTATAATCTCTACAGGTTATTTCTCTACCTGAATACAGCGAGAATTATGAGGTAAGCGCAAACTGATCCTCACGACGGTATTCTTCATGTGGAAATTTAACAGGTATCCAGGAGAAGAGAAGTTAGCCTCCAGGAAGATCAGGGCTATTGTAAAAAGCCAAGGATGAGCTGATATTTTCCTCGCCGACTTCCGTAGTGTATGAAAACGGCCCTCAAATTAAGAAGGAAAAGGGAAGAGGTGAGAAGTAGAATAGAAAATAATCGTAGTTTGAGTTGTCTAATGACCCAATGAATGCATTTATGAATGGAACATTATGGCGTGATTACTTGAATTCTTCTTCCTCTTGATTAGATCATATATTGTACATTTATGTAGGTTAATAAAGACAAGTCACCAGGATGACGAGTGGACAAATCATTGTATGGATAGAAGTGACTCAGTAATACTGAATTGTTGAAAATTATGTGGATCTACAGAATGTTATCCGGGAGGCAAAGTGATTTGTCGCACCATTTATTTATTATTTTGTCTACCACTTAAGAAGTCACGAGTGAACTCCTTTTCAACGTAATTGTGCAGATCAGCTTTTATTAGGATTTCTCGGTAGGAAGAGAAACCAGTTAGAGTTAACAAACATGAATCAAAGATGCAAGTGATATGGGAGAGCAACAATAATATCACTGATTAGCTACATCTCGATAAGAGGCCTTAATCGAACAAAAATTCTTGCCCCACCATCTTGGTTGTATTGATGTGACCGCCTTATCATCATATTTGTTGACCAGATACACCACCAGCACAACCTGTGGTAAACCCGATCTCCGGGGAGCAGAAAGGTAGATACAATCGGGTCCATTGAGCTTTGTAAGCATTCTTAGTTCGTTAGGCACTCATGGTTAGCAGAACTATGTGCACCTACCTACAAGAAACCACAACATTCTGGACTTGATATTTGGTCACAGCTTTACACTGACATATGTTGTGGTCGGTCGAGTGTTTAACAACAGCGATCATAATATAATCCCCAGCATCCTACTGTTTCTTGCAAAATGCGCTAAATACAAAACAATAACTACACGTGTTCAACGCAGACCTTATGACCAAGTTGAGGGGGAAAGCTTCTTATTTCTAATTTAGTTCTCAGACTGAACTACGTTCTTTACCACTAATGGACTGTATGAAACACTAGATATATTCAATGTCACTATTAAATCTACAATAAAAACTACTTTCTTCTCCGAAACGGCTTTCAAAACAATGACTTCTTATGTCGATCATAAAACCAGGGCTAGAGTACATAAAATAACGAAGAAAAACTGTATGAAACATTATTAACAAGAACAATCCCAAAACCACTAACTTTGATTTTGACAATATTTACGCTGCCAATACAACCCTCAAACCCAGTGGCAGAAGTATAAAAGACAAATTATCTGGTCATATCGACCCCTCACGACATGATTCTAAGGATATCGTTCTTGCACCACAAGTCTGATGGATTTCTCTGTATTTTGATATTCAGCAATAAAACTTATAATTGCTTAATCAGCAGGCTTCATTTCGTCTGCATTATTAAATACTTTATTCCAATGGATTAGATCTTTTCCCACAAACACATGTGAAATTACTAAAATTAACTCGACAACATCTTGGTCTCAACATATAACATATGGTCTAGTGCAGGAGATCTTGTGTCCACTACTTTCGTAATCGAACCTGCTAGGTTTCGTTTGTCGCAGAAGGAATACGATAGCGTTTCACTGACTAAATACCGAAATCTCACTCACTCACTGACTATCACACCTGATACCGTACCACTGGTCTCGGGCCACTGTGAAAAAGAAGCCCTAAATCCAATCTGATTCTTTACTCCAAGCTCCTTTACAAACTCACATACTACTGTTGTAATGTATCCCTGATCCCGAGGTCCATGAATACACAACGTTCGTGATAAAGTATCTACGGTCAAAATTGGGCAGTAGAAAACAAAATCTCGGAGAAACCTCTTCGTCACTAAGTATGCACTAATGCGGAACAGTCTTCCCTAAGAAATACGCATGACAGATGGACTACATTAGTTACTAGGGCTTCTCAAAAATGCACTCGTCTTCACTGGTTCTGTAACACGCGTGAACTGACTCACAGCGTGCTCATACATCATTTTCTCTCCTGTGATGAAAAAAGGATAGATAGTGAACAATTTTGTCAATGTTTTTCAAATATACTTCTCTTCTTCCTGAAGTTTCGGCTTCAACTTACAGACATCCAGCTTCTTCGGCTTTGCTTCTACCTGCCTCAATACGCATCATAACTCACTATATCTCACTGCTGAATTCCCTAATTTAAAGGCTTTCTTACTACAATTTATTTTAATTTTATCAGTCAGTGTGAGTTTTGTCTACTGGTTTATCTTCACTATGTCTGATCCATTATAGACAGTTAAACAATGCTCTGGTCATATATCTAGTTGCTTTGCTTCTCTTTTTATCTCTCGTTTCTGTACGAAAACCTGTTAACAGTAAATATTCATGGTGCTTCTTCTTACAGTATATACCTCAAGTAAGATTTCATGAAGATCATAGCTTGTAGTAAGCACCTTGAAATACACCCTTTATGACAAATACGGACCAAATAACTTGCGCCATCACACAAATACTCTGCTAGTGAACCTCGCTAAGCACCGTCTAGTGAAACACTCTCAACTTATAATTACTGCCCAAGAACTCGCTTAGGTACCTACCCTATTTGTAACCACATTTTGGTAGTGTCGTTTTATCAAATTAGACATAAATGTAGATTTGCGCGAACCTGATATGTCAGACCAACCATTAATGGTAAATTTGTTAGCTGTTATATCCACAGTGGATTCTGATTTCGGAAAAACAGCTCTAGAAGTTTAAATACGCGCCTTGCCCGGTTTATACAAAAAGAGAGTTATTTATCTGGGTAAGAAATGGTTCTATTATTAATCGAGAAATACAGATAATTACCGAAGGAATATTACACTGTTTTCCGTGCAAAATAACACAATGTGTTTCCAATTCTGGAAGCATGCTTTCGTTACAATCCAAATTGCACCCTTTCAGTTCAGATGAACATTTTAGCCGCTAAGGTATCCAATCCGATATGGCTGAAGCCATAATTAAGTATCAATACAAACAACACAATACAGTTCAGAAGGAAACATAGAAACTACAATAAAGGTACAGAAAATAGAAAATATAACAAAATACAAATATTAACATCCTAAAATGGGAGTAAACATATCATCAAAATGTAGCACAGAAAGAATCAGTAAGAACATATCACAAAATAAGTACATGGAGGGATTTTACCAAAAAAAAGCCTCAAACATGGATTCTATGATTGCAACTGTAACAATTTTATCTTGTCTGTAAAATGAAATCCCATGTAATTTGATAATAAATACTGGTATCATTATCAAATTGTTTTCTATTGCCTGAAGCGGTATGCTAGGTCGCTATCAATATTTCCCGAAGCGACTGAGGGATGAAGAACATTATTCGTTACGAGTAAAACACTTGTCTCTACAGTCCATTACCAGCTACTTCGGGTAGTTTCTAAAATGGAAACGCAGTACCAACTTAGATCTTAAGTACGATGCAATATTTCCGCAACTTATGAACTGATGCAGGGAATCCATAAAAAGTAAACGACATTCCTTGACTAATTATCCTTTTATAATATTGATGACAACCTACTTACGCATCAGTACAGACTTCTGTATGAGGTAATTAAACTTATTCTGGTGTTTCTTGTTGTCAGTCTACATGCGGCTGCCTAAAGAGGCTTTCTGTGAGGGGGATTCCTTTCCTAATGACGAGGTATTACTTGCGCTGGGGTCATGTTCTGGTTTTATATATAGAGTGCTGTTTTATTATTACTTTTTCAAAGTTGACGGACAAAATCCTGGTCAATACTTACTGAGAACGATGTGCTTTTGAACATTTCAATGACTAAGTTGCCTTGTGGTTATATTTTGTATGCACGTGCCAAGGATCAAATTCTTGTAGATAAGTGTGCAAATCTTAATCACTATGACCGCCATAAATTTGTTTCCACACAGTACCCACTGAACACATTGGTTTGTAATTGACTTGGTTCTTCGGGCAATGGACAGTTTGTCAAGTTCTAGGGAGAGGAAAATCTACTGAGTTCATCAATAATATCATTCAATCCATGCTCTTAGTCAAGATCAGGTCGACAGTCCCATACATTATGTTTTAAAACATCTGAAGGCGTATGCACACATGCTATGCGGATATATGACGGTAACACAGAGGCTACACCATCAGAATCTACTGTTTCTACTGACCGTAATTATACTTCTGGATAATAATTTTCATTTACCGTTGAATAGTTTTTTCATGATCGTCAGTAGTAATCAGCAACACTAAAGAACAGTGAAATAGGTAGTTGGAGAACCAGCCACACTGAACCCATCCAACACCGAAGCAGTATCCACGGACCTCCCAATCAATGTTGGTCCGTCAACAATTGAAGAGATCAGTACGGAAATCAGACAAGTCAAGAGCGGCAAAACAGCGGGACCACGCAACTTTCCAACATAGGCGATGAAAGTAGATGTGGCAACAACTGCAAAAATATTTCACATTCTCTTCAAAAAAATTTGGGAGGAAGAACAAGTACTAACAGAGTGGAAAGGAGGATACCTGATCACAATACCAAAGAATGACGATCACAGCAAGTGTGAGAACTACAAAGGCATCACTCTTCTTTCAAAAACCAGGCAAAGTCTTCAACAGGGTATTGTTAAACAGAATGAAGGACTTCGTGGACGCCCAACTTCGAGATCAACAGGCAGGACTTCGTAAGGATCAATCGTGTACTGACCGAATTGCTACATTACAGACATTGTGGAACAATCAGTTAAGTGGAACTCACCACTCTACATCAACTTCATTGACTACAAGGAAGCATTCAATATAGTGGACAGGAAAACACTGTGGAAGCTCCTTCGACACTACGGCATGCCTGAGAAAATGGTTAACATAATACGGAATTCTTATGATGGATTCAACTGCAAAATCGTACATGAAGGACAGCTAACAGACTCTTTCGAGGTGGAGACCGGTGTCAGGCAAGGTTGATTACTCTCACCCTTTCTCTTTCTCCTGGTGATTAACTGAATAATGAAGACGTCATCATCTGAGGGGAAGCATGGTATACAGTGGACATCTAGCGTACAGCTGGACGATCTGGACTTCGTAGATGATCTGGCTCTTCTATCTCACACGCAACAACAAATTCAAGAAAAGAAGATCAGTGTAGCAGCGGACTCATTAGCAGCAAGTATCAACACACATAAAGGGAAAAGAAAGACTCTTCGATACAATACAACATGCATCAACCTAATCACTCTTGATGGAGATGCCATGGAGGACCTAAAAGCTTTACATACCTGAACAGCATCATTGACAACCAGTATGGGCCCGGTGCAGATGTAAATGTGCGGATCGGCAAAACAAGGGCTGCATATCTGCAAATGAGGAACATCTGCAACTCAAAATAACTGTCAGACAACACGAAAATCAGGATTTTCAATACAAATGTCGGGACAGTCCAACCGTATGGGACGGAAACTTGGAGAACCCCCAAAGCCATCAACCAGAAGATACAAGTATTCGGATTTACTCCTGATCAACGTGACGGGCTAGTAATTAGTAATAAGTATTTATTAGTGATCATGGTCAGTCTCAATTCGGTCACCACTGAAAGATAAATTAATGAGCACTAATCGAAATCACTGACGTCTCGCTCTTTAAATATTTTAAAGATACTCAAATATGCATATAATTTAAAGTGGTTATTTTTTACCACGATATAAATACAAACTACGTGTTGCACATGCAAACACTTTCTGAGAACATTAAAAATATTCACTTGCTTCAACACTGGCAAAACATATCTCTATGCTGATGACATAAAAGTGAGTAGATAATTGGTGAAAGCATTGAAACTTGGAACTGAATAGTGGGGAATATGGTTGGATGTAATTTGGAGACACGTCTGCCAATAGGAATGTACTGTCTAAACTCATGTCACTAACTGATCTAACAGTGCATTACTCCCACAGCGTAAACTTCGTTGAACATGATTTCATCAGAGTTCCTTGAATGGGAAAAATGCTCGGTTTCATTTTTCACAACTTCCTTCATAGAGAATCCAGAATAATTCTTTACAAAACATGAGTCTGACCTATTGCTGAACACTACTCATTCTTATTTTGTTAACTACGTCTATCCGATCAGATCAAGGCTGAAGGAATAAAAAGGAATTTCACTTGAAAAATACTAAAACGTAACTCATTCACCAACCGTCTTACTCGCTAACGTGAACTCAGACTTGTTCCACTATGGAAAAGAGGGCTTAAATCCAATCTACTGCTCTCATTTAAGCTCATGTACAAGATCACATACTCCTCTTGCATGGTAGTCCTCCACATTGCAACTAAGTGATCTCCGGTCTGGTAATGTGACGGTTGCTGGTATCCAGAAACCCTACTGCCCTGAAACAAACGTTTCATTCAAATCCCGAGACATACAAACTCATAACCAACTGCCAACTGACTGGAATTAGACAGTCAAGTGGCTAGACCTCCATCCAATGGACACTACCAAAAACCTGGAACCGTACCGAAAGAACAAGAGTTGAGCGCAAAGAAATCAATTGGTTAACACTAGCTCGTTAAAAAGATATTGGATATTGGAAAAGCTCATGTATAGATAACCTATCACATAAAGTATCTTAAGTCAAGCTTGAGAGGCATGAAAGCTCTAGAAAACCTCTTCCGTTCTATTTATGCACTGATATGGAACAACGTTCTCTAAAAATATGCGCATGACAAATGAATTGAGTTTGTGCAGCCCTCGTTTGCACTGATTCATCTGCATGCGTGGACTCACTCGAATCCTACTTCCACATTATTTGCTCTATACACGTTTAAACTTTATCCGATTCAGCTCTGCATTTCACTATTTGTTTTCTTTTTTGTCCGAGGTAGCATTAAACTCCTCTAGTCAAAAAATATTTCTGTAGGTTTTACTTGTAACAGGTTACCCGCCGGATCTGTCAATACTGGTCAACTGTGAACTGGCTGATTAGAACTCGCTGTAATGTCCTTTATAAAACCTTATCGAAGCTCATAATTTTGTGAGTTTCTTATTGCCTATTTCCAGTTTTCCTATTCTCACATACGAAGAAAAATTGAGTAGCACATAAAAGTGTCGTGATGACACTGGAGCGTTGCCCCTGTCTAAAACACTTTAAATACATGATAGTAGCTGATTTTCAAGCTGTTTAAGGTCGCTTAAAAGACAAGGTCCTCTGCTATTTAACAGAGGTTTGATTACAGACTCACCAACTCTTGGGGCCAGTTACGCGGGAACACTGAGTCAGATACTTAAATTGACTTGACGCAAAAGAGAATGGCTAAAACACTTCGTAGACCCTCCATCTTGAATAAACCAATATGGTTCCGAATCCGAAACCACTAGGTATTACCGTATCGAAAGTTGTTAAAGCTATGGAACCATTCCTCACCATCAGCATGAAAAAGAGAAGTATACTGATTTGAAAGGTTTTGTTAAAAAATTACCTTGAATATATCTAATAACCTCATGATCGAGCGTCTGAAAAAAACGCACAGTCACAGCAATAAACAAGATAAAAGGCATTCGCTGGTTTATACTAGCTCGTGGAACAACACTGGATATTGGACACTAGTTCCAAGGCTCAAGAATTTGTAGCGGAAGGTCAGGCTGCTTAACAGCTCATGTTTGAGTCAGAAATAAGATGAGCTCTGGGGTTGATACAACTAAACCGACAACGTTTAGTGCGATTTTTAAGCACATTTCACCACCAAGCACTGTAGATAATTGCCTTTATTGTCACCTGACCCATCCTAAATTGAAGAACCTTGTCATTACTCGTGGTGGATTCATCGAAATATATAATGTAAAATCTAGGTGAGTCTAGTATCTTTCGTATTATTTTACTAGTGCCTCTGGTGAAACTCGGTTTAACTGGGTGTATGGAACATCCGTCTACGAAAATATTGCGGACATTGTCACTGTGCGCTTCACAGGAGATCTTCTGGATTCGCTACTTCTGAGTTTCCCAGAAGCTAAGGTAAAATTTCGTCATTCATTTTTAAACTGCCAGGTTGCTGTGATGAATTTCAATCCTGTCACATTTGAACTGAGGACGTTATCTCTACACAATTATGAATTTGAAAACCTTAAGGTTTGTTTCTTTTAGTTTGGTACTGTTGAAATCATGTTCTCTGTTTACGGTGCTTACCAGCTTATCTAGCGACCGAATTATTTCTGGTTTAAGGGAAAATCAATCTTACAGTCAGCAGTAAAGAAAGTCTTTGATTACGTAAATGTTAACGTTTATACCAGGATAACTTCAAGAATTTTGTTGATTTTATGAAACGTATTTTCACAATAAAACCATGTGGTATATATAGGTTCTTCTCATTGTTTAACCTTAGCTATTATACCCTTAAGTCTTGTGCGGAATTAGATTATTTTTTCTTTGCAGAGCTGCAATAACGGTCCAACTGTACAAAATACTGAGCACACACCCATTAAAGAATTTTCGGAAGAATCCCGTCTTCTTAGTCATGTGACATAAAATATAAGGTTACTCCTACAGGCTATTTACTTAACCATGTTATCATTTTTGGCTAAAAAGCTGGTATGTTCTCACGTATCGTATATTTTGCCTATCCCTCAGTACACAGAACTCGAGGGTTGCCCGACTGATAAGTATCAACTGAAGTCAATCCCACTATTTTAGTTTTATGTTATGACTGTTAGGAACATAATTCTGTTATTTTGGCCTTAAATATTTGATACTTATGAGTTCTGGTTGGTGATTTATTTCGCTTTCAGTGTTCCAAGTACGTTTATTCTTATGGACCGTTGCTGCTTCTTATTGTTTGTTTCATCAGACATCTCATTAATCGACTTCGACTTTTTATTACGAGCTTACCTTTGTATTTTCCACGTCTGTACCTTCATTATGCTATCACATGTACTTAAATTATGTTAATATGAACCTAAAGTACTTGTCATTTTTTCCTACATAGTCTGGTCGAATGAACTTTACAAGACTTCCTATTCTAAGGCTGGATCCGCACCAACGTTGTGCCGTTATGCTGGTGTACGATCGTCATCTTGCCGTTTTACCCTTTCGACGCACGGAAGTCCTAATTTCTTCAGAAACGGATCCAAAACATATCAGTGTCAGAAACTCACTTTTGTGGCAGCAGAGAGCGACAGCACCATTATTAGCCACTTTTACGACTTGTCTAAGTACTTCAACTGGAGAAAAGATTAACAATGTTCTTGACATGCAATTTCTTCATGGATTTTATGAACCAACACTATTGGTGCTATATGAACCGATTGGTACATGGGCAGGGTATGTTACTTGATTTGAAAATTATTTTCACCTAGACGTGTTTCAGCTCGAAGAGACACTTGCTGCATCGTAGCATTATCTTTCAACCTTCAAAAGCGTACAAATCCGGTTATATGGTTCCAGGAATTTTTACCATTTGACTGTCGTTCAGTCATCTCTGTACCTCAACCGATAGGTAAGACATTTTGTTCATACTTCTGGTAGTTTTTCAAACTATCATGCTAAGCCGAGAGAAGTTCCAGATAATGCTTTCTCCTATTAATATCACCTCTTAAGTCACGTTTATGTATTTTGTTGAAGAAAAATATTTAATCAGATGGCGTTATTTCCGAGGAAATGTCGATCATAAAAAGTTGAGTGAGCAAATGTAACGAACGCCATTTGATGTCACGAGTATCGAGCGGTGCCCAGGAACCCACCTTGTATTACTATGGCTATAAAATATGATTTTTGAAAATCAACATTTAAGTTGTAAGTTTCTAATCGTAGGTGTCTTTGAAGTATTGTTTGCGTACGTTGGAAACAAAGAGTGATCACTGCTGAGGTTAGGTATAGGAATACTGGGGAAAGATGGAAATCAGTTAATGAGACCGTGAATCTCCATCAGCCGAGATAGCCGAGATATGTGTTATATATATCCAACTGCTCACTACGTTGATGGTCAGTGCTGACTAGGTTATGAGCCACATGAAGTGAGTGAAGCAGTTCAGCATGTCGATCGCTTCACTTTTCTTGGTAGTCCCGTCAGTGCTGATGGCCTGGTGACTAAAGAAATCTCAGCACGGATACAGGGAGCTCGATTGGCTTTTGTCAACTTCAGTCACTTATAGCGTCGGCGAGATATCCGTCTATGTACTGCTTAGAAGTTCGCTCTCTCCTACTATATGGCAGTGAAACGTGGCCTGTAAGATTTGAGGATATTCGTAGGTTATTAGTATTCGATTAAACATGTCTCCGGAGCATCGCTCGTGTATCCTGGGACAACTGAGTAAGCAATGCTATAGTTATGAAAAGAGTACTAGTTAGGGATGTCAGATCAGTAGATGAATCGTTGAAATTTCATCATTTAAGGTGTTCGGGGCACGTGTTACGAATGCCCAACCACAGACTACCTCGTCGAGCGATGTTTTACGGTGTAGAGGTAGGCTAGAAGAAAGCTAGGGGTGGGCAAACCAAAACATGGAACTAATCTATGAAGTCACTGATAACTGGATTGAGTTATGTTGGTAAGTGTAGACTACCTGGTCGGGGTCCACGAGACGATAGTAATCGATGGGTAGATACCTTGAATGACATGGCTCAAAATTGTTTGCAATGGCGCAGGTGTATCCATTCTTTGTGTTCTCTCAAATGCTAATCTTCAGAATTCCCCATCATCTCTCTCTTTCTGAATTTATCTCATTGAATTATACTTCTTGAATAGTATCTTCGAACCATAATCTTCCCCATTACCTCCCATTCTTCTACTATCTTTGTCACTATGGGATTCAAATTGACAACTTCGTCTCTTTGCTAATGTGATATGGCAACATGAACTCATGTATGTACGTACGAAGTTCTAAGTTGTAATTGTTTGACTGACTGACTTGAAGAAAAGTTAAAGGTTGCCAAATTATTATGTGACAGTCCATAAACTCACTGACTCTTGCTCTAAACTGAATTGATCTGTTAATACTACTTAATTGGGATCTATGCGATAAATCCAGTTAGTGGTTTGAGACTATGGGTGACATGACTCAAAATCATTCACAATGACAAGGATTTATTCACTCTTTATGTTCCCCTAAGCCTTGAGCTTCAATATTATTTAGTACTCTCTTTTACTCCAATTCATCACTTTTTAAAATGTATTCCGCAGTATTTGTTTTTCATACCGTTGACGCACTACTATTCCAACTCTTTTACCGTTCATTATGTTTTATCCCACCGATATAGCAGCTTCTCCCAACACACATTCGTGCTAGGCTCTATATCGCCTATGACTGACTGACGATATAAATCTCAGTAATCAGTTTACTTGAAAAACTACTTTAATAACAATAAAGAAAGCCGTCAACCGGATAAACGTTAAGGAGGCTGACTGTTAGGTTTTTGGGAATGTTTTTATCTGTTAGAACTCTAGTGCTAGTATATTAAACATTTGATACACTCAAATACCAGAATCATTTTGACTAGGCATAACACTTAATATAAATAATGGTAATGGTTATAATGGACTTTATGTGACCTAATTTGTTGTGTATGACTTACTCAACTTTTACACTGTGCATTATGTATTACTTAAAGTGATGTTTCTTGTTCCTTTTTGAGGTGGAGTCGTCGTTATGGCTGCAAATTCCATTCTGTATTTGAAACAGACACTCCCGTCATGTGGTCTTCCACTAAATTGTTATGCACAGATATCGACCAACTTTCCTATGCGTAAGTTTTCTGTCTCTCGATTATCACATTAAGTAGCTGGTGTCACTCATATTAAAAATTTAAATTCTTGTTGTTCGTAGATGTTTTATACCTGATGTGGTTATAATAAGCTTCATTTGGCGTCAACCATCACTAGAATTCGGTGGTGCCCGACCGAAGCTGCTACCTTGACGTGGTGGTCGGGCTTGCCTATCGTGATGACCCAACCGAGCTATACTGGCTGGAACACATGTTCCTGCAGGTCCTACCATGCCAGGCAGGTCGATTGGAGAACGATGAGACTAAAAGCAGCTACCCAAGGTCTGAGGGCGAAGTCGTACTGCTGACTGCAGAGGGGTGTGACAGCAGTAAGGTGTTTCCCTCGGACAACCAGCATCTGCAGCGATGCTGCCTTCTCACAAGGAAGGAAGGGTTAGAAAAGGTCGACCCTAAAAATGTCACACCTCCCCTAACTCACGGATTTCCGTCTCCTTGGGTAAGGGTGCCCACTGGGCCTTTAAGAACGGAGCTAATCATCTAAATACCTCTCATAAAAAGGCCGTGCGTGACCGGCCTCAAGCAGTTGTCCCTTGGACTCTGCGGTCACGCACCAACACTAATCCATCTTCCTTTTCAGGTTCGTCAAGAAACAACCTTCCACGGTGTGGGCAGCCGGGAAGTGATAACCGCCCTCATACCCGCAACAGCACACGAGACCAAATTGTTCAAAATCAAATCCTTTCTACATTCCCTAATACCTCTCTTATCTCCACAACTAACTCTTCTCACATTCATTTATTACAGTGCACAGCTAATGCAAACGATGTGAGTTTGCGAAACGTCGTTCCTGGTCTCCTTAAACCCCGTTCCAAACTACATGTTGCAGCATTCAATGTACGGACATTGTGTCAAGTAGGGCAACAGGCATCATTAGCTAGGACTTTAGAATCTCGTGACATTGAAGTGTGCTGCGTCTCGGAAACGCGCATACAGGATCCCAGTAGCATCACTCATTTGACCTCACCATGTCAAGATAAAGAAGCAGCTCGATTTACCCTTGGTGTATCCGGTAGCCCTGATGCTGCTTCTAGGGGCCTCGCCGGTGTAGGTATAGCATTGAGTCGTAGGGCAGAACAATCTCTCCTTGACTGGATCCCTGTAGATAGTCGCTTGTGCGCCGTCCGACTGAACGGGACAGTAAGGGCTCGGAAAGATAGGGACACTGGTTGTTGCCTCTTCGTCATATCAGCCTACGCCCCCACTGACTGCAGCCCAGATGATGTAAAAGATGACTTTTACAGAAAGCTTTCGGACCTTCTCCAAAAAGTTAAGCGCTCTGATATAGTTATAATGGCTGGTGACTTCAATGCACAAGTAGGTAGACTAAGTGAAAATGAAAGACACCTAGGTGGATGTTATGGTGTCGCGGCTCAAAGAACAGACAATGGCGACCGTCTGTTGCAACTGTGCTCAGATAACCAACTATTTCTAGCAAACACTAATTTGAAGCATAAGGAAAAACATCTTTTGACCTGGCGACCCCCGAAGTCGTCTCAACGTTGGACAAACCACTAGATCATATCGCCATCAGCCACCGATGGAGCGGTTCGATAGAGGACTGTCGCTCGTTCTGGGGCACATGTTTAGATTCAGATCATGCCCTAGTGCGAGCACGTATTTGTTTGAGCCTGCTTGCTGGACGTAGGAAAGACACCGTAAGGAAGCCTCTTACGGCTTTACTTGATGATAATCAAGCTAAGAAAATATTTCAGGAGGAACTAGAAAAACAGTTAGGCGACCATGCAAGTGATTCCCATCCTGAAGCAGGTTGGAATCATATCAAGAAGGCTGTGCAAACAGCAATGGTATCTGCTAGCAAGGTAAACCACAAGGCTAGGATGAAGCAGTGGATCTCAGTCGCATCCACCCAACTGATGGATGCTCGAAAACGCATCCCACCTGACTCAACATGATGAAGAGCGTAGTCAGCTTAGGCACAGACTCATAAAAAGCCTACGTAACGACCGTGAACAGTGGTGGGTGGCGTAAGCAAAAGCGATGGAAAAGGCAGCGGCGATAGGCAACACTAGACAACTTTTCCGCCTTATCAAGGGAACCGGTATTAGGAACCCGAATGTAAGTGAGACTATCTCGGAAAAGGATGGTCTTATTATCCATTCTCAATCTAGGAGGCTGGACCGATGGGCAGAACACTTTAGGGACCAGTTCAACTGGGTTGAACTCCATTAGTCACGTCTTCTGAGTAGAACTCCGAGGATTTCCTCACAAAGCTAGTCACTAGTGAGCACATCGTACGATGTTTTTTCGCATTCACACGCAAGACCAATGGTCCTGGGTTCGAATCCTGCGAGGTACAAGAGTCGTTGATACACACTGCTGATGAGTCCCACACTAGGACGAAACGGCCATCCAGTGCTTACATGTTTCTAATGGTGGTCTAAGAATGATTGATTAATGTGGTTGGTTAAAATAGCTAATGTGATGAATGAACACATCTAACGGTAATGCCTAAAACGTCGTGATTAGAATGAAGTCAAAGCTTTATAGTGGATCAGATTTTATAGTTTACTTACTAGAACAATAGAAACGTAGTCGAGAAACTACCTCCAAACAAACAACGCTTGAATATACATTCTGCATAAGTATTACATTTCCTGTTTATTCGGACCTAAAACTACATGATACAGAGTGTCAATAATCTATACCAAGTAACAAGAATACATTTGCTGTTTATATCGGCACTGAGAACGGCAATAATGTGTCAAAGTAACACATCCGAATTAAACCAAAATTTTACCCATGAATTATGAAGATTTTAGACAGCCGAGATTTGTAGATGAGCTCAGCTTTCAGCCGATAGCCCGAAGAATAAGTCATGTTCCTATCAGGTAAAAAATTTACAAGAGGAAATCCTGTCATACGTAAATCCTTAAAATTCGAATAATAACACTATCCTTATTTACAAAAGAACCTTGGTTTCTGAAAACGACTTTAAAAATGTGAAGAATGACGCTATATGAACAGAAAATAAGTGGTTTATGATATCAAAAGTTATGTTGTATGTTGATTCATGAAGCACTGAAAACAATAGGAGAAATAATCTGAATGAAACCATATTCGCCAATAGTCCACCACTGTTTTGTTTTGTTTTGCAGTTCAATAAGAAGATCATGATCCACACCTACGCCTACATCTGATTTTGCAATTCGAAGGGCTACAACCATTGGTCCGCATAGACAGTCGATGATTGGATCACCGGATTTTGAATCTCCGAACTTTTCTGAACATGTACAGCTTGCGGGTCTACCAATCTGTACTTGACGAAAGGCACTGACTTTATCGTCTAAGCTATCAGGTCTCCACTGACGATCGCCTAAAAGCTTACGGTAATTAAGGTCGCCCTTTGAAGAAAATAAAACAAAATGGAAACAATATTAAGAATGTGCGATATTACTCAATGCTATTAGAAAATGTTAAAAACACAAATAATCGTTAACAATAAACAGTCGTGCACTTGAAACGTGAAAATATGTGTGTTACGCATGGTTCTAACCATGGTCTGTTAGGAGAAGCCTTAATGGTTATTAAATACATTGAGTGGGTAAGTAAAACTGTGGGGATAGATAGACCATAAAGTTTCTTCCTCATGGCTCAAAGTACTTTATTTTTGCTTACTTATAATATAAAAATATGTTTATAAAAATATTTCGTAATAATCACTGATTAAATATAACTACCTTGAATATTATCAAATCATAGTCTCTCGACAAATTTTGGTAAAGTGCAGCATCAATTGCTTCCATTTCACCATAGGTGCAGGGAGTGGTCCAAAAGTACGATGTTTTAAAACGAAAACTGCTGTCTTGGATTCGTTTTCGCCAGAGTTGACACCATTTTGAAATTAATTGAGCATAATGGTCATTGTTAGCACCCTCCGAATCCGAACTGTTTAAATTAAGTAACCAATTAAAATCTTTGCCAGTGACGTCTGACACAAACCATGGAATACTTTTTCCGTAAAATGAGACATGTTCAGCAATCTGACTTGCTAAGAAATACTCTGCAAGAGTTAGGTCGGCAACTAATTCAGGACCTGAGTTATCAAGTATAATAGCTACACGTAGTTTACGATTAAAATCCCTTGAACTTATAAGATCTGAAAAGTTTTTACAAAATCTATACAGCGCATCACCATCGTTTACAACTATCTGCTTCTGAACACGTTCGATGAAGTCTGATATTTGGTCAAATCCGATTTGTTGAAACTTCCCATCAGGATTAAGTGATAAATCGAACTCGTTGGCCCATAAAGAAACCTAGAAATGCAATAATATATACAACATTTGGTGGTAGATTATCGTCATGACGTTGTATGAGAAATCATTATAACAAAAGTATGGGAAATAGGAACATATCTATGCTTTTACTAACAGAATTCGACCAATAAATATATATGACTACATCAAAACAGCAACTGAACATAGCTGGGAGTATATTTTGAATTTCATAATTTTTTTGCTGATAGTTAATATCAAAAAGACTCCTTTAGTTTAGAAATGTAAAAATATTTGTTGGATGACATTAATTCATTGAATGAAAGAGTCTAGAAAAATAGTAACAGACAATTTGAATACTCAATAATTTTCAGAAGTCTTTTCTTCACGGAACAACAATAGACTAGCTTTAGTATCAAGGAAAAAAGCCAGAAGAGATAAAAAAAAACTTTGAAATATATTGATATAACAAGCCAGAGTCCATTAAAACATTAAAGTTTGTAAATCATTAAAGTTAGAGTGACCTACAAGGAGTATACCTTTTTATAACTTGCGTATCAAATAAAAACTGCTCAATAATTTAGGTATAAGCATGTTAGCTTACTAAACAACAAGTCTATTCTACTGACCAGCTTTAACGTTTTATAATAATTCACTTTGGTAGCTGAGTTGAGAATTCAGTCTTGTGGACAGTTATCAATCTGCCACAGTACCGCTGCACGTTATATTATGATTCTAACTTTAGAAGCCCAGCTGATTGATCATAAAAACCATTGTGCACAGCTATCACTTAGTGGGCAGTTTATTTTAGTACTTTGTGATACAACAACAGGCAGAATTACAATAATTTTTCACCTAAAAAACAATCCAATTAAACACGGTATTTAACAATGACACGAACTATATATATGTATATTTATATATATATGCAATAAGTAGGAATTCTGTGATAGGGGCTACATACTCATGACAATGTGAGATTAAGAGTGGGAAAGCGGACTTATCCCACTCTCGGTAGCACCAGGGTACTTGAGGGCTATATTCCTACTATCCTATTCAAACATGATAAGCCGGTCATATTAAGACAATTCGTACATTCTGAACATATATTAACTAGAAATGGTCAAATCCCAGCCAAAATATCGACAAGGTAATCTAGTCCATTACAAATTAAATAAACATCCATACGAAACGGTCTTAAATTCTGCGCTTTCAAGCCTACAATCATACATGAATGATTTCCCCGGTTCAGGATTAGAATTCTGTAGTAATCCGAAATTTCATCAACTTCACGACTTGAGAGATTATTCTATCTCTAAAGAAATCCACGTTTACAGTAGTAAAGAACTATACATTTCACATTACCCACATTTACGAAAAAATTGAAAGCACGTTCAGGAGGTAAATCTGATAGGTTTGTCAAGCAGAGAAGGATAGAATTTATGAACGTCCTAGCGCTCTTGAAACAGTGTTTCTTTTTCACGAAAAAAGGGTCAAAGTCATTGAGACCACTAAAAATAAAGCTGCGAATTATTTGCAACTAACCTTTGTGCAACTACATCAACAACACGACGATAGAGATAACATTCAGCGAAAAGCCACGGAAGCTCATACCAGCACATTTGCACACCTTCACATTTCGAGTCTTCTGATCGCGCAAGTTTAACTCCTTGCACAGACAGTAAATGATTCCAGAGTTCCAACTCTGCAGGACCCAGTGGTGAGAACGATAGGAGTGTAACTGGTTTGTTTGTCATTATATCATATCTTAAGTGGCCAATGTGTCGCGTTAGCTCTTTTAACTTGTCAGATATATCCTAAGGGAATATACTCCAGAACTTATTTTCACTGACTTGACAAGCATCAGTGCAATACATTTCACGATTGCGGTAGATTGAATCGATAAGCTGAGATAAAATTTTTGGCCATCGCTCCTTAATGGTATTGAGGGCGAAATCACTACGTTTACATCTTGGGAGAAGGAAGAAAATACACACCTGTTGTTGAATGTCAGTCTTGGGGGGAATTGTAACATCCTCAAGGTCACGGGTCAAAAAGTGCCTAGTATCCAATATCCAATATCTTTTTCATGTGCTACTATAAACCAATTGATTTATTTGCGCTCGATTCTTTTTCTATCGGTATGGTTTCAGGTGTTCGGTTGTGTCCAAGGAGTGGGGTTCTAGCCACTTGACTGTCTAATTCTAGTCACCTGTCAATTCGATGTGAATTTTTATGTCCCATGATTTGAATGAAAACGTTTGTTTCAGGGCAGTAGGGTTTCTGGATACCAGCAGCCATCATATTACCAGACCCGAGATCAGTTGGTTGCAGTGTGGAGAATAATAAGGATAAAAGTATGATGCTAATATGAGTAAAATTTCAGGACTAAGTAATATATAGATGATTTAGTTTATTAATTGGTTGTATTAAAGATTCCCATTGTGAAAATTAGAACAACACATATAAACGAACAATATTGTCTTCGATTAGATCATCATCAGGCTTTACTCTAATATACATGAATATTTATATGAAAATGTTAAACCAATCAAGGCAATTTGAGTGATAATCACAATGAAATGAAAAAGGCAAAAGTACAAGTGGATAGTAGGAAGATAGATGAACAGATAGTAGTAGGAAAATTTATAAAATATGATAACTAAAGTAGGTCAAAGGTGGATGAATAGAACTCAAATAATCATCAAAAACATTACATTGTAAGCAAATGTGCAAAAATAAAATTAAAATAAATAAAAATAAAATATATATATATAATGTCAATCGTTAGTTACGTCATATCCGGCCACGGAAGAGATAGGGGTGTCACGAATTTTTTCTGAACACATAAATTAGGGTTGAATGTGCATATTACTATGGCTTCTGCAATGTGTAGGAGACGGGATCGAACTCCGTTGGGAAATGATGGAGGTATACGATAGATCACCCGAAAAGTTCTAGACTTATCTACAATGTGACCACTATCTACCAGGTGTGCTAAGATAGAACTGTGTATTGTTTTTGACTGACCCTTCGTAAACCGTGCTGGTAGATATTCAGTCATTCGTTGTGTAAGTTGCCTGGAAGTACGCCCGATATACCTATCTCCACAGGAGCAGCTGAATTTGTAAATGCACATTGAGGAGGCCAACTCAGGTAACTTATCCTTCGTTTGGGTAGATATCGCTGGTCGACTGGAGAAAGTCAATGCAAGTTTGGCAGCGGTGGATGTTCTACTAATTACTCTTATTAATCTGTCCTGCAGAGTATCGCAGGCCACATCTCCGTTGAATTGTAACTCAATAAATAAAGGCTTCTTTTGGGCGGTCGAAACCACCGACTTCTTTTTTACGGCAGACATATACTTCTTTATGAATGTGCTGGGATAACCAATCTCGGTTAGTGAGGCATCTAACCAAATTTCTTTTGTAGCGGATAGGTGTAAAACTACAAAAGTGAGTGTATTGGTAAGCACTGGGATTTTTTCTATACACGCTTCTACTTAGTGAACCATCATTACGTCTACTTAGTGTGATGTCAAGGAAACTCAGTTTCTTGTCGTATTCTTCTTCACCAGTGAACGTGATTGCCGGGTGTACAGTGTTGAATTCGTCTAAGAGTTTTTCTTTTCTGATGTCCTGATCTACAATGATGAAAGTGTCATCGACGTAACGGCAATATAGATCAAGTTTCTGAATAGCTTCATTGAGTGGTCCATTTTCTAGCTTTGCTAGAAAGAGATCAGCTACAATTGTGCCTAGAGGTGAATTCATGTCTATACAGTCTGTTTGTCTATAATAATTGTTGTTGAATACAAAATGGAAGTTCATCGTACATCTAAGGAATAATTCTGTAAGGCAATCTTCGGGCAAGCCAATATTGATTTGTTTCTCCTTAATTTGCTCGCGTGTGAATTCAATAGTCTCAAGGAGTGGTACGTTGGTAAACAAAGAAACTAGATCCAGTGAGATCATATTTTTCCTGCTAACATTCTTATTTTCTATCTTGGAAGTGAAATCAAAAACGTCTTTTACACTCCTACGTACAGCTGATTTATGCAATGACTCTAAATTTCGCACTAGCCACTTCGCAATTTTATGGTACGGAGAATTGAACATATCAAGAACCGGGCGTAGAGGAAGACCTGATTTATAAACTTCTGGTAAACCATATAGTCGTGGTGTGTAGGATCCAGTAGGCTTAATTAAGTCGTGGATTTCAGGTGTAATAATACCTTTTTTCTTTAGTTCCTTAATAGAGTTTGTCAATTGATTTTCTACTTTTTTATTGATATCATTATTACAGGTGACTTTTTGGAACTTGCTAGGATCATTGAGCATTCCTTCCATTTTATCTATGTAATCAGTTTTATTCATTAAAGCGACACCTCCCCCTTGTCTGGTTTGCTTATGATCAAGGTCTCATCTTTCTTCAGCTTCACGATGCAGTTTTGTGAAAAGGCGATTCATAAGACGCTTACTATTCTTATACTGTAGGTAGCTATCGACCAACATTGTCTTAAATCTAGCTACATCTTCCACTGAGGTAGGGACAAGGTCAGTTGTTTTCGAAAATAAATTCTCAAACTGCACATCAGTATCTAGTTGATTGGGCTTCTGCCCATTATCGCAGAATTTAGGCCCGAGGGACAAAGCTTCTAACTGTATATCATCAAGTGCAATATTTGAAAAATTATGTACATACCGAGTCGGATCACTCAAATTGCCTTGATTGGTTCAACATTTTCATATAAATATTCATGTATAATAGAGTAAAGCCTGATGACGATCTAATCGAAAACAATATTTTTCGCTTATATGTGTTGTTCTATTAATTGGTTGTGACGATTGAGAGAGAGGACTGAAGTGTAAGCAAGGGAGAGGAAATAGAGATAATAGGCGAGACAGATTAATTGAATGATCTGAGGAGATGGCAGTAATAACAAATAGCTGGTCTCAAGATGCATCACGTACAGCCTGTCCAAGATAGAGATGATAATCCGTATGTGAATAAGTTATTATCAAGTCTCTCCATAAAGCTGTATAGTGAAGGGCTGTGGCCACCTGGGCCGGAAGAGCATTCCAAGTAACGAAGACTCTCAATGAGAAAAAGTGTGCACAAATCTGAGTATTCGCACTTTGATATGCAATCCTTAGAAGATTGCCTCGAGGGGAGTGGTGGTGATGCATAGGTAAGATGCTCATGTTGGGATGGTTTGGCGTGTACGCCATAAATCCTAACCTAATCACTCAAGATTCCCCATCTTGATAAACGGTCATCACAAGCTGATGAATTTTCTTGACTTTGGGTAGCGTTCTCAAATGATAACTTTAAAAGCATATTGCGGTCCATTTAAGCCGGTCTACCTTATCGATCCCCTGAGCATCATTGGCTCTACCCATCAAGAGTAGATTATACGCTCACAGTTAATTTCGCTAAGTTATTGATCTGATTCCTAGTTAATGCGTATAAGGTCTAAGTTGGAAGAATGAGCTTAAGTAAACAACATGAGGGTGGTTCAAGATGCCATAAGTCAAGAGAAAGTCACTTCTGTGATGCCTGTACTCTGATTGGTTAAGATCCCATGGTCTGGGATATTCTATAAAACATCTGGCCTTAAGTTTTAGAACTGATTGATTCGTTTGCCTTGGCATACATATGAAAAGGTGCTAAGATTCTTAGATCTACTTCACCTTGGGACAGTTTTAAAGATGAGTCAACTAAGGTGTATGCGTAGGTGGTAACATGTCTCATATGAAACAATTTACACTTTAAAGTGCGGAACAAGAGTCCGTTGTTATTAGTAGTGCTACCCCTGCTGGACACCGGCGGATCGTTCACTATACTGGAAAAATTAAAAGCTCACGTTGATTTTATAAAGAGGATCACTTAGATATGGAGTAAACTAGTGCATTCAGTCACTTACAACATTCATACAGCACATAAGCACAGAATAGCAGTTGTCAATTACAATCCCATAGTAGGGGAGGTAGTATGAGTATTAGCAGTAATTGGAGATATTAAGGTTCCAATACATCATTCGTGAAGTGTAATCTAGTGAAACAAACATAAAAAGAGGGAGGTAAAAGTGTTGAAAAATCCAGCGGATTTGGAGTTTTGAGAAGACAAAGAATGGCTGCACATGCGCCACTGCAATCGGTTTCGAGCTATGTTATTACTAACATCTCGCGGACACCAATTAGGTAGTCTACACCTACTCAAATGGTTCAGTCCAGTTGTCAGTGACTTCATGGATTTCTGCCATGTTTTAGTTTGGCCGCCCCTAGGTTTCTTCCTACCTATTTCTACATCTCAAAACGTAGCTCGAAGAGGCAGTCGGTGGTTACACATAGTAAATACATGTCCCAACCACCTCAAATGATGAAGTTTCACCACTTCATCTAATGATCTGCCATCCTTACTTAGCACCCGTTTCCTAACAACAGCATCGTTTACTCAATAGTCCCAAGATATGCTAGCAATTCTTTGGAGGCACCTATGATCGAGAACCAGTAACCTACGAATATCTTCTACTCTCACTGGCAATGTCTCGCACTCATATATTAGGACGGAGCGAACTGTTGCGCAGTAGACTCGTCCTTTGGTCAGCAGACGGATATCTCACCTATGCCATAAGAGACGTAGGTTGACAAAAGCCAATCGAGCCCTCTGTATCTGTGCTGAGATGTCACACATCACGCCATCAGTACTGGTGCGACTCCCGAGATAAATGAAGCAGTCAAAATGCTCAACTGCTTCCATCTCTATCACCACTTCAGGTGCCGATGCAACCCAATGCTGAAGCGAAATTCTGCATTTCGATGGGGAGAATCGCATCCCGAACATGCTTGGATTGTTGCTTAGGCTAGTCAGGAAACACTGCTTTTTGTCAGCGTCTTCACCAAGTAGAACTATGTCATTGGCATATTCCAAGTCAAGGAGCGAATCTCTTGGTAAAAGTTCAATTTTGGAAATGTCAGATGATGCAAGTGTCTTAACGATGACTTGACCCGTAACAGATTAATTTTTTGTAAGATATTTATGACTGACCATATCCCAAGCTTTTTGGTAGTCAAGATATACCACATCATCCTATCGCCTGAATCGAAGATGTTTTTCCATCTGTTCACTGCAGTCAGCATCTATGTCATATCGTAATGGCGCCAAGTGAAACTATGCTAATTGAGCGAAAAATATCAATGGACAGCATGTACTTGCATACACTGTCGTACATCAATGACTCCGTAATTTTTTAGGAAACAAAAGGACATGTCACTGACCATAAGCTTGAAGCTCTATAGCATCAGCCTCCTTTGAAAATTACTGCTGTATGCTCAAGGTAGTTCCGTTTGATGTTTTTTTAACGACTTGGTTCTCTACGAGATGGGGTTGTTCACCTGATACCCAACCCTCCTCATTTGTCAGAGCTTGAGACCGGCAGTAATAGGACAAGTAATCTAGCCAGATGCACGTTAGATGACAAGAACTAGCTTCAGTAGAAATACAATGGTTCTCTGGCAGTAAAGAAGGACATGTCCCGTCCAAGGAAGACGAGGATCATCAAAGCGTCCTTCAAAACAAAGAAATAAGGCATCAAAGTGAATATCATTCAGTGCTTCGCTCCTACTAAAGAAAGTAATGAAGAGGGTGAAAATCAGTGCAATCAGAGGCTGCATTCAATTGTCGAGAAATTCCTGACAAGTGACTTAATCATTCTGATGGAAGCCCTAAGCTGCAACTTTGGAATGCACTACTCCGGAGTTCTATCAGTTATGGGACGACTTGGACTAGGAGAATGGAATGGAAACAATGATATATTCGCATGTCTATGCGCCTTCGTCAAAATAGTCATAGGTGACTCAATATTCTCACATAAATGCTAACAGAGAGCCACATGTGTTTCACAAATTCATAGTACACAGACTTAAGTCGATCATATCTGCATCAATAGAAAGTTCGGAAGGACCATGGAGGATGTAACAACCAAGAGCAGAGCTGTCCGCTACAGATAAATACTAGGAAGTTGCCAAGATGGGACTGAAACTAAAGCGGCAATGGACGACTGGTTGAAAAGCCTCACACAAGTTTTCTACTGCCTTTCTTCAGGATACTGAAAAGCTCGACGAATTCAAGATAGCCTTCAGTTCTAAGTTCAAAGCCCTTCGCGATCTACTCAGTGGAAAAGAAACTACCATAGAGAACAACTGGAAACGGATTAAAGAAGCATTCATTTCATTATATCACGATGCTCTAGGCTACGAGGATCAACATCATAAAGCATGACCCGCTGTCGATACAATGGATGAGAGTAAGAACCGGAATACAGCCATCACGAGCAGAAAAAGCCAAGGTACAAGCTGAAAACACAGAAGCAAACTAGTAGGTAAAGAGGAGCATTAGAGCTGGCAAGCAGAGATATAGGGAAGATCTAACAGTGACAGCGGAAAAACTGTAAGACAAGGAAATATGAAACAACTAAACGATAAAACGAAGATGCTTGCTGGAATATATAGTATACCAGAACGACCAGTGGAGAACAAGGAGGGCGAAGCAATCACTGACATCAGAGAATAGAGAAATGGGTAGGTAGAGCACTTTGAATAACTATTGAGCACGCCAGCCCCACTAAATCCAGCCAACACAGAAGCTGAACATATCTTCCAATTAATGATGACAATTGAAAAAATCAGAGTGGCCATCAGACAGAACAGGAGTTATAAAGCAGCATAACTAAGAAACATTCCAGCTGGGGCACTGGACTAAGACATATCAGTTACTGCATAGATTCAACATGGTCTGTTCGGAAAGATATGTGAGGAAGAAGTAGTACAAACAAAGTAGAAGCAAGGAAACTTCAATAGAATACCAAAGAAAGGAGTCTTCAACAGAGTGTTGTCGAACAGAATGAAAGATTCAGTAGACGCCGAACTTCCAGATCAGCAGGCTGGATTCCATCAGGATTGATCATGTACCGACCAAATCGCGAAGCTACGGATAGTTGTGAAACAGTCAAGTGAATGGAAATCATCAGTGCGAAAGCACTGATAACATGGACAGGCTCACACTATGGAGGCTTCTTCGGCACCGTGATGTGCCCCTCACTATTCCTCTTTCTCCTGGTGGTCAACCGGATTATGAAGACGTCACCATTGTAGAATCCTTTTTGAATGTTTTGTTTTTTGGAAAATCCCTCCATGTTTACATATTTTTGTTATGACATGACGGACTTTTTCTGTTGACATTTTTGGTATTTTATTTGATTCCAATTTGAGAATTTATCATTGTATATTGTTATTATTTCTATAATTTGTACTTATATTGAAGTTTTTGTGTTTGCTTCTGAACTGTATATATGTTGTTTAAATTTGATCTTTAATATGGCTACAGCCATATTTGGATTGATACAGTGGCGGTTGGACTTAACGTCACTTATTCATCTTTGTCTTGGATACTCTTTGGAGTAATTGTAACCTGGAAGGTGCATCAATTCCAGACCGTTTTCTCCTAGAATTGTTGTGTCTTCTGGACTTTGAACTGGGAGATACGCGTTCGGATTGCACTTATTGGAAACCATTTGAACTGCCACGGTAGAAATCCATTTATGACCATCTAAAATAAAGCACGACATACAGTGTCCAGCTAGGATGCGTCTGGATGATCTAGACTTCACAGATGATTTGGCTCTTGTACAGCGCACACAACAACAAATGCAGGAGAATGCGGCCACTGAAGCCGCACTAGGTCTCAACATTCACAAGGGGAAAAGCTAGAGCCTTAGACAAAGCACAACATGCACAAGACAAATCTCACTTGACCGTAAGGCTTTGGAAAATATACAAACCTTCACATATCTTGACAGCATCGTTATTGAGCACGGTGGATCTGGTGCGAATAAGAAGGCGCAGATCGGGAAGGTAGGAACGG
The DNA here is from genome assembly GCA_944470395.2 of Schistosoma turkestanicum. Classification (NCBI taxonomy): domain Eukaryota; kingdom Metazoa; phylum Platyhelminthes; class Trematoda; order Strigeidida; family Schistosomatidae; genus Schistosoma; species Schistosoma turkestanicum. The sequence goes on along the minus strand of OX103972.1, from coordinate 18,485,934 downwards.
CGTCTCTACAATCGGAGATAATGTGGAACTCAAAACAACTATCAACCAACACCAGAATCAGAACTTTCAATACACGTCTCAAGTCAGTTCTACTCTGTGGGGCGAAAACTTGGGTAAGTACGAAAGCTATCATCCAAAGGATACAAGTATTAATTGACAGTTGTGTACGAAGAATACTTCGGATTCGCTCGCCAAACACTACCAGCAACAATCTGCTGTTGTATGGAACAAACCAGATTCCAGCAAAGGGAGAAATCAGGAAAAATAGCCCAAAGTGGACAGGACATACATTGAGGAAAGCGCCCTACCGTGTCACAAGACAAGCCCTTACTCGGAATTTTCAGTGCCAAGGGAAAAGAAGACTAAAGAACACATTGGACCGGTAAATGGAAGCAGACATGAAATGAATTAACAACATTAGAACAGAACTCGAAATGAAGGCCCAAGACAGAATAAGTAGGAGAATGCTTTTCGGTGGCTTACACTCCATAAGGGGTAACAGACGTAGGTAAATAATTACCTGGCAGTTTAAGATAGACGTGAGTCACGCAAATAAAATCTGCCGAATTTGGCTTGACGAAGACACGTTGAACGACGGAATGAGGTTTCCGTGTTGAAGACGATTTTACCAATCAGCTAGATCTTTTCATGAAGCCTGTCTTGTTTTAGTGCCATTGTTAGTTTGAACAACCTATGTGTGCTGCCTTTGAGAGTGATATTTTGTAGAAAAACAGAGCTAGAAAGAGTATATGGTGATTGATAAAATAAACAGCTTACTAAACTCTGGAAGTTGATGCTGACCTAACGCTTATTGCGGAACAATGATACTTGAAAATTAAAGACAATGCACCATTCCTCGGCATAGCCATCATGAGGTACTTCTCTACTAGATATACCGATTGACTATTTCACACTCATTTTTCTCTTTGTAAATTCACCTACATTATCGCTTCAAATCAACTTAATCTCCTTTGTTTTTGTTCGCGAAGTTGTTATTGAGGAGTTCATTCAACACTGTCTTCTGACTTTATTGCATTTAGTTCGTGTCCTAACATTAAAAATCAAGGGGTTATAGGGAAATATTCTGTTAGCCAGCCTTATCTCCCTCAATTTTAGTTCAACTCGAATTTTGAAGAAGAGCTCAAACTTCACTTTAACTTACATAGATCACTTTCACAACGGTTTCTGTGCTTCAACTCAGTTGCTTTCCATATACTTGGAAATAGCTTGTTTCACCCCCGATTCCGGTGTCATCTGCCGATACTGCTAAAACGATAACTTTGCCTACATCCTTGAGAACTCCTAGGTATTGAAAAATAAGCGAGGCTTCTCAGTATTATTTAATTATATCACTGATTTTAAGCCTATCCGTCAAAGTAATGTATCACTTATTGGGCAAGACTAGAAATTAATTGAATGGTAAGTTACGATTTATATCTGATCTTCTCTAAATGGTAAAATTTTCATCGTGGTATAGCTTTCTTCGGAAATCGCTGGTTTATAGGGTATTATACTGATTTGATCAAATTATCTGTTATCTCCGATGCAGTTTGATTCTAAAAAGCAAACCTTCCAAGTTTTAAATCAGTTAAAACATACTTTTAACATTCCGAAATACCGCATGTAAATCCACAACAGTGTATTAACGCCGTTAACCTATGAATACGGTAACGGCTCCACTTGATAAATGAACATTTTATCCGTAAAATTTCTCCCCATCTCCACTGACTTTACTAATAACCCATTCAATACATAATGAGTTTTACTTCTATGTATCTGCGTTAATTAGACAAGCACTTATCACACTCAGTTTTTAATGATGACTAAAAACTCGAGTAAAAGAGAGACATTACCTGCTTCTAAAGCACCCAAAAGAATGAGATCTGTAAACCTTATGTTTGGACGTAGTCTGATTTATTTATGTGATTACTGATTCGTGGTGTGAAAAATTCCCCAGGAAGATGCGATGTCGTGCCGTATACCAATTCAGCGACGGAACATAGAATATCTGCCTTTAAGCTCGTTCTGATACCTAAGAGGACGAGCAGTAGGTTTCGTACCAATCGTTGTTTTTGTGCGCTCGAAGAGCGTCTATGAGCTGGCGATGAAACCGTTCGACTAAAGCAGTTGAAGCTGTAAGTTAGGTGGTCGTGCGTATGCGCTCTGTGCCAGGCAGCCGGGTTAGCGAGGAGAATAATTCAGACTTGAACAGCTGTCTTCGGTCAGTTGTGACAGTCCAGAGGCAACCGTAAAGCGCCATCCATCGTTCCACGAAGCGGTGAGCAACTGTTTCCGCCGTAGTAGAAGTAATGGGAATAGCTTCGGGCCATCTTTTGAAACGATCGATTCACCTATGTGTTCACACCCATGCGATAGTGGTAATGGTCCTACCATGTCAGTTTGAACATGATCGAAGCGAGTATCAGGCGTAGTAAATGTGCCAATAGAAGCGGCTACGTGTCTGTGGACAGTTGATCGTTGACATTCTAAGCATTGCCTTACACACATACGGACATTTATTCATGGAGGGCCAGACGTATCTTGCAGCGATGAGACGTAATGTGCCCGTGATATCTGGATGAGACAATCCATGAAGGGCATCGGAGACGAGACGACGATAAACAGAGGGCATGATGGGTAAATCAGTAAAGTTGTCACACAGGATGGTACCTGAGGTGGCCGCTAGTGGTACTTCCTGTAATCGCTTCCCAAGCTACCTTTTGGCGTGGCTTAGAAGATGCCCACTATAGGCGAGTACTTGCAGCATTTCTTGATCGAGAGCGCGCTCGTGGGACGTGGGGTTCAGGAAAGAAAGAACGGTCTCGAAATTTCAGACTGCTGTGGACGCGGCAGCCTTGGTCTAGTTGAGTCTGAAGTTGATTAGCGTTGAGGTCCTAGTTTGCGTGTGACGTAAAGGAAACTATGTAGTTGTCTCGCAAGCTGGTCCGCGCTATAATCTTACCGCTATGAGTGCAGCCTTGTTAATTGGCGAATCCTCGAGCAGGGAAGTGATCGTTGGCCGCACGTGAGCTTGTAAAGCTTCAAGCTACAAGACTTCTGGAGTGTGGGGAATAAAGGCGACAGGTCGAAAATCGATGACCTGTGATTAGGAGTCTGTTCACCACCATTATAGAATGCTGTTGCAGATAAAGTACATCTACAAAAAATATCGATATATATAATGCAACAGTTAAAATGGTGGGAAAGGTGGATAGAGAAATGACAGACTCACCACAGTTGATGCGTGTCCGTCGTCGTCGCTCACCAACTGTTGTGAGATCGTGACTACTTGTCGCGTTAAACCTAGAAATCGAAAAGAAGACTATGACTGGATGACAAAGTGTATTGATTCGTGGTCTCGTTATATCTAAATGATATCGAGATCGGGATAAAGCAGTAGCTAACAACCACCAAGGAGAAACGAGGAATGGTAGGAACAAGCTTGAAACGTGAGTTATGGTCTTTAGTACAATTAAACAAGCATTTGCACAATAAAACAATCATGGTTATAGTTGTTTATAATAATAAGTGTTTCCATTTTAGCAATTGTGTTCTCATCGTAAAAGCATTCCACTATAAAACGTTGGTTGTGAATAAAACACACCTTATACAAATCATTAGATACTACACCAAAAGGCTAGCCCTGGTCCAGAATTTTCAAAACAAACGCAAAAGATGCAGACCAAAGACCATACAGCTTCAGGAATCGGAGGCAGACATCACAAGGATAAATAGCACTTGACGACGGTAGGTACCTGATGACTTCAATGGAATTTGATTCAGTAAGGCCTGTATCCAAACCCTTATGTTTCGATATAAACCTAGTACCTTCTTTATTAGACTTAGTGATAACTCAGGCACCTGGGGAAATCACCTGACTAAATATTATTCCACCATTAGCAGATAGCCATCATGCTGTTTTGTCATTCATGTTAAAGGATTACAGCATAATAATATATTATCACGTTCGTTTTCCCATAAATGTCTGGAGAGTAAACATTACAGCCATCCAGGAATTTGGTGTAACAGCTCATTCGTCAGTCAATACTAGCTCATTAATTGAGCAACCATGGTCTAAATTTAGCGGTATGCTAAGATCATTTACAGCTCTTTGAAAGAATAATCACTGATTACAAAAAATGACAGCATGTTGATGGATCCTCTTGTTATTGAAGAACGAGTATTATAACGGTTACTCAAACCACGTATAACCAGCTTTTCGGACAACTTTGATCATGAAAGCCATGGCGGATGTAATTGCTAGACTGCTGGCAATGTCATTTGATATGTTTCTGAAACATTCTAAACTGTCGACAGACTGTGAAGACTCTATTATCGGTCTGGTTTATACGGAGAGAGTAGAGACTTGGTAACTAAAGACACTTTATTCTTACTATTTGGATAGCCGTCCTAAACTATGTGGAAGGGAATAATCCTTTAGTCAGGGAACAACATGGTTCTCAAAAAGACCTATGACCGCAAGATACCCTTATTGCAAGATAACATTGAACTGCTGAGACAGTTGATGGAGTAGGTATGTCAGAACCAGTAAAACGGTGAGGGACGGAAATGATCAAAAGTCTGACCGATCTATCTCGTAAAGACTAACTGAGAGGCTTCGACGTAAAAGCATGATCTCACCATAGATTGTGTGATGCTGGCTCAATGTATGCCATAAGATGGGATTCACGTTAATATGCATAATCTTCTTTTTCTATCTAGATCTGATCATCTGAGAGTACATTACAAGAAATTTCATAAACAGAGATCAGATCGTTTACATCTGGAGTTCCATCAATCTCAGAGTAGTGAATTACTGGAATCCTTTACACAACATGTAATACCACCAACCACTGTTGAATTATTAAAACCAAGATTAAATCTTCACAGTACTACAGATTGCAAGGAATAATAGAAAACATTGGATATCTCATCCTCACAAATAAAGACTAATTGTTTGTTACGAACTTGGGATGAAAATAAGTGGATAAGAAGAAATTTTGAAAACAGACAGCATTGCATAATGCTGGTTTTCAGATATTTGTGTGTAAGGATCAAGCAGTGTGGAAAATAACGCAACTCAACAGTATTTTGTTAATCCTTATAAGTTGTGTTAAACGTCTAAGGTTGTTAGGTAAGCGCCTGACTCGTAGATTGTCACTTGTTTCGGAGCTTGAGGACAAATATGTCGTTTTTTGAATTAGTTCATGATGCACCACCAATAGAAGTATACGCATTAACAGAAGCATGTAATGAAGACAAAGATTCTCACAAAGTTAACCTTGGTGTTGGTGGTAAGTTTTCGATGTTCATGAACAATAATGATTGTAGCATATCGAACAAATGAAGGGAAGCCGTGGGTTCTGCCTGTAGTTCGAACAGTTGAATCTCTCATGGCAGCCGATCATAAACTTGATAAAGAATATCTTCCAGTGTCTGGTATCGAAAGTATGTGCAAAGCGGCAACGAAACTCGTCCTTGGAGAAGAGTGTAAACTGATTGCTTCTAAAAAAGTAATTACCTGCATCCATTACTATCTTCACACTAGGTAGACAGCTGTCAAACATTAGGGGGAACGGGCGCAGTTTACCTAGCTCTTCAATTCTTATCGAAAATTTCCAAATGCACTACAGTTTACATTTCTAATCCTTCATGGCGTATGTTATTGCTCTATAATAGTAATTTTTTAGCTAACCACAAGGGTATATCTCGGCTTGTTTGTTTGGATATAAACGAGTATCGGTACTGGGATCCTGCGTCTAGAAGTGTCAACTTCTCAGGGATGTTGGAAGACTTAGACAAAGCTCCTGAACGAGCTATCGTCATACTGCATGCCTGCGCCCACAATCCAACAGGGACTGATTTATCCCATGACCAGTGGAAGGAATTGGCACTCTTTATTAAGGTAAGCCCATTTTTGATTACTTGTAACTTACTTGCACTCAACTAAACAAATGTTTAGACGGTTTCTTCCAGAGATCGATACTAAGGTTTGTATATAGATTTAACACTTCACATTCATTGACATACATGTTTCAACTACTGAAAACAAGTAGGTTGCTTATATGAGTCGTTAGTATATGAGGTTTTCTTAAAGACCAAGCTACATGATAATCAAAGTGTCATGAATTGAAAATACAGTTTTATATGATAACTTTAGGGAGCCGTTTTAACTAATTCAAGGTGCTCTCAACAAGACGTCTGGTGTCAGTGAAACAGTTTGTAAAGTTTAGCAAACATCAACTAGAAACATTGAGGCATCTTGAAAGTTGAATCAGTCAGCTGTCTCAACAACGTCGACCAGATTGTCCAGTGCTCTGTGGCCGGCGACCTAAGATCCCCAGAGCTTGGTTCCTTACAGGTTACCAGACCTTGCACATATAAACTTAAGTTAAAATAAAATATAGCCACCGTTCCACACTATACCAATACAATTGTAGGATTAGACAGTTTCTTAATCGCACAATTCTCGAATCTTTCCATCAATATTGTATACAAATGGCAATTAAAGAAAAATGAAGTTGAGTTGTTGTCTGGGGGAACTTTTACTTCAGGTCCTAGGATGATATGTCATGAAGTTCACCAGAACTCATACAATCTAAGTCGAACATAGTCATTTGGGAATGGATGTCTGTTAATACGGAATGTACTTCTTACATTCAAGACAAATCACGGTTAAAAGACTAATGGTAGTCTTTGCCTGCACTCATTCTCCATTGTACACTGCTGAAAAGGGTCAAAACACTTGTGTAGTTGTAAGTCCTGTTGGTTGTAACAGATAGTGTCAATTCGTCTATTGTAAAATCCAGATCGACTTGTACCAATGTAAGCTATTTTCAACGCTATCGTGACATTAGTCTGACTGCAGAGGTTCGGTTTACATTTAGTTAGTAAGTGTAATTCTGTCTTATATTTGTGAAACCCGGTTGTCCTGAGCTAAAGTCTCACCAGCTCTCCTTATTAGACCACTGTTGTCTTCAAAGATTAACTCACATGATAGTGTCATGTTAATAATGCTAAAGTCCAGCAATCTGTATTCGGACAGTGACAACAATTCATTTAAAATCATTGTCTTAAAACGCTGTCTATGTTTGTTTTGTCATGATATATCAATGTTATTCTTTTGAGGAATTGTTTGTTTATGTCATAGTTGAGAAGAAAAAGCTTATTTGCTATACCAAGATTTATATGCTTAAATAATAAGTAATGTATACACTTTCTTAAATGCCAGTGTTCGTTACAATCCAAATTATTATTGTGTGCACATCTAGCATTTTGTTGCTCACTAATAAATAAGGGCTGCGTTCGAATTCTTCCTAATTGGTTTGTAGAAATGATGATATATGTACGAATGTACAAGTGTTTCGTCGAAACGCTTGTTCATTACTTGGTTCGACTGAAAGTCACATGAACGCACTCGGTCAGCGTATAACAGTATCTTCAACTTTTTAATTTCATTTATATTATCATATCAAATTGTGTTGATTATTTTCTAGAGTAATATTAAGGTTTAAAACTTCCATCTAAATGTGCTTGCTTGACTTTACATAGTTTTTCTTTGTCTATGTGAACAAATGCATTTAGTGATAAAAGCTTTTGGAATATCTCTTTTTTATTATTTATTTTGAAAAGATTATGATCATTTCTGCTGTATTGAAAGTTAACTGTGAATTGAGCGTTATCACATTATTTGAGATAATTAATTCATGCTTTTTTGATGGTTTACCCACTTATTTTATTTTTTCAGGAAAAGAAACTTTTCCCTGTGTTTGACATGGCTTATCAAGGATTCGCCAGCGGAGATCTAGACAATGATGCATGGGCTGTTCGTTTATTTGCTTCAATGGGAATGGAGATGTTTGTCGCTCAATCATTTTCGAAAAATTTTGGGCTTTATAGTTAGTTTTGTATTATTATTATTATTTTTTTATTACTTTTAGCTTTTGTAAAATATTACGTTCATTTTAATAACTGAAAGTTAATCTATGGACAGTTACACTTACAGAAACTTCAGTAGTCTTCTTTGACTGAAACATCTGACTAATTTTCTCCAACGCCATTATTCCTATGTCGTAGTTAATAAAAATAAGAACTATCTATTAACCTAAAGAATTTGCTACTTTATAACCGAGATTTCAATCACAGTTGTAGCTGAATTCCTTACAACTATTTATCACTTTGGGGCCTTTTTGTCTTAAGATAATATCTGTGCTTACCCGTTTTCAGCAACTTTCATTCTGGTACCGTCCAGAAATATCCTTCAGAATTTCTTTGGTAGTCGCAAGTTGTCTGTAGGTTACGGAACTTACGGTTTGTTTACATATATATATATATCAGATGAACTTCGCTTTGAGATAATCTCAAAATTTGCCTTTCTTCTGTTTTCAACTAAACTGTAACACTTTGATTAATTAAACTCAGCCATATTTTAGATCTGGCTATAACTTCCGCCTTCAAGCAATACATCGACATGCTGAACCTCAACTCCATAGCTTTACATTTTTAGACGTGCCTACTCAGTTTACAAAAAATGCAGTACATTTTGTTCAAAGTGGTCCCGAAACAGTCATTTCATTTTATTATATTGTACTATATTCTCTAGCATATATTAATTTAGGCTACAAATCAACACATTTACAATGGTATTCTAATTCTATCTCGCTCACTCCGAACATGCTGGCTAAAAACACTTTAGCTGTAAATCACTCAAATGTTAAGAAATTGGTCGTAGGCTCTAACTAATCTCTATCGAATTCAAATTAAGTAGTCAGATGCCAGCAGTAGTCTTCACATCATAAAAGCTTGACTATGACCTTGGCACGTCAACCTTAACATGATAAGTTACATAAATAATCAACTACTCTTATCAGCATATCGTACTAATTTACAAACAGCAATATTAAATTTTTGATTTATTGTTTTTTGGGCTTACGTGCACACTCTATTTTGAACGTAGAACCATATAAACTAGTGCGGAAAAATAATTCTGAAAGCTTTCAAATATGTTTACTCCATTAACTGTCAATAATATTAACTTTTAAAATTTTTGGGTGCACTTTAAATCACACTACAAATTACAGAAAAAAATATATGGACCTAATAATGCTTGTATTTATCGGTCAGTTGATTAAAATTCATCGCATAATCTAAATGCACTCCATGTAATACTTTTCTTTCAATCGAATTAAAATAAGCTCGATTGCTGTTGGTGTACTTGAGGACTAAAACTTCCCAGTAGTCAACTGCAACTGAATCAAAAAATAAATTGTATGGATACCTTTTCAGTAAAACAATGATCATTTCAGGCTTCAACTAGTAATCATATCACAAAAATGATGAGTATAGATAGCTGAATTAAAATTAGAAAATACATTCTAAATCATGTTTGATGCATTAACATTAACACGTGTAATGATGCCTTTAAAGTATTTTTACTTGAAATGAGCTTCTAACCCCATTTCACGTGATATTATTTCCTTTCTTTGTATCGATCACACACTTATGTAAGGAATGTTCACTGTTGTGATTCTTGCTCATCCTAATCATTTTAAAAAGAACTGTATACATGATTCACGTAGTCCAATTTATTACTTCTAATCTTTGTTGTAATTAAGATTTATTTCTAGTTCTGTTACAACGAACATTTAATTGTTACATTATACAATATGTCACATTTTAATCTAACATAGTCATAATATTTTAGCATGAACTAATATGGCCTTTGATTTTATTTACCCAAAATCCATTTGATTTCAAATACACTTCTCATGGAAGACTGTAGCTTTTCAATTTTAGTAGTTTTTGTGATATGTCACATGTAGATAACAGTAACATTTTTTCATATTTGGGAAGTGTTAGTCATATATTTTGTTCATTCTAATCTAATTGCGAGCGTATGTATATGATTGTGACTGCACGTTTCATGGTTTTATTTTACTGTCAAACTTATTAGAAAAGTTGATTCGATATCGTTCAAGTTGTTTGACCATTGTTATCTGTATTGTCATATTAGTACCAAACGCTAGAAACGTTACTTAACTATTCAACAAACAATATTATTTGTTCTGTTATTCATCGAATAATATAAATGATCGTCAATACAACTTGCTGAACTGTCGTTATCTTAAATCCATTATGATGACTAACATGAATCCTAGTGTAGTATTAATTTCTACTTATTTTCAACTTCATTCACTTCACCTAGATTTTTTTCTAAGTATGAGGTAATGGTTCATCTGACGGTTGAAGTGCTAAATGAGATATACATTTAGGAATAAAACAGAATTGTTTGTTTTGGTGGGACTGCTAAATAAAATAATGCCAATTGATAGCAGATATTTAATCACTAATTTCTCTTTGGGTAATGTACTTACTTAAATAATAAAGTCGAACTTTATATAAACACGTTTCGGTTTATTCAAAATGTACTACTCACCTCTGCATAGATGGAGATATCAAACTGAGTATTAATACAAGAAATAAAAAAATAGCACAGAGCAATACAATATCCCATATTTGAAATGAAATTAATATTAGGGTTGATTCTAAACCTAAGCATTACTGAAGCCTATTATTTACTCTTGAAGCATAGGTTATCTACTAAGAATTTGCAACCAACTCTATCATATACTCTCATTTCTGTTTGCCGTTAAGGGCTATTCATTCTTGTGATGTCTGCCTCCAATTCCTGACTCTGTATGGTATTTGGTCTGCATCTTTTTCGTTTGTCTTGAAGATTCTGGATTAGGACTTGCCTTTCAATGTTGTATCTAATGATTTGCGTAAAGTGTGTTTCATCGATTTACAGCCTCTCTTCCTAATTTCCTCTTCAGCTGTTGGCTGGTTTGTTCTCTGCCACAGCAAGCTATTGTTGATGACTTTTGACAAATGGATCTGGGATATGCTGCATAGACAGCTGCTTATAAATATGTGAACTGTTTTAGTAATGTTTGTAGTAGTTCTCCAAGTTTCAGTCAGCTCCATACAATAGAATGTTTCTATGTCCTTGCTATTGTTGATGAGTTGTGTTGTTGCCATTGATTATTCTCGGTGATTGTGTTGATGTTCATTGTAGTACTTTTAACTGATACAGTCTTGTGGCAGATTGTTTTTCTAAGTTAAGTTATTTTTTCAGTACTTGTCTACTTCCTGAAAACGGTTTACTTCTGCATGAAATGAGTTAGTTTCAATGTTATGGCCTTTTCTATTTAGTTCAGTAAATCTGTAACTGTTGACAATAGGAAAGAAACTTACCCATAATTAAATATTTTAAGCTTGAGTTATGTAACATAATATAAAAAGGTACCAATCTCAGACTTGTAGTGTTCGAGTTGAAGATGACTGTGAACCCGTCTTCCAACCAATAACTTTCGGGTCTTAAGTGTTATCCTGTCGTGAATTAATAATAAACGAGAATGAAATTGTTCAGGTGAAATAAGTATATTTGCTGACAAATTTGTGATATCGGAATAATACCGAAATCGTGTCAAAAAAATGAGCTAAAGGGACAAAACAGCAAAAGCAAGATCGTTTGTGTGCAGAAGCAAATATTGCTACTGTTCACATTAAACTGTACCATCATATAGGAAATATAATCACTTGTTTGCACTCGCTTTTCATACTGGTTCGTGGCGCCACCACATCCGTTTCTCCCCCTTAAATAAGTTGTTTGAAAGACAGATGATATCATTTTGCGACAAAAGTAATTGGTCTAAATCTTTATGTACTTCCATACTTCGATTAACAGGTATGACCTATTACACTTTAGATACCATGAATTTACTCCTCTTGCTCGTTGAAACTTTAGTTGTTTAATCTGCTTGTTGGCTTACTTGAATTCCTTGTAAAATTACTTATAGAATTAATTCACCTCGCATTGCGTGCTTGTTAAACATTTGGTTTATGTTGTGATGGAATAAACCTTTACAAAGTTCTCTGAAACTTATCCACCTTTAGAAATCATAGTAACGATTATCAAAGCGATTAATGTACCAAGTATATGAATTGCCATAAGAATATTGCCCTCAAGGTCGCCTAGTTATTACTTCTGTCAGATTAATATTTGTCTTCCAAGATTGTGTTAACTGCATTTACTCAATATTGTTTGCTCGTTATTTGGCTTTTCACGAGAAATTATAAGCTTTATTGTAAAAGCCAGTTTTTTTATCATTTTATATCAAATTATTTACTGTCAAAGCATCATTATGATTTAATTATATGGTTCAGTTTTGATTCGTAACTAAGGAGTCCAAACTTGTATCTAACATTTGACTCATCACTGTATAACTTCAAATGACAAATGATGATAATAACAGCAACTTTGTAAGCAATGATGTGGATTTAGCAAATAATAATGGATTAATAATATATTCATTATATGACGTTTATTGAAATTTCATCTATTTACTAGAAATCAATATATTTTTATATTCTTTTTTTCAATCAAAACATTTCGGCTTATTTCTAAGGTGCATATTACTATAATGACTAAAATTCTGAAATAAATAATTTCATAGCCTTTTTATTATCATATTTGTAAATTGTGACAATTCATTCACATTAAAATTACATTTTCAAATACTACCAGTTCGTTACCTAGTTTACTATTAAAACAAAACAAAAAATGTATGAGAGAGATATAAGTTTCAGAGAGAGAGAGAGAGAGAGAAAGAGAAGAAAAAATGATACATATTTTTATAAAAACCAAATGATTTTTTCAGATAATATTTAGCTTTGATTAGACTAAACAATTCAACGTAACTTATTGTTTACTTGTTTATGCAACTATTAATTAACCTCACGTGAATCAAACAAATACGAAATAAGCATTTAAATATATAAGATAGTGTATAGAAGGTTATATCGTTGACGCCCACATTTCTTACAATACAAAGCTTCCATCATTTGCCCAATTATTTGTTATGCTGGTACATACAAATATGAATAAATTCAGGATACCGATATATCTAAAATTATAGTCGGTCAGTTAGCTACAACGTAGAATTCGTACGTAATTAGTTTAAGTTGCCATACCACATTAGCATATGGAGATCAAAATGTCAATTCAAATCCCATAGTAGTAGAGATAGTGGAAGTGTCAGTGGCAATAGAGAAAACTGGGTTTCGAAGATATTGTTCCAGGAGTATAATCTAGTGAAATAAATTATGAAAAAAGATAAAAGTCTTGAGGAACTCAGATTAGAATTTGAGAGAACGCAAAAAATTGATGCACCAGCGCCATACAATGTCTCTAACGTTTGGTTACCGTTGTGTCGCCCACCCCAACCTGGTAATCTACACCTACTTAAATGGCTCAGTCCAGTTGTTAATAACTTCAATAATTTGTGACATTATTTGGTCTGGCTGCCCCTAGCTTTCTTCCAACCTACTCCTACATCACAAAACACCGCTCATCCCAACCACTTTAACTGATGAAGCTTCAATACTTCATCTATTCATTTGCCATTCTTACCTAATACCCTTTCCCTAACAATGACATTGCTTACTTGAAAGTACGAGGATATGCTGGCAATGGTTCTAAGACACTCGTGATCGAATACTGGTAACCTGCGAATATCCTCTGCCTTTGAAGACCAGGTTTCACCGACATGAGGTAGGACAGAACGAACTGATGCGCAGTACACTCGTCTTTTGGTTAGCTGACGGATATTTCGCCTACGCCATAAGTGACGCAAGTTGGCAAAAGTCACTTGGGCTTTCTGCATCCGTTCCGAGATTTCGTCAGACATCAGACCGTAAGCACTGATGAGACTCCCGAGATAAGTGAAGCGGTCTGCACACCCGACGACGTCAATCCCAATCACTACTTCAGGTGCCAATGCAGGCCAACCCTAAAGCGAAATTTTGCATTTTGACGGGGAGAATTACATATAGAACATGCTTGTATTATTGTTTAAGGTAGTCAGAATACTCTGAACTTTGTTGGTGTCTTCATCAACTAGGGCTATGTTATAGGCATATTCTAAGTCAACAAGCGAGTCGAATGTGGACAACCCTATCGAACACCACTTGAAGTAACCGGTTCTGATGACAGTTTCCCATAAGCTCAGACTCGACCAGTAGTGTTCGAGTCGAGAGCTTGTATAAGGTTACTGCACTCTTCTGGTACTCCTTTCAGTGACAGCCACTGCCACAGAACTTCACGATCGACAGAAACAAATGCCGCCTTAAGGTTGAGAAGTACTACTATCGTGGTATGTCTGAACGTGTATCTATGTTCTAGGACCCGATTAAGAGTGAATATGTGCTCTATATAGCCACATCCAAATCTGAAATCAACCTGGTCTCTAGTTTTCTCTTCACGAGCTTTAGTTAGGCATTTAAGTATTATCGAGGCTAACAGTTTAGACACTATATTAGTTAAACTGATTCTTCTGTGATTGTTACAAGAGGACTTTTGTTCTTTCTTATAAATTGGGACAATCAGATTGAGACCAGTCAGATGGGATTGTGTCCAGTTCCCAAATTCTACCTAAGATCTCAGTCAATCTAACTGCTAAACTGGACCACCATCCTTAAAAATCTCACGGGTTAGCTTATCAGGGTCTGCTCTAAAGTTATAGGATACTAGACCTAGGAAGTTGCTTGTATTTGTAATCGAATAATAAGCTCAGTGTATGAAATGACATTTGCTCCACGTGACTATGGTAATCACTGACTATCCTGAATACTACACCTCACCGGGTCTCATCTCACTATACGCCTGTATTTAGTGAGACTATTATCAAAAGAGCACATGGAGCCATATACTAAACCCAAAATAACTATACTTAGTCATGTGTTTTTCACTGTGGTCATAGTTGAATCAAAATTTCGTAACTAAAATTAATAATCTAAGCAACACCTTAAGTATAACTCTTTTTTAAATTCCTCTTTATCAGTATGATTCAGTAAGCTGATATTATTTAACGGCTGAAAACCAAACAATTCAGTATTTAAACTATAATAACTAGCATTGAATATGTATTATTTTGGAAGTTCAAATGAAAAAAATGAATACAGCCTTCAACTGATTCAATTTTTATGTTTCCAGGGAATCAACATCATACCAACAAAAATCAATCTTTATAATACACTCATTTAATAAATATATGCTACTGTACTCAACTTAGTCACATTACTCGTTTGGAGGTTATTGATACTACCAGTTTGTCAGAACCAAGTAGGTTTTCCCAAGGTTCGAGCATTCAATCTAATGGCTGAAATCTGAGTTCTTCCTTTACCAAACCATCACTTTGTTTTGGTAAAATAAAATGTATGAAACCAACCATAAATAAACAGATTTGGTCCCAAAATACTGATTCTTCGTTCAGAAACTAGTAACAGTAGCGATTAACGTTTTTCATTGTGTGCAAATTTATTCCGTCGAGTTATATTTTTATAAATAGTTCTTTTTTGATAAGTTATTGAAGTACATTAATGTGATCAAAAGCATCCTTTGATGACACTTTTAATCACAAAATCTGATATCGTATAGGTGAACTACTGAAAACGTAGAACCACAAAACAGCTTTGTTTACAGCTTGTAAATGATACGCATTTACGATTCCAGACGAAATCAAAATCAAGACATCCAAACATTTTGATGAACTTGATATTCCAGTCATCCGAAATTTTCACTCCAAACAATTTGCATTCACCAAAATAATATGTATGCTGTTGTTGTCGGTGCGCTGTTATAAAGTCTCAAACTAGTATGAAACAGCTATCCATTATGCAAATATATTCAACCATATTATTTTTTGTATTTGTTTTCTTAATTCTTATTATATTCTACAAACTGTTTTCATATGATCATGTCATCAAAGTAATCTATTCAAATTAATATGTTGTCATTGATTAGTAAGCATTTAAAAAATAGGCTTTTTCTCTTTAATGGGTAATAGATTTATTACTAATTCAAAAAATGTAAGGGCGAAATAAAAACTTTTGCATTAATTGATTATTAAGTAGTGGCCAAATTTATATTTCCTTAGTTTTTAGTGCCAATAAAACTCTATCAATCAATTTGCAATATGGTCGCTAGTCTAAGTGGCTTGACATTGCGTGTACCATATCTTGATGTTGGGTGCTTGGATGTAGTTGCCAGAATACCCTGAATTTAGATTTCATATTAGTTGACACTCGTCAGTAATGTGTACCTATCTTAATCCATAGAATTCTATCATCATTAAGGACTAAGCAAACATGACACTGGCGATTATTCAATGATCAATCATTGCAATCATCTCAATTCCACAAAAAGTCAGTCACTGTGAAACTAGATGACTTTGGTTCGAATCCTACAGTAAACATCATCGTCCTCATAACTCCAGGTATATCGTGTTCACGAAAACCAACCAACACACGAAACTTATATTTTTCTGTTGACTGCTTTCAACCGTCTAACATCAGATTATTTTCCTTTAAACATTATCATTTTCTAGTCCTCTATTTACTTAAGATATATAACGATCTTTTGGAAAATACACTAACACAGGAAAATCATCGAAAATGACTATCCTACGACGTTGACAATCACAACAATCGAAAAAGTTCCCTACAGTCCTTTACTAGTCTATTTATGAACAACGTATGCTTCTGCTGAGATGCTGGAGATAAAATCATTTACTGTAGCTTTGTCCCCTGGATGGTTTTGAATTTCATATTGGCTTCTCTTGTCGACTTCTGATTCGTGGCCGGCTTTTCCTAACTATATCTTCATGCGTTACTGTTCCTGACTGTTGAAAGAAGCCTAATTCTGGTCTTTTAAATTCATCTATGAAGTGGAAACTTGTACACAGGCTTCAAGAATTTATCGACCTAAGCAGCGTGAATAATTTCTTATTCTGTCATGATCTTAGCCTTCTTCCTTATAAACAGAGGTGGATAGTGGCTAGCAGTAGAATCCAGGACGCGTATTTTTCCGTTATAACTGGTTCACGATAGATAAAATTTCAGTAAAACAAACTATGCATTATATACTCTGTATCGTAGTGCAGAAATATGAAAATTTTGTTTCTACACTAGAGAATAGAGCATATAATGCATCGTTTGTTTTAGTGAAATAAAGCTTTTTCGAATACCTAAAAACTGCATTCATTACCTACCAGGTCGGTTTATGTTTTAATCGTCCGTTTCAATGGAATCACTTATACTTTGATATGAACCGTTCTTCTAGAGTTTAAGCCAAAAGATATGATTAGTAAACATAGTATCGTATGATTTCTTACTAATTATTCTTCTGGTCAATATTCATAAGCTTTTGATGCCGTTCTTTATTGCATTAGCTGTTATCCAAATAATAACAAATTGTTTTAAATAAGCAAAAACTTTTCTGATAAAATATAAATAGTTTATTTTGTAATTGAATAAACTATTTATATATTTTGTCATTCATTCTATGATCTCTATTAGTGTTTAACAAAAAGATCAAACGTATCGTTTGAATTTGTGTAGTTATTTTTGTTGACAACTATTTTCTTAAAAGCATAATTCTATTGAACGTTTTTTATGATATACAAGAATTGCTATTAAAAAACTTGTACGTATTAACCACTTTCGCTCATAAAATATAGTCTAATTTCCCAACCATATTATTTTCTCTCAATATAAACTAAAATTCCAACTCAAAACCTTCAATCTTGTGTGCGGACGCCTAACCACTGGACTGATATCTAAAGGGTTGTTAATGTCTAACTTCTATCAGTTCACGGTCTTGTGTAACCTCACCTACTGTCTTCAGTGAGCAGTTATGTGGTCCAGAGGTTAGGCGTCCGCGCGCAAGATCGAAGTTCCCGGAGTCGAATCTTGCGAGTTGCAGGAGCTTCGGATGCGCAGTGCTGATGAGTATCATACAAGGACCAAATTTCCGTCCAGTGCTTTCAGGTTTCTAATGGTGGTCTAAAGTTGATCGAATCATAATTTCAAATATATATAACAACCATCTATTGTTTTACACTTTTATCTTATCTTAACTGTTCATATCAGTACAACTGTTTTTGTGCAATGTGATTACTCGTATAACCGAAATACTATCTATTTCCTGATAAGATATTTGTTATATAGCATTCTGATTGACGGGTTACTTGTGGTTACCTCTCATGGTAGAATAATTCATGTGTATTTAAACAATACTATATGACTAAAAATAAGTTTATATAACAATAAGATTCTGAAACCCGATTTTTGAGAGTTCTGTATTAAATTCAACTTAGCTGAGTTTAAAAAGCACTGGGCCATAATGTGTGAACTAATGCAAAATAATTGAAGATCATTTAACTGCAACAAAACTGAATCGTCACTTTTTATATTCACTCGTTCATTACTACCCTTTTTCATTATTTAATTCTTCTGGTATCTAGAAAAAGCATTATCCACTTCCAACTAATCTACTTAACACTAGTTAGTTTTAGAAAAATGGCTTCTGTTAAATGATTCCTATCCATACTACTACTGCTGACTTCCCTATGTTTTTAGTCTTGTATGTTGATTGAGTGTTTTTTTTTCTTGTTTTAACTTTTAAGTAAATTGGTTTGTAACCAAAAAAGTAGTTATTGTCATTGGTGATCTAGGAGTTTTCGTGGTCAACGTCTTGAATGGTTTCTTAGTGTTCCTGATTAAGCCATTATTAAATAAATTTCTCATATCTGTATCAATATTCGAAAGACTTAATGACGTAGATTGTATATTTAACGCACGTATACATATAACCTGAGAATGAGCGTATTTTTTTCTGACCATTCATGTATACGTATTTACCGAATATGTTTAATTCGGTCGCATAAGTGCTTTATTCTTAATCAATTATTGATATTCATTGCAGATGAACGTGTTGGCAATCTACTATTTATCACACAAGATCCTGAAACTACATCACATGTAAAATCACAAGTGAAATTATTAATTCGTCAAACTTGGTCTAACCCACCACAACATGGTGCATTAATAGTTGCTACTATACTAAATAATCTTTCACTTTTCAATGAATGGTAAGTGTATGTGAACATCTTTTTTCTCATAGATAATAGTTAATTTTATAATCAACATCAAGGATTAACTTTAGTTAGACAACCATTGATAACCAAGAAGCACTGGGGATTTCGCAGTCTAATCCATCATAAGAATTCCGTATGATGTTGACTATCTTCTCAGGCACCTCGTAGTATCGAAGATGCTTCCATAGTGTTGTCCTATCCACACTATCAAACGCTTTCCCGTATTCATTGAAGTTGATGTAGAGTGGTGAGTTCCACTCAATTGATTGTTCCACAATGATCCGTAATTTTGCAATTTGGTCGGTACACGCTCGATCCTACAAAATACAGCCTGTCGACCTCAAAGTTGGGCGTCTACGAAGTCCTTCATTCTGTTTAACAGTACCCTGTTGAAGACTTTGCCTGGTATTGAGAGAAGAGTGATGCCTCTGTAATTCTCACACTTGCTGAGATCGTCTTTTTTTGGTATTTTGATGAGGTATCCTTCTTTCCAGTCTGATGGTACTTGTTCTTCATCCAAAATCTTGTTGAAGAGAATGTGAAATATTTTTGCAATTGCTTCCTTGTCTGCTTTCATTGCCTCTGCTGGAATGTTGTCTAGTCCCGCTGCTTCGTCGCTCTTGATTTGTCTGATGGCCATGCCGATCTCTTCAATTGTTGATGGGCCAACATCGATTGAGGAGTCCAATCAATCAGTAGCAACGTAGAACTTCGTACGAACGTACGTACGTACATCAGTTCATGTTGCTATACCATATTAGCACAGAGATTTAATTGTCAATTCAAATCCCATATTAGTAGAGGTAGTAGGAGTATTAGCAGTAATCGCAGAGATACGGGTTTGAAGATATTATTCAAGAAGTAGAATCTAGTGAAACGTATTAAAAAAGATAAAGATAAAGTGATGAGGAATTAAAAAGTTTAGGATTTGAAAGAACTCAAAGAATCGATGAACGTGCGCTATTGCAAACGGTTTTGAGCCATGCCATTCACGGTCTCTAACCATCGATTACTAACATCTCGCGGGTCCCAATCAGGTAGTCGACACCTACCGACATGACTCAGTCCACTTGTCAGTGACTTCATGGATTTCTGCCATGATTTGGTCTGGCCGCTCCTAGCTTTCTTCCAACCTCTTCCTACACCGCAAAACATAGCTCGACGAGGCAGTCGGTGGTTCGTCATTCGCAACACATGTGCCGACTACCTCAACTGATGAGGTTTCAATACTTCATCTATTGACCTGCCATCCTTACTTAGTGCCCGTTTCCTAACAACTGCATTGCTTACTCGGTCGCCCAAGGATACACGAGCAATTCTTCGGAGACACCTATAGTCGAAAACCAGTAACATACGAATATCTTCTACTCTCACTGACCATGTTTCACAACCATAAAGTAGGATATAGCGAACTACTGCGCAGTACACTCGTCATTTAGTCAGCAAATGGATATCTCGCCTACGCCATAAGTGACACAGGTTGGTAAACGTCAATCGAGCTTTCTGAATCCGTGCTGAGATTTCGTCACCATTCCATTAGCCGTTAAGACATTCGTAGGTTACTAGTCTTCGATCATCGGTGTCTCCGAAGCATTGCTCGTGTATCCTTGGACGACCGAGTAAGCAATGCTATCGTTAAGAAACAATTTCTAGGTAGGGTTGGCAAATCAATAGATGAAGCATTGAAACTTCATCAGTTGAGGTGGTTGGGACATGTGTTACGTATGCTTAACCACCGACAGCCTCGACGAGCTATGTTTTGTGGTGTAGGAGTAGATTGGAAGAAAACTAGGGGCGGCCAAACCAAAACATGCCACAAATCCATGAAGTCACTGACAAGTGGACTGAGTCATGTTATTATATGTAGACTACCTGGTTGGGGTCCGCGAGACAAAAGTCACCAATGGTTAGAGACCTTGAACGACATGGGTCAGAATCGTTTGCAATGGCGCAGGTGCATCCACTCTTTGTGTGCTTTTTAATTCTAACCTTCTGAATTCCTTATAATCTATATCTTTCTCCTTCTAAATTTATCTCACTGAATTATACTTTTCGAATCATATCTTTGCTCCCTGATTTTCTCCATTGCTGCTAATAATTCTACTATCTCTATCACTCTTGGATTTGAATTGACAGTTGCGTCTCTGTGCTGACGTGGTATGGCAACCTGAACTGACGTACTTATGTACGAAGTTCTGCATTGTATCTGTCTGTCTGTCCATTAGCACTGATGAGACTCCCGAGATAAGTGGAGCGGTTTACACGCTCGACTACTTCACTCCCTATCACTAGTTTAGGTACCGATGCAACTCACTCTTTTAGCAACATTTTGCATTTCGAGGGGGAAAACCGCATCCCGAACATGCTTGCATTGTTGCTTAGGATAGTCAGAAGACTGCATTTTGTCAGCATCTTCACCAAATAGAATTATGTCATCGGCATGTTCTAAGTCAACAAGCGACTTTCCTGGTAGAAGGTCCACTCCTGAAAATTCAGACGAAGGAGCATGTCTAGGACGAAATTAAATAGGAATGGGGTAAGTGGAATTGGAAGTCCGTGGATGCGGCTTTGGTTTTGGATGGGTTCGGTGGGGCTAGTTGTTTCAAGATTTCTTTAAAGTGACGTATCCACGTGTTTTCCTGTTCCTCAATGTTGTTGATTGCTTTACCTTCCTTGTTTTTCACTGGTCGTTCTGGTTTACGATAGTTTCCAGCGAGCCTCTTTGCTGTACCGTACAACTGTCTCATGTTTCCTTCTCTTGCAGCCTTTTCCGCCGTCACCGACAGATCTCCCACATATTTTCGTTTGTCAGCTCTGATGCTCTTCTTCACTTCCCTGTTTGCTTCTGTGTGTGCAGCTTGTGCCTTAACTTCCTCTGCTCTTGTTCGGCTGACGTTGATTGCTTTCTTCTTGTTCCTCCTTTCTTCAATTTTTTCAAGAGTACCAACAGAGATCCATTCCTTGTGATGGTACTTCTTGTGACCCAGAACCTAGTGACATGTTGAAGTAGTTGCCTCCTTGGTCTATTGCCGGTTGTTTCCTCTCCAATGAATAGATCTTGCAAAGCCTGGACCCTAAATGTGTTTTTGTGCTTGTTTGGACAGCATCGGTGCAACTCCGTGTGCATGTGAGGCATTTTCTTCATGGCCGGAGTATAACAGCAGCTTTCCTGAAGCTAGTCTTAGTTGTCCAACCTGCGTCCAATGTGTTTCACTGATTCCAAACACTTCTAGGTTGTATTTTTCATTTTTGCAGCAACTTGAATAACTCTTCCGGTCTCCCACTCTGTATGAACATTCCATTAACCTAAATTAAGGGTTGCCCTGGTTGTCAGAAGAGGCATCGGCCCCGTGACTTCTGAAGGAACTCAGCTTTCATCATGAAACGTCATAACTCTTCTGAAAGGAAGACCTAACTCCCAAGGCAGAGTTTAAAGTGGTTTGAATTATTTTTTCTGGTTAGCGGTTTTTAGCGAGTTATTTTTCTAGGGGATGCGGTCTCTGACCCCGTGCCTAACTCTCCTTCTTTATCTGAACTTGGGATCGGTAGTAGCCCTAGAAGGGCTCCAAGCCGAGATTTCTTCGTAATATATACCTTATAAGAGCTAAACTCTGATTTACTCATATTTGGTCGGTTAATTTCAGTCATCATTTAAGTTTATGATGATCTATACATCGAATTCATTTTTTCCATATTCCTTGCAAAAATGTTTCAACATTAGAGTAATTTTCAACTATGCTAATTTTAAACAAATACTTCAAACTATATTCCTTAGATATGTATACAGATTATTTCACTTCATTTTACAGTAACTTTCTCACTACTTATTAAGCTAATATATTATTTCGAAGACACCATGATTAGAGAGTTAAAACAAATATCCCATTGAAGACTACCATTTCGACAACATTCAAAAGTTGTACAAATGTACACATGTATGAAACAAATAATAATAATAATAACAATAATAATGCCGAATAGTTTTCATATGCATCTATATCGAAAGTGGAAATCATCAAATGGGAGGTAACACTAATGGGATAGACTAAATGAGTCATCAGACTGACTAGAAGTCCAAGGTCATATAAGAAATTGACGGTTAAAGACAACGTGAAACATTTTGCTGGGATTTTTATTGGTAGATAATTATAAAGATAACCATAAGCAGCTGTTGGTGTATGAATGAAGCCAATAGTGTTTTATGACTATAAAAATAGTTTATGAATACTCAAACCAGTTGTCATTTAGAGTTGTTAGTTTTGACTTGAAAAAACTACGTTGTACGAATGTTTCAGACTAAAGATCGGTCTTCTATTGGATTAGCCATTATAAATGTAATTTTCGATAAACATGGTTTGTGATTATCGTATATAATAAAATTACTCAAGCGTATGTAGACTTCGAGAGCTTCACCAGATATGAAATGAAACATGAAATTCATCTCACACGGATAATTAATATAGTTCGAATAATATTTGCGGTAGTAAAATAAATCTTACCTTTTGATAATAAAATGAAATGTTACATAATTGTTACGAAGTTGTAGTTAGATGTAAAGGTGATATGAGGCTAATGACTTTCCTTTGTGTACGAACGTTACTAATCATGATTGAATAGATACATCGTGTACACCTGACCACGATAAAGTGAATACAGGTTATCATGTAGGTCAATTTGTTTTGTTTTACGCTATTAATGAAAGGGAATTCGTAAACAAAGGCATTACTTGAACTAGTATGACTTAAATCTCATCATTGCTTGTAGTTAAGTTAACACGAGTATTATCATCATTAATATTATTATGACTGAAATGATCATAGCTGTTATTTCAGGTTGTAAGAAATAAAAAAAGCACATTTATTTGATGTGACCTGTTTAATCATTATTCCGAAATTCTAAACTCAATATCAGTGTTTGTATTTTATGAAATCATGTGATGAATATTCGTTTTAAAGTATTTTAATCTTGTTAACAAAATTCAGCAACTTAGATACTATCATGTTTCAACAAATATCACCTGAATTATGCTAACCATCGACATTCTGAGGTTCATGAACAGAGTTTAGAAGCCTAGCTAAATAAAAGATTATTTATAATAAATCAATAAGAGTAAGTTATTATGTTGTTGATCAATACTCATCACAATGGAAACGCCTAATTACATTCTAAGATTAGTTGACCTAACAGTTCAGAGTAATAATTTTGTTTCCCAGTCAAAGTATTGTATAACGCTTTGGGATCCAAAATAAATAATGATTAAGATGGTAAATACGTGTAGAACATATATGATAATTTCAATTAAATCAAGTTTTCTGTTTCTTACGAAATTCGCCTGAAGTGATAAGTTTGTTTCCCATTCAGTTGATATTGCATGTACTATTGCAAAGCGAATAGATATCCTGCGATTGCACTTCTTAAGCGACTGTTCATTCTGCTCGCTTTACTAGAATTCATCTCCGAAAATGATTACCTTAAATATCTTCGTCAAATCACATTTACTAATTACTAGTAAATATGATTTCTTCAATTATTTTATATTAGAACAACACATACTATATATCAGATGAGTGTAAATAATTAAATGATGAAGAATAGAAATGGAAATAAGTGGAAAAATAACAAACAAATACCGGATGTGAAAATAATATTCATAGAAATAAAAAATTAAAATCGTGAATCGGTCATTGTTAGACCACCATTAGGAACCAGGAAACGCTGGACGACCGTATGGGACTCTTCAGAAGTGGATATTCACGAACCCACTCGTGGAATCGAACCTAGGACAGATATTTCGTGACTATTTATGATGTTTATCTAGCTTACTTTCGACTTGCAGGTTTCGACGGTTTCACTACCAAACTCACTATGATAAGAAGTGCGTAAATAAAAATAGTGGTTTATGTTTATTTACTTAAAATCAGTTTACATATATTCATTTTTCATTTTTCGTGAATTTCTCTCAGCTTCAAGAAAAAGGGAGACTATTAAATAATTCCATCAGGTGACTCTAGAGAGAGCCTTAGTTCGTCATTGTCTAATCGCACAAATAGACGAAATGACTAAAGTTACTACATCTCAAACATCTAAACCAATCACTAAAACCCTTTTCTTCTCTAATTGGTCGAAACAACTTGCACTCTGCACAAACTTGATTGTCACTATCATCTAATACTTCGCTGTAGACAATACCCATAATCTGCGATACATGCTTATGCAGTTACCAGTTTCATTATATTGCAAACAATAGGCTTTGAAACTGCAACGCGGTGACTGCATTCCAAACCGGAAACTTCAGTCACATTCCATGACTTTCATGAAAATGATATACCTCCCAGTGTGGTTTCGCATTGAAAGGCTAACGATTTGGTCAATGGAAATGCAAATATAATCTCTCATAAGTTGATAAGCATGAGGACTTACACGCCTTTGTAAGTCTGACGTACCTTGAGTATTAAGGATAATCACCTTAGGAACGTCTTTAAATAGTTTGTGATAGCTTTTGGCAGACTTTTGGCAGAAACTGATGAACTGAACAATTTAGAACGGATCACTCCCGATTTGTGCATCTTCATAACCGTGTGAGTTCATTTTATCCTTCGTCAATAGGTTGTTCTCTAGATAACGGAAAAAGGTGTGATTCTTCTGTTCAGTGAGACTAAAATACGAATGGAATCTGGAAATAATATTAATAGACTAACTATTACTTATAGCAACAGTCGAAATGTATTGGTTGACACAAAACCAAAGGCTTCTAGCATAGCCTTCTTGTACTTATTTAGTGCCACTGGTGTAGTGACATTTCCTTATAGTTTCCCTCAATTCCCATGATTTCTGTGAACTGACAAGCTACGTTCTGCAAATCACGTGTATAAACAGCAGCTAGCTGTTTACGTCGAGCTGCATCTTTGCTTCGCCTCCCAGTTAGACAACGTGTACTGCAAAAGTTTCAGAACGGCCTTGTAAATCAACATCAAGAAAATTATAAAACACCTGAAATTCTTGACTGTCTAAGAACACGGCAACGCATGCCGAAGATATCCTTTACGATGATTAGCTCCGTACGTTTCGCAAACAAAATCAGTAACAACAAACACTGCAACCCCTGACAGTTGCAATAGGTGAATGCTCTTAATTTGATCTTCTGATAGAAGCATGTGTTTTGTTCATGAAGAACGCGTCGGCAGTCGTGGCTATAAATCAGTCCATCCACCAGACGAAAACGGCAAGGGATAGACATCCACAACCAGTAGCTAGCCTGATTTAAAGTATACAGGATATTTGGAGGAACAAAGCTTCACATCGATGAAAATATGTTTAGCTGCTGACGATGACTTTTCATTCTGCATTCATATTTAATGATAAAATCTCTCTTTGCTATAGTTATCTCATATAATAAAATGACAGGAAGCTTGATTCCTGTAAAATATTAATTATCAGAATAATCTTCTTCATTTGGAAATCTAACACCAATGAGCATCTCTCGAAACTAATTATCAGCTTTACTATCCGATCTAAACATATGAAACGATGTTTCTTGCAATAAGATTTGTGAAATGCTGCTCCTTCGAATTTGACAGTTTTTATTTATCTGAAAGCAGGCTCTCCACTAGACAATTAGAAATATTATTTTGAGTAGTCGAAGGGTAATGAAGACATTGGTACACAGAAATATAATTTTCCACCCAAAAAATTTATTTCGCGTAAATGGTCCGTTGTTCGGCTCTCAATAGTTGTTTAGCTGAAATTGTTCCCTGATGCAAACTACTCATTTTTAGTCAAATAATTATCAGAATATCGAACTTTCAATCATGCCATAGAATCATTGCAGAAATAACTTGAATGCATCGTTATCAAACGAATAATATGCATTCGTACAAAATCTACTCCAATATTCAGCTATGGATTGTTGGATTTTTATTTATTTGATATGCTACCGATTCCGTCTCACTGCTAATTCCAGCGTATAGTTTTGTATGTTAGTTTGAGAGAAATGACGAATAGCATTCTTCCAGGTTGGAAAATCGGTTCAACGCACTGTCCTTATTTTTGAAAAATGCAAACTAATCAATCCAATCGGAGGTTGCACCGATTGTCATTGCCTGAGAATATAAGATTTGTTATGTTATTAGATTTCTAACATTCTTGAATAAATTAATGTATATTGAAAAGACAAAATTCATCAGAACTTTTCAGCGTATTAATAGAAAGCACTGTAACTAACAATCTGCCAATCACATAATAACTTGATAAAAAAAATTCCAATAAAAAATAACAAAGGTTCTTCGTTGACCTTTAATTTCCGTATAATGTCTTTCTATTTATGTTCTGGTTTATAATTGTATCAATAGTGATTGAATTGTTCACACTGTGTTTAATTCTTTCTTAACCAGCTATAAAATTGTCGATTGTCATGATGATTCTATTTGTCAATGTATTCACACCTCATTTTTTTTACGCAGTTCCTGATCTATTTGTACTATTGTAAAAAGTACGTAGACAAAAATAAAAAGGTCAATTCGACAAATTGAAGGTTAGAGGAAATAAACATAAAGGGAGTTTGAATCTTCGTATAGCAGTCTTCAAATACCTTAGTGTGTATACCTTTGAGTGTTTTTTTCAAAACCTACAAACGTTGAACTAAGATCAGTCTTATGACCTATTTGTTTCAATTGTATTTAGGAACAGAGGATGATAAATGTTTATGATAAAAAGATTATTATGAGAGTAGACAAAAATAGACATTCAGCCCCAGTCTTCGTATTGTTTTTAAACTTAGATATGAAAAAAGTTGGGAGTAAATTTAAAAATATATTTTCATAATTCTTGATTATCAACATCAAATTCTCCAATCTTCAATTAATTAAGCATTACATTTTCCATCTTTCTCGGAGTCACTCATTATTACATTCGTATCTTGATTTAGAATAACTGAAAGTCAACTTGACTCAAATTTAATCTTGTGTCCTGCAGAAGTTCATTTTTCATATACGCTAATCAAAATATTTCTGTCACTTTTCAATTTGATTTCCTATTTTGTTTGCCGAAGATGCGTTGAAGATGGTTAGACGATCTTCTCAGTCTGTACCAGAATCTTCAGTACTGCCACCGTGTTGTTATTTCTAAACGACTTGATCGATATTTTTTGCTAAATTTGCCGATCAGAGTTTCGACTGCAATTTTTTTTACCATACGTTTGCTATTCTACCTACGTCCTAGCACACTCAGCCTTGATCAATGATACATTTTGACAGAAACAATTAATATCGAGCTAACTCAAGCCTACCGGTCCTTCGACGCGCACGCCTTCTATCCACAGCCTAATACCCAAAGCGAAGATTCGAGTCATACTTCTATGATTATATTTCAACCAGCTTATATACCTGATAAACTGAACTGTCTTGCATAATAAAACAGATAATCATAGTTATACACAAACAAGCCAAAAATGCCTGTGGACCGGGAAGAAATGTAAATAATTTAAGAATAGTATAATGCACTAACCTTTTTTAATACACGTTCCCGTTTACCTATCTTTTTTGAATCTTCCTATCGGTGTTTAGAACTGCAAATGATCAGTCCACTCTAGCATATATACATCTTGTGCTGACCGCCTTGCTGTTGTCATTAAGTTACGAACCTTTTAAAACAGTTGAAAGGTGACTAGCAGTTTGATATAGGAGGCGCGTCTTATCCTATTTGGAACTTATCAGTTAGATGTGCCTGCATCCCAGAGTTGATGTTCACCCTGCGATTTCAACGCAGTACCTTTCTCCTCAAAAACCAACGCGTTATCTACCTAGCTACTTAGTTTAAAACGCTACTGACCTAGTTTGATTTATACC
The DNA here is from genome assembly GCA_944470395.2 of Schistosoma turkestanicum. NCBI lineage: Eukaryota > Metazoa > Platyhelminthes > Trematoda > Strigeidida > Schistosomatidae > Schistosoma > Schistosoma turkestanicum. Next base: position 18,457,097 of record OX103972.1, on the reverse strand, counting down.
TAGAGAATTTCGAAAACTGAAGTTACTCGTGTTTATTCATCACAGCGTATTGATAGGATAACGTGTTCTCTGTAATTGTTTTGTGATTGAATTGTTTGTTTTTATTTCTCATTGTATTCTCTATGTAGGAAAGGCTGTGTGGTTACAATGGCCCAACGTATTCGTGAAATGAGGCAAGGACTTTATGATCGCTTGAGAAGTTTGGGAACACCAGGGAATTGGGAGCATATTATTAATCAAGTTGGCATGTTCTCATATACCGGTTTAACATGTAGGTGTGCAAGTTCATTAATTGTATGAATTATATAAATCTACTGAAACGCGTCACATACTTATTTCATGTTATAACTCTAACTACTTAATAATTGGTTTCAGTAGTATACCGTTGTATATTATTTTTATACCGGATATCACAGAAAAGTTTCAAATTTTTATAATGAATAAGAGAACAATATATATTTCCGTTTTAGTTTAATATCATTAATCTGATCATCTATATTTTCCATTATACTGTACAACGAATCTACTCTGGGTTTCAGATAATTTAGGATATCGTGTTTCTTCATGTTTTTTATGATTCACCCTTCTCATTATTTCTGAATTGTTGAATTTATCTATCGCTCTTCATTAAATTCATTCGACAGAATTGGAAAGAGTTAATCTTTACGTTATGTACATCCCACAGCAAAGCTAGTTAATGTAATACTTTCACTACATGTTGAAGACATTCATAAACACCAGTCGTTTTTCCAAAGATATCAATCAGTCCATTCCGACCATATTTCTCATCGAACTTATGAATCCGATTCGTTAGGAGGCTATCCTTTCCATATGAGGCCAGTTTACAATTAAGACACCAAATTAAAGCTATTTTCGCATTACTTTATGCTTATTAATTACTCTGTAATATCACGAATAATATTTTTTCAAACTTGGTTCATCACTTGTTTGGATTGTAAGTACACCATTTCTTAACATAGACTTTGTATATGTGAACCTTTTCTCAATCATGTATGATAGATAACCACTGATATATAGACTTTTTACCTCATTTCCTAACTTCATTTTTACAATTTTAGGAGTTATTGTATTTTTTATTATCAGCAATAGTATTAGCATTATCATTGTTACTACTATTACTGACGGTCCTAGTTACTTGTACCATTCAGTTCAGCCTTAAACTTTGGTATCGATTACCTTAATTCATTCTAGTTATAAATATTATAGCTCATCTTCCTTTGTTTTAGCTCCTCTCCTCATAACCTTGACCATTTTGCAATGGTTGGACTAGATTGTATGACTTACAAATCAATATTTTATTAATCGACTGCACAGTTGATCTCATCCACCATGATTTTTGGTTTGTCTATGAATAAAGGGTGGTGGAAGAACACCCTACTGTTTTTAAACCGCAAGCCTATTCTCACCTCTCTCGATCAAGTTAGTATTGTGATTGGTCGCATTTACTCCATGCACACAACGTGACATATTTTCCACTTATTTTATGTATGGACTTGGAAAAAATCAATATTGTCACTATTCTGACTCACTCATTTTTCTATTTTGTGTGGGTTGCAACTAATCTTTGATCGATATGTTGGGCATAATTGCTAATACACTCAACACCTCTGAAACACGATACGAATTTAGGCACACACAAATAAATTTACATGTTTCCACTCGTCATGTGTAAAGCCCATAAACTTTGTACTCACATAAGCACATTACAATGTGCCGTTAATTATGGTGAATTCGGGTCGATATTACCTGGTCGTAGTATGAAAGATTTTAATTTCCACGTGAGGGCGAAGTGTTTGAGGATCGTTAATAATTTTCCAGTGATTTATTTCTATTGGCTGAATATGTATCCAGACGTGTTATTTAGTTATAATGCAATAAAATCAATAGATCAACTTTATTGTGCTGTACTTGTATATTGTATTAATTATATTCGGTTTACACTTGGCTGAGCAGAATAGTGGTGGAGAGTAATTAACATTGATTATTTTATTTTTACTATCATATGAGGCCTCAGTTTACTTTTGCAGTTAGCTCATCAATTAAGTCAATAATAAATTAGCTAAGTTGACTTAGATCACCGGAAATCATCTTTCAGTTATATTTTTTATAACAATCTACCTTTAGTAAGTACGTCCATTTGCGTGTGTACTTCAAAGTGAGCTACATTCATTATATGAAAATGAGAACTACTGCTTAATTATCTGAATCCATTTGAGGGATACGTAGTTCGAGCCTACTGCTTGAAGAATCAGCAACACGTATTTGTGTCTCAGTATTTATTTTTATCGTATGTACACTTGTACCTTATGTTAAAATTAGATGTATGTAGGGATAGAGTACATCTCTTCACTATCATTATAAGAACAAATACACTTGACAAATTATGGTAACCTATATCAGTCGTTGTAAACAGTTTGATAAGAACTTGCCTCTACATTATCAGAATTTACAGTGTGACAATACATTCTACTTTGATAACTAGTTAGTCATCGGTAACTTTAATACATATTTGTTATATGTAACATGTAAGTAATTAATAAGCTGGTCGATTTTAGCTTCCTACTAATAGTTTGACCAGTCGACCAAGATCGTTAAGACATGCATTGAACATACTCGGTTAATACTTATCTTGAGAGCCCCATTCAGTAACTGAAGTAAGGAACCGGCAACCCTGATAGGAATAGGTTGCAACGAATCTGGAACGGCTTAAATTGAGACATAGCATCAGTCTATGGAGTCGACCAAATGACGTTAACCTCAGTAGAGCAGATTTTTTCAAATTAACATCACCTTTAAAGTTGTCTATCCCTTTACTTAAAAATTAATTGTTTCAACTTTTGTTATGTCCTTTGATCAACAACTAAACATATGTTCACGTTTCATACGCAATGCAAGTTCGCTATCTATGTAGGTTAAGCCTGCTATTAATTGCAATGAATTTTATATTATTCTGTAATCCTGTTTTGTGTAGGAAGTTGTTTTGGGATGTACATTAATTCCTTATTCATAATTTTTCCTCGGATAAACCTTTTTTTTTGTGTGAAGGCTCCTAGTTTAAGTTCACCTTAGTATGTATCTGCAACACTTACAGAAGTGAGAGCACAAAAATAAAACTCCACAGTAACCTCATATTTGATGCCTATCACGAACACAGTAGAATTTTTGTTTATTGGAATAACAGTTCATTTCCTTCTCACATGATCAATCGATATTGTCTGATTTAATTGTAACCAGCGCTCAGAAGTAGCCTATATGGGGGGGGGGTAAGTAGAAATATTTTCTCAATTCATATTTTGTTGAACAACAATTCTCTTCATTACTCTCATTTATCCTTCTGAATTTTCTATGCTGCTATACAAATTTCAGAATAGTTTCCGTTCTCATTTCAATAATCTATGAAAGAGTTTATTGTCAGCTCCAAAAAAATCCCAGAATCAATAAGTAGACTAATCAATAAATCTACAACATCATCTACTCAGCCTACACATACTGTTGGGGTATATATATATATATGTATATATATATATATATATATATATATATATATATATATCGAAATTCATGTTCAGGTCAATGATAAGTGATTAGTGTACAACACAAACGCACAAGGACAAAAACAAAAATACGCCATTATGATGAAATTAACGTTGAGAGAATAGTAATTGTATTGGGAATGTGCTCTCTTGTTTTGTTCAACTCTAGGTATAACGTCATCTACATACAGATATACATACATACATATATGTGTGTGTTTGTCTACAAATCTATTATAAGGAAATGTTTGCCTATCGGAGTCTAGGTTTTACTCAACCTAAGTAGGTAGAAAAAATTATTGATAGAACAATGAGAAGACGTAATTGGTCTGAAAAATACAGGGAATCTTGTGCCTAATGGTTGTAAATGTTGCATGTCTATACTATTTCTAGGCGAAAATTGCGTGGGATAACAAAAAAACGGTGCTGAAGCACCAGTCTCAAAATAGTTAAACGACAGCAATAATGGATATAAATACAGACGCAAAATATATTTATGACATACGTGTTACCGTTAGATATTTACCACACATCTCATGCATGCATACTCTTCCACCCACTTCAATTATAATTTTAATCATTACAGGCACCTGGCCATTATTATTGTGTGCACGTACGCATACATAGACACACACGGGTGCACAGGATACATATTTCCAAAAGACCATATAATATATATGTACACATACGTTGATGGAAATAAACTAGCTACTGCTTTCTTGTCCGCTTTTTTTTCGTACATTGATGTGTTATCGATGTGTGATCCTCCAAATGGTGAGATGAAGATGACAAATACAATAGTAGTAATGATAACATTATTTCATCCCACACAGCATGGTTTAAACAATAGGTAGGTACATATCAATGAATAGAAAAACATTGTCATTATGGCAAACACAACTATAGTGCTCAACGGTTTTTTTTCCTTGTCGAAAATAAAAAGCTTATAGACTTATTAAAAAATAAACTTCTAGTCATAAAGAAATATTCAGCTGACAAAAAAAGAACAGAATTCCTTTATTTCCTGTGTTTAATATTTTTTTGGCGTACACTGTCTGTGAGAGATGATGATTCCATAAGGTTGGCGATCAGTGTACACATGTATCTACAACTACACTTCTCATTCGGATTTTCTCCAAAAACGTTTGTAAATAAAGATAAAAATGATGATGAAGATGATAATCATACAATTGACTGTTATGTTTTCGTTCTTTAATGTTCATTCTAATGTTCGCTACTGTTTATTTCATTTGCTGCTATTCTCTCTCTCTCTCTGTCTCAACCTGTAATTGACTCAATTTACCAGGTGCAGATTTATGTACTTGGGTTCGAGACATATTCTGTATGCGTGTATGTCTGTGTGTAGACTAGTGAGTGATACTACTCAATCTGCCTAAATCCAATGTAAGCGGAGAGCGGTGGGTTTAAAATCTGAGAACTAGACACCTTAACTAACAATCAAACATTCAACTGCTGTAATTAAAATAGTTGATAACTTTATGGGTTGTTTTGTTTTCTTATTTATGATTATTGTTTCACTTGTTTCTGCTTTCAAATCTAAAGCATAGTTTTTTTTTATATGTGACAATATTTCCAATTGAAATGACACTCCACGTAGCTCTAGTTTCCTTGATGAAACCGAATACATCCGTCCTATTGAGAATGATTTAACTTTTCATATTTAGCATAAAGAATATTTTGAGAATATTTAAAACTTGATGTAATCACTGATAAGCATGTATTTTTCTTTGAGTTGGTTTATATCTAAACAAAAATGTCTTTACAAGGATTTTTATCAAATAGAACATATAAATTAGTGAATTTCTCTTTTTTTATACTGACTTATCTGTTTGTTATTATAGATGATGAATAATCGTATTGTTTTGGCTTTTAATTTACCTCTGAGTGGTTAACCAATGACAAATAATTCCATTGTTAACTGTTGGATTACTTTTCATCTGGTACTATTAAAAAGTTGTATGTCGCTTACCAGGGAATAGGATTACTGACTATATTTACTTATATCTAGAGTTTGCATAAACATGCATAATTTACATAGTAAACCTTTGTTATTGTTGACTATTGGGAAATGAGCTGAAATCAATTATTTATAAGCACCTAAATTATTGCATTGTAAATATTTAGGACTGAACTTGATTCCCTTTTAGTTGGCTACTTTGAGGTACTACCCTCTAGATGCACAAATGCCATGTGATCATTTAAATATTTACCGATGAGATACACGTTATCCAGCTCATAGATCTTAAACAAACGAGATGAAAGATACGTCCTATATTCCAACACCAACTTCCATTTTGAATTAGACTAAAAATTGAAATCAACTAATTTTGAATTATCACGCTTTTTTGTTTTGCAGAAATAGGAACTGTTTGATTATCAACGAATTTTCATTTCTGATGTGTTTTTCTTCAATAAATTCAACGACTTTTCCTAACAGAAATCACTGATGAATTAGTGTTAGAAATATTATGTGTGAGATTAGACACCCTACTTGTTGTACACTTATATTATCAAGAATTGTCAAACCAATTGAAAGGTTCGAAACTTAAAAATAAGCAGCTGATGGGTAATGAATTAACGACAATATAATAGACAACTTCTATTCTTGTGATAGTCTCGACAATTATTTGTTTATCTGGACCTACCTTCAGTAATTAGAGCTTTTAGTATTCCACATCAGTGATACCGTTTGTGTTGTCATTAGTGATAAAGATGTAGCAGACAATTAAACGTGAAAGTGTAAATCTAAGGTCGGAAAAACGTCCACTGTTTACATGATAAGCAATCATACCATTATCTACTTACATTTATGACACATTATATTTTTCTGAAAGATAATAATACTACATGGCTGCTCAATTCCAAGTAGGTGAATAATAGCTTGAACCTGTGAATCAGTGACTAAAAATTTTGTCTTCGACTATAATATAGCGAATGCTGTGGTACTGAAAAATTTTAAGACGTTTCCTACTTGTAAATGGGTTAGGAAGCGTATCTCAGGTCAGTAATCTGTAGCGGCGAAGTGTTAATCATCAAATACTTAGTCAGGAACTTTAGTCGCTGGTATGTACTCACCTAAATCTTTTCTTCTTAGTTTCATTGCTTTGGTGTAACGGTTTGTAGATTAGGACGTCGGTCTGCAATTGAACCAACAAACTGTATGTACACGATTTATATATTGTACGGTCATGTCATTAACCTGGACCGATAAAGAAAATTAGTTGAATAAAATTATCCAAAAGGCTGATATACTTGACAAGCAAATTTCAATCATAAGTTTTGAATGATTAATTGATGGATTGCCTTTACTAGTGGTGGTTTAGTGGTTGAATAGTTGAACTTCGAATATCTTGGTCTTGGGCTCGAACACCGCTCTATCTGTTTCAGTCTTCTCAGCTAGGTAGTATCATTATCTGTTACCCCAAAAGTGTAACTAAAAACTATACACTTCAATCAACAAAATACGATAATTTCTATGGACGGTGACGTGAACTAATCATAGAATTTATAAAAGTGATAAGTAATGTAACTAACTGCCTACTACTTAAAATAAAATAAAAAATTGAAGTTTTGTGTTTTAACACAATCCATTTGGAACTCAATGAAATATACCTAAACTGGTAGATTTTTACCAGACCAGAAAATTTGTTATTGTGCACAATGTGCTCAGTCATAATTTTTGTGGGACAGTGATAAGTAGTAGTAATCATTTCATCTTAAACTTTCCTGAAATATATTTTTCACAGGCATTTGGTGTTAAGGTGATTGTTGATTTGCAATATGTAGCATACTTTTTTAGTAACACCAAGCTAGAAACGATTACACATCTTCATTATTTAGTTTCACGCAATGCTAATGTGTTTCACAAATTATGCATCATATAAACTTGTGTTTCTTGAAAAACAAATTGTCCAGGCTCCACACTTGTACATCATTTACAGTTGCCTAATTATCACCAACAAAGAATGCATGGATATGGGTTAGAGTACGTTTGATTAATTCACTTGGATTTTCCACTAATTTATCACACAAGAATTCAGTAGATTTATACAACTAACTAGACGAATTCGAATTCAGAGCATTAAAATGTTTTAATTTATTAGTTAGAAAGAGCACATATACAACACCTTTCAAAACGACATATGGTTCGACTCATTTTCTTTTTTGCTTTGAATTTGATTCTCTTTGTCCTACTGTCTGGGCACGTTGTAGTGTGCCTCGCTCTCTCTCTCTATACTATATATATATATATATATATATATATATATATATATACACGGTGCAGACATTTTGAGGGTTGTAAGGTCACTTTATTTTATATTTCACTGAAAGTCACACAATCATTATTTTATTCTACTCACTTTGATTGTTCTACATTTCTCCCAATAGTATGTTTGCTGTGTCTCCTCTAACTCCACCATCTTTTTTTTCTAAACTCTTAAGAGAACAAAGAACTAGCCATAGTTTGTGAGCCTATAGTAGGCTTTTAAATACAAACACACTAATGCGCTTGTGCTCTTCTAGCCCTATATTTTATTTATCTATCATTTTTATTTTGTAGCACAGAAATAGATGCACACTATACTCAGACACATAGATGCACACACACACATACATATTCTCACCGGAAAAACATCAAAATCTATATCCTAAACTCAAAAATGTTTCTCATCGCTTCTGACCTTTGTGTTTCTCATTGTGCATAAGGGTCAGAATGACTCATTTTTTTTAAAACTCATCATCATCAATGTTTGGGGAAAATAAATTAGCACTTCGTCAATACTTATAACTAACAGTAAATCTATTGTGGTTTAATGTCGTTGACTGCTTTTTTGTTTCGAAAAAAAAGGGCAAAACAATAAATGTTGAAATCATTTACCAACTAGTAGATTAATTATTTAAGGGAATAGTAAGAATGGCAATGAATAATTTATCTTACTCATTGTTAAGTTGCTTTAGTAATAAAATTATCTATCTCAAGGTGAAGTTTTTCACCTGTGTTAATTGTCCCTTAGTGAAACAAGTAAATGAGATGTGTGTACTATGTTCGTTGTTATTTGTATCGACAGTAAGGAATTTCAATTCAAAGTCCATCAGTCAGTCAGTAATTATTTGATCACCTTGAATTAATAAAAACTCTTGTGAATCACCATAATATTCTAACAATCCTGTTGGTTAACCATTGATGATTCATTTGTTGTAGAACATCTCATAAGTTGACAATATCGGTATAGCTACAATTGTTACATAAAACCTGTAGAATATTCTATTTTAACGAGATACTTACTGTTTTTCCACGACTTGATATTATCACCTTACTGATCAGATCTATGGAGGATAAAGTTCAACTTGGGCTTGGGATTTAGTGAATGAAAATCAGTTACTGTAGCATACTGCAATACAGTGAAATATTTCATAGTGAAAATGTTTGTGTAGGGTTATAAACTACTATGATGACTTTCAGCCACTAGGTCCTGTGTTCATATCCCTACGCCATCTAATCTGGTTTGGACAAGCGGATATTATCATTAGCGCTTGTACTTAGATTGTTTGGCTCATACCCAAGTGCCTAATAAATATAGTTATAATTATGACGGAGCTTTTGTATTTATATTCTACCACGTAGTAGTTTCTTATCTGCTATAGTTTATCACAGAAGTGCATGCTCATTAAACTTAAACACAATATGAGGTTTTACTTCATTGCCATATATTTATTGGATTCAGAGTTGTTTTTTTAAGCTAGGCTCATTATTAGATCTTTTAGTTACATCAGTTTTAATTAACCTATTTCCATAAAGTTCAGTAAAGATTAGATAAACTTTAAGTAAAATGGAAATTACTTAGTATTAGAATATTCGAATGTCATTTGAAGTAAGTTATAATAACTTCATGTTTTATGATGAACACATCATTGTTTATCTACTGGTTCAATTCTTTTCATACAAAAAATTAAATCATTTGCAACAGCCTGAACAACTACCCAGTGTTGCTGATCAGCCTTACAGACTAATTTCCAATTGGTTAATCATTTAATAACGATAGAGCATCATTAGACAGTAATTTCTATTGAAACATTCTGTTTGTGATTTGTACATAGTGGTTGTATTATGTTGACTATATCCAGTTGACAAATACTGTAAAAGATACTTTTCATGCAACTTGAGCATTGTGATAAATATTTTCCAACTGTATTTTTGGTCGGGATATTTCAAGACATTTCCTTCAAGTTTTGTATCTTTTTTCTTATTTTGTCAGTTGCTGTAGTGTACTTGGAATATAATCAATTTTAGCGCATTTTGTGCTTAGCTTTTCAAACCTTCATCGTTTCTCAACGCTAAATTATTCAGCAAACATGCTTGGCTTAAGAAAATATACAGGGCCTTCCAACTCACACTGAGTTGGCATCTAACAATGTTAATTACTTACTTATTTACTTACGCCTGTTACTCCCTATGGAGCATAGGCCGCCCACCAGTTTTCTCCAACCAACTCTGTCCTGGGCTTCCCTTTCTAGTTCTGTCCAATGTTTGTTTATTCCTCTCATATCTTTTTCTATTTCACGGCGTAATGTGTTCCTTGGCCTTCCTCTTTTCCTTTTACCTTGAGGGTTCCATGTGAGGGCTTGTCTCGTGACGCAGTTAGGCGCTTTTCGTAATGTGTGTCCTATCCACTTCCACCGCTTCTTCCTGATTTCCTCCTCCACTGGAATCTGGTTTGTTCTCTCTCACAGTACGTTGTTGCTGATCGTGTCTGGCCAACGAATCCGAAGTATTTCGCGTAGACAACTGTTAATAAACACTTGTATCTTGTGGATGATGGCTTTGGTAGTTCTCCAAGTTTCCACTCCATACAGTAGAACTGTCTTGACATTTGTATTGAAAATCCTGATTTTGGATTTAGTTGAAAGTTGTTTGGAGTTCCAGATATTTTTCAACTGTAGAAATGCAGCCCTAACAATGTTAATATTGAACTTTAATCAATTCAGTCAAATGTCGTCGGTGGATAACTGATTCACAACCGACACAGTTAGATTCCACTGGTCACATCTTCTTACAAAAACCCCGAAAATCCTCTATTGAATCTAGTCATTAGGTAGCACATGCTAATTATCAGTCTAAGGTTGTGTATTGTATTATTACACATTTATAACATTTAAGATTACTGTGCTTTTTTATGGTGATCGGTTAGTAAAAAAATTATCATTCTATTCAATAAAATAAAATATTGTAATTCTGTTTTCTTTACTAATAAGCATGATTCTCTTATCATTATTGATATAATATGTAAATGTATAGATAAATATATATATATGGGAAAGAGGAAAAGCACCAATAAATAAAGTTGATGAGTTTTTACACTCTTTTGCTTTTGATAAGTAGTTACTACTAATTTTGAACCTAATGACATGTAATATATCGGTATTAGTAGTAGTAGTAGTAGTAGGTCGTTGAACGTATACAACAAATATAATAGCAAAAGTTTAATGTATAGTGAGTATATGCATGAGGATGGGAAGAAGTAGTGCTTTATAATATGGAAAAGCATTCAATTCTCTATTTCACATTAGAAACATGTACAAAGTAGACTCAGACACACATACAAACACACTAAATAATGCTACTATAATATATACAACACATTGGATCATTTTTCACTTATTCTGTTTTTCATTTGTTTTAGCAATGGTTAGATGGAAGCACAAACACATATACACGTATATATTATGTGAAAAGCAGTAATATAATTTTAGTTTCATTACTTCAAAGCTGTGTTAGAGTGAGTAGATAAGGCAGAAAAGCATTCCTAGGAATTTTTCATTATTAGTATTGAGGAGAGCACAGGTCATCTGTTCTAGCGTTCAAATAAAAGCAAATCTGTGTGTGGGTGTATGGGATAAACATGAAAAGGGAGAAAAAAATTAATCAATGAACTTTTCTCATGAACAAAAATAGTAGAGTGGGAAAGACAGAGAAACTGGTATTTTCTGAAAACAGAAGAGAAACTGCTCTATTTACTCTTTTATTCTGATCGATTCGTGCCATTCACGTGGTTTGGCGTGGTGTTGTGTATATATCATGTAATATTCTGCCCAGTTATCATAATGATGCTTAAACAAAATTAACCAATCATAGGTTTTTATAGATTGAAAATGAGCTGAAATGAAAAGTAGTCTTAGTTACATAGAGTGGGACTATTTGGACCAGAAATGATGGGTGTGCCTTCGTAAGAAGCATACAATTATATATCTAAACAGATTACTTACACACGGGTGCTGCATTCATAGACATACACTTAAAAATTGATTTGAATAACAATTTTGATTGTTGATGAGAATAGGACAAATTTTTAGAGTTGTTAATTTGAACTGTAAATATTTCGGTTGCAAGTTAATCATCATTGTCTGTGGGCACAAGTTAGGGAAACTTGGTTTATATTCTATAAGCGTGTGTGCATATGTAATCTTATCTGTTCAGTATGTGGTATTTGAAAGCAAAAGATTATCAGTTTAAACAGTACTCTTGTCAACCGACAATTCATTTGTGTAATACAGAGGGCACTTAGGTGTGGAATAACCTATTTCTTAACTGTTCCTTATTGATATTATGATAATTTGAGTAAACCACCCATATTAGGCCAATAATCAAAGGTGAAGTTGTTTCAAACATTCGAGTAGTCTTGTTCTCATAATACTTTACTAATACCACTTACTGTGTTTGAAGTTTCAATCATTCAAATAGTTGTGTATCATGTTAGAGAACTAAGCACAGTGTTTCATTAAAATTACAAATGCGCTCAGTTTCTTTTTTAAGAAATATTCTGAAACATCCACCCATTCATTTGATATACAACATCTCATTTATATATACACTTAACGAATGTTGGCCAAGTGACAAAAATGCTGAATACTCTTTGCAAAGTTTTATTATCCAGCTCTCATATATGTAAGGTATCTTAGTGTACTTTTTTAAAATTTTATATCTGTTGTACAATAAAGTAGCGGTTGGTGTGTTTTTATACTAAGAACATATCTTTTTAGACAAAATGATCTTTCCTATATTCATAATGATTACAGTACATGCTTAAGTTAAGATATAATGAAAGAATATGTCAATTCTATAGTACAATTCATTCAACATTACAGATTTTCTTAGACTTTGAAACTCGAACCTTGTGGTACAGGTGGACTATTGTTACCAGGTTCCGATTATCAACTAATATTAACATTTTACACATTTACAGATTAACTGTATTTTCCCCAAGATTAGTAACATTTTTAAAGATTTCTTATGGTCTCTAAGATAAAAGTATATATGAATTTCATATATTTTCTGATGGCATTAGGTTTCATCATTATTTTTCTCTTCTTGTCTATTGATTTGCAGTTGGAGGATATCCACTACATAGTCATAAGATCATTGTGTGACAAACTACTCTTTCTTTCGAGCTAGAGTCAAAGTAAAAGGTTTCAGGCTTGGATTGTCTCGTGATTAAGACATGTGCTACTTATACCTAGCCACATATTACTCTTACACTTATTACTGGATGACGTTGGAGTAGTTTTTAAGATTAGAAGCGACCAAACCAGTCAGTCAGTCAGTTACAACGTAGAACTTCAGGTTGCCCTACCACGTTGGCACAGAGGCGATTGTCAATTCAAATCCCATAGTGGTAGAGATATTAGAATTATTACTGGTAATGGAGAAGATTAGGATTTGGAAATATTATTCAAGAAGTACCATTCAGTGAGATAAGCTTAGGAAGACAAGGGTAGAGGTGTTAACGAATCCAGAAGATTAGGGTTTGAGAGAACCAAAATGTGACATAAGCCCAAGGATTCAGTTGTCATCGGTCTGTGTTGTGTCTAGAGTTGCAAACTTCGTGGTTATGGTTCACATAATCAGTGATTGGAAGCATTAAATATCACAGTTCAAAATTGATCGCAATGACACTGATTTGTAGAATACTTTCTCTTCCACACTTTGACTTCCATATTTAGTTTGAAATCCTTATTACTCAATTGGATTTATTCTTTTCGAATCATATTCACTGTTTTATTTTTCTTGCCATGAGAGTAAACACTATTATTGCTTCAACCGCTTTAGTATGGATATTATCATTTCTCTTTCGTTGTGTTGTTGCAGTCTAACGACTTAGACGAATGCACATTTGTATTGGGTTCTACGGTTTTTTGAACTGATTGACTGTCTGTATGCATGAAGTTTGTTAACTTATACAGTAAAATATCAATTTTTATAAACCTTAAGACTATACTAACGAGTATTTCATTAATGTTGCGTGTGTTCGCTGCTCATCTTATTAATAATACTTCAGATGTATAAATATTCAAAAAAAAATATACATAGGTGATTTATGTGTATGTTTTTATTTTGATTCATCATTCAATTAGACTGTGTTAGATAAATTTGGATTGACAAAGCATATCTCTATACACTGAGTAAGAGTAACTGAAGTTGGGAAACGAATAACATGATCACAGTATACATGGATGATTAACATGTTTTTTTTTTAAATAACGCTCTTATTCTTTTTGTTTTGGTTTGATGGGCAAAAATTATAAACTATTGTCTCAAACCATTTCACAGTTGAAATAATGAATTTATGCAACGAATGAAAATTTTATATGACAAATAGTTCTTTTATGAAAATAAAACAAATTCTACCAGTTAGAAATGTTTCTTTTTCCCTTCATTTTCAAATGTGATAAAATTATTGTTAATCATCATTAAGATAGATTAAAATTAATGGAAGCCTACTGTAGGTAAAGTAGTCAGCTTCCAACTAAGTCGCAGCTTCAAACCCCACTATATTTATTATGGTTCTAGCAACTGAATTGTACTGCTAACCTTCACAAGATTAAGGTTTAGTTTGAAGTGGAATACACAAACCTGCGTTTGAGATGTAAGTTATGTGATTAATAGAGGTAGTACAAATATTTTGAAGACAATTCTATTTAGTTTGTATAAAATATATGTTGTTGATTCTACAGATCTACTTGATAGATGGACAGATGATGAAGAGAGCCTCAATAATTGAATTAATAGTATTATCATTTCCATAAATTAATGTCTGCTCACCTTGTCACTATCGACTCATAAGGTGTTTTCTATCATTACTATTACATATTTCATTATTGCCCCTACTGCCGTGGTACGGTTGAGAGTGGTGAGAGTTCACTCTTCCTCTAGAAATGCTTTCATGTGACCGCGTGAACATAGCTACTGCCAAAGAAGACTTACTTACAGGCAGCAGGGGTGTCGTTTACGAAGGTGGGATAATGAAAAGAGGAATTCTGGTGAGGATTAAACTGGGTTGGATGAGTACGTAGGATCCACTTAAGGGAGTTGCAAAACCTTGGTTCCAAACCTATGGTGCATATAGGCTCTAGGAACCACAGGGGACAAATAGCATATGAACCTGTTATTGTTTACCGGCCATTATAAACCTTGATCCCCTAACGTTGCTCCACTACCTCGTGGACTAGACGTCTGAGTCAAAGACTCGCCAAGCGGTCTTTTAAGAAAACCTTTTGTTCCGGTTTGGGCACCTGAGCGGTTTCCCTGCTCGTGCACAAATTCGTTAAATTGTGTGGCACATGTAGATTCTCGTGCCCATTGTTGCCAGTGTTTATGTCTTACAAAATAAATTATAATGATAACATTTTTGTATATTTCTTTTTTTTCTCCCTTCATAAATTAGCCAATCAAACACAATATATGAGGATAAAGCATCATCTATACATTATGCATGATGGTCGAATCAATATGTGCGCTTTGACTACGGACAATATTGATCATATTGCACAAGCTATACATGATACAGTTAGTAATGTTAAAGAATAATCACCGGAAATTACTGATTATGAACAAAATTAAAATTTTGTTTAGGATAAGTAAAAAGAAGAATGATGAAATGCAAAATGTTTATGTACTTGTTTTTCTCTTTTTTTTATTAATTACAATTTCCAACTTTTTATCTATTCATTTTTTTTCTCATTAAGGAGATTATATAAATTAACAGTTGTTTACCTTGTTCATTCTTCATCAACATCATTATTCCTATAAATGTCGTTGTCATTATCAAGACACAACATCCAGCAGTAGTAGCATGTTGGTTTTCACTATTCAGTTTTCTATTCATACTCTTCTCATTTGTCTCATCCGATTACATTTGTTTCGATCGTTTGTTGTGTGATAGATGAAGTTTTTGTTTTTGATTGATATTACAATTCTTTTTTTTTACTTTTAGTACATTTATGTATACATTCATACATTTAGCACTTTTTGTTAGTTTCTATTATTATTACTAATGATAATGGTGTTAGTTCCCTTTTTTTTACTACACTGTTTCTTGTTTATATTGCGTAAAGCTAGTATAGTGTTTCGTTATAATTGTACCAATAAGTAATAGTATAAGAAGTTTAGGGAGTACATATATTTGTCATTTCAAACATAAATAAATTTATATTGTTTTGACTTTCTACTTGTTTATTTCTTTACAATTCTGTACCAATATTACACACAGGTTGACAATGGTAGTTCAATTTAGAGAATTGTACTAAATAAGAAAGTGACAAACCATACAGTATAAGTGGGCTCATATGATTATTATGTATTGTAGGTCGATTAGATGGAGACTTTTAGCTTTGAGTTGTTTCAGTTAGACATCTGGTGTTTAACTTTCTAAAGGCGACCATCAAATTGCTCATATCCGATAAGAAACATGGATTATCGTGGTTGTGCTCTTTTCAAACTGTTAAACCAACATTTGGAAAAGTGAATTTACTGAATTTTTTTGATAAACCAAGCTAATTCAAGTCTAGTGTTTGTTGAGGGAGTCTTCAGCTATCGTATTGTCTTTCAATTTCATCATTAGATTAGTTTTGCATGGAAACGTTCACTTGAGTTTACTGTATCGTAAGGATTAAGCTAGATTTATGATCCCGACAACTAAAGGTGAAGAATAACATACCTGCAATGTCGATTATTCGTCAAACTATTTATATTTTCTACAAAAAGTCGTTTGTATGTACGGTTAACGGATGATGCGAAACTGTTGAGTAAAACGTAGTCGGCATTGTTCGTTAACGCATGTTTGGTAATCACTGTTGTTCGTAACACACGTTTCGATGTTTGTATTGTGAAATACATCGACTACGAGAAGGCATTCGATAGCGTGGATAGGAAAACACTGTGGAGGCTTCGACACTACGGTGTGCCTGAGAAAATAGTTGACATCATACGGAATTCTTATGATGGATTCAACTGCAAAATCGTAAACGAAGGACAGCTAACATACTCTATCGAGGTGAAGACCGGTGTCAGGCAAGGTTGCTTACTCTCACCCTTTCTCTTTCTCCTGGTGATCGACTGGATCATGAAGGCGTCAGCATCTGGAGGAAGCACGGTACCTAATGGACATCTGGACAATCTGGACTTCACAGATGACCTGGTCCTTCTATCTCACACGCCAGAACAAATGCAAGAGAAGACAACCAGTGTAGCAGCAGCCCCTGCAGCAGTAGGTCTCGACATACATAAAGGAAAAAGCGAAATTCTCCGATGCAACACAACATGCACCGACCAAATCACTCTTCATGGAGATGCCTTGGAGGACGTTAACACCTATACATATCTGGGCAGCATCATCTACAACCAAGGTGGATCGAATGCAGATGTAAGGGCGCGGATTGGCAAAGCAAGGGCTGCATTTCTACAGTTGAAAAATATCTGGAACTCCAAACAACTTTCAACCAAATCCAAAATCAGGATTTTCAATACAAATGTCAAGACAGTTCTACTGTATGGAGTGGAAACTTGGAGAACTACCAAAGCCATCATCCACAAGATACAAGTGTTTATTAACAGTTGTCTACGCGAAATACTTCGGATTCGTTGGCCAGACACGATCAGCAACAACTTACTGTGGGAGAAAACAAACCAGATTCCAGTGGAGGAGGAAATCAGGAAGAAGCGGTGGAAGTGGATAGGATACACTGCGAAAAGCACCTAACTGTGTCACAAGCCATCACTTGGAACCTTCAGGGCAAAAGGAAAAGAGGAAGGCCAAGGAACACATTACTCCGAGAAATAGGGAAATATATGAGAGGAATGAACAAAAGTTGGACAGAACTGGAAAGGGAAGCCCAGGACAGAGTTGGTTGGAGAAAACTGGTGGGCGGCCTATGCTCCATTGGGGGGTAACAGGCGTAAGTAATTATTGGGGAACAGAATTAGTAGGGTTTGCCAGAATGGCCATTTTGATCTTGTCGCACTATATTGATTAATTCAAACTATGTGGCTCTGCCTTACAAATTGCTGTTATATATCTAGTTTTTGTGCCTTAGATGCTTAGTATATTTCACTGGAAGCGGTAACAGACAGTGTTTCAGTTCTCAACGAGGCCCTGTTCGCCTTATAATAAATTACTTAACCTTTGTCGACTATGTATCAACAGAATAATACAAAACTATTATTTAGATAACTTTCCGAGCAGCAATATGTCATAGCCGCAGATCCTAATATTCATAAAAATGTACTGGCTAGGATATCCCATGGGATTCGAAATCCTTTATGGATTCCTACTGTGCAAAACTGAGTATAAGATATGACATGTCAAAAATTAATTTTATAGCCGATAAACGGAGTATATAACTTGGTTAAGCAGGTCAGTAGACAACTGAGTTTCACTGGTCATGTATATTATATGAGCGCTCATAGGAACATACTTAGCCGTATTATAAGTAGTAAGCCGGACGAAATTGGAGTTCTGTAGTTTTACCTGCCTCATTTATAACAATGATTCAGTGGAGTTACACTGATTTATACTATAAGCGTTGAGTGAGAACTTACAGGATAAAGACTAGCTATTGACGTAGCGTGAATAACTCAAGTATGATAATGGTTAAGAGATATATACTGACAATATTTTCGTCAGTGTTATCCATTATTCTATTTTTGGTGAGAAAGTTCGCTTTTAAATTCATTATCTGCATACACATAGATAGCATTTTATACATTTATTGTATCATATATGAAGTAAATCATCAAACTGTGCATAAAAGCTGCACAGTAAGTTCGTAAATTGAAAAGAAGAACACCAAGTTGTATACAATAAACCAATTCACGTTAGAATCGATATCACAAACAAATCGTGGCTCATGGAGGTTTTGATGACTTAAACTTAAAAGGTTAGATAAACGGCTGATTTAAGCGTTCTTAAAAGTGAGGACTGTTAAATTCCTTCCAAAGAATGAAACAAATGGTGTCAACTGAAACGATTAGTACTACCGAGATATGTAAAATCGTAAATTCAGGCCACCACTTTAAAGATCAAATGAAGTCTTCTAAATTTCGCTTGTTAATCTTCTACTGTATACTGTCTCCACTATGCTCTTGTAAGCATGGGTTGAAAACTAATTTAAGGATATAAGGAGAACTGGGTTATCTACTCTTAATATTTCCAAAATGTATACAGGCAATAAGTAGAGATCAATTTCAGACAGGGAAATTTGTCCTTCAAGATCGAGTTTTCTACAAACGGTTGTTAGACTCATTAAACACTAGTATCACAGCTTAGTTTTAGAGAGCATACGTATATTGTCATCTCTGTAGGTGATTCAATACAGCAAGAAGCTGTGCAATAGTATATCATGGAAATCAAAGTTTTATTTCGTTGTCACATTTTGTTGGGGAAATTAGACTGAGTATATTTATTTTTTAAAATACCAATCGGTCTTAAGTTATTGAGCCTTGAGTTAATCCTAACAACGGTTTCCATACTGTTTAGAAAGCTTGATTTAAAAGTTGAGTTATTTAATTATTTAGTTGGTGACATACTCCATAGACCATTAGTTAAGGAAGAATTTATTGATAATTCAGCTACAATTCACGCAACATGTCGAAGTGAGAAATTACCTTTGTTATCTTGAGTGAATGAGTTTTTGTTGCACAATGGAAAGATGAAAGCTTCATAAGGCTTGTTCAGCTAGACTTAGCGTAAATTTGAGCTATTTAATATAAGTGACTTTAGCTGGTCTTGTGGGACTTTGAGTGGTTCTAGTTTTCTGTTTTCGACCTTTTAGACTGTTTACCTTTGATTGTGGGGTCGTTTGTTTTAGTTGCTAATGGAACACTTATCGACAACTCAGAACCATGTTCTTTAAATGATTTTTCCTGATACAAAAGGTAAACAAACCCTAACTAAAGGTACACAAATTAATGGAAATACAATGTGTAAACTCAAAGTAGTACATACTAAGATTAACAAATCCATGAATAACTAAGTATGAATTTTAATCGTAATATTTGATTTACGAGATTTCAGGTTTGACTACTTCGTCGGATTTTATGAACAAAATACAAGGTTGGATGTAATCCCCTATAGCTTCTTGAAGTCTGAAACTTTCATCATCTAGTTTTGGTCTATCACCAATGTATCAATCTTGATTCCGTTTATGGGCTTTATCACGAACTACTTAATTCATCATCAGAACACATCACTGTGCAACAACACCTATTACAAGATGAATAAATAGTTAGTTATGACTCAGAAATTTTTGTTATACGCGCTAGTAATATTCAGTTAGTAACGTTACTTCTAAGGTGATTGTAAGAATTGGGTCCGGTCTCGCAACCAGTTACTCTACTCAACAGGCTAAGTGATACACTATTGCCATAAACAAAGCCCTTAAGTAAAAAACACGACAGATAACGATAAACTGTTTTCCAATGTAATTAATAAGTATTTTAAGCACATAAAATAGCAGAAATTAAATATACACAATAAAATATAGTGGTTTTTGATAAATATATGATTGTCATACATAGAGATGTTGACTTCAAAACAAATTCGACCAAAAGACAACACAAACTAAAAGATGTTCGGTGGTAGGCTGAACAGTATCAGCAATGTTCGCATTCTGGAATGCTTTTAAATAATTAAATTGTAATAAATTACTAAGACAAAGCTAAAAACAGTTCTCTTTTGTACAACAAATTAGCATTTCATGTTAAAATAATATCTAGTGAAAATAATGTCATTTAAACGCACAAGTAAGTATACTTACATAAGAAGTGATAGAAAACACTTTATACATCTGTACAGATTATAAGATAATCACTTGAACACATGATTAGTTTGGGATACTTACATAAAGCGGCAGTGAAAAGCCGTTGTTACAAAAAAGTTATGACTTTGTCATAGACTTTGAATCAGTAGCATCATCAGTAGTAAAAAGAACAACAGTAGGTATTTTAATTATTTCACAGCAGTTTTCATTTGATGAATTTACAGCTGTTTGAGTTTCTTTTAGAGCTGCCCGACATCTCGTTTTATTGAATTGAACTTTCGATGTTAGGCGGAGGTTTGTTAAGAGATCATCCGATGGTTGCTCTGATTTAGTTTTTACCTCTCGTAATCTATCTTCTGTATCCTCATTTCGAATAGTATGGCTTCCATCATATAATGTCGAATGAGAAGTACTTTTAGTATTATTATCACAATGCTCATTTCCTTCCGGATTACACTGTTCACTGCTGAACTCCACAGCTGCCGCAGCACCTTCTGATTCGTTTTCACTTACATGACTACTTAAATTCTGTTCATCTGTTCCATTACACAGCTCGTCAGTTTCCTTTTCAGAAGTCTCTACATTTGTTCCTCCTTGAAGTGTTTGTGCAAGCAGGGGTAGTACACTGGAGGGTTCAACACCTAAACCTGCATTTCCATCCATTTGATCATCTAATCCACTAGTTCTCAGAGAACCTCTGCCAGAAAAATAATGTTGCAGTGATCTAACATGTCGCTTTTTATCTTCAAGACGAATAAATTTCTCATCACAAAGTTCACAGGAATACGGTTTCACACCAGTATGAAGTCTTTCATGTCGTTCACGACAGAACTTTCGGTTAAACGTTTTCCCACAGTATCTACACCGGTAAAACTTGTTGATAGGAATCGATGAAGAACTTTCCGATGATTCTGCAGCACTTTTCTGTAGCGGTGGGAGAGGTAACCGATCGTTTGTAGAAGCTGAACGAGAAACACAATCATTCTCTAATGATGAATTATTTTTATTTGTTGGAGGAAATTTAGTTCCAGTTGCCCTTTTGGCATCATTAGTACGATGACTGCTAACTTCATCACTCGTAATGGCTTGGTATGTTCCGTTACTTTCATTTTTGCGTATCTTTAGTTTACTGTCTGACTCTCGATTTGCATTAGCACTCATACATCCTTTTATAGTTTGCAGAATTCTATCTATAGCAGAAGTAGTAGGATCAGAATTCGAAGTTGGAGCTTGGCTGGCGTTTGACGTTATTTTTGAACCGCTTTCTGTGACGTAAGTTAAAGTTTTGTCAGCTTTACGTGACGTTTGGTCAAATGGAGTGGTACACGGGACCATATACGTATTAGTTGTAGTGGTGGTTTCAGAAATAACGCCTGAAGTCTGAATTACTGTGGATGTAACTGGGGTATGAAGTAACACAGGTGAAGTTAGTGTTAAACTTGTAGACTGTGATGCAGGTAAACCTTGGAATGACAATGCTGCTGGGACAGCCGTAAGAGGAGTTAAATGAGATGTAACAAATGCATGCGCAGATGCTGGTGTCAGTAAGAGATTCATTTCTGTTCCTCCACGAGGGTACGATAACATGATGGAATTGCGAGTTGGTATCGTTTGTGTTAGAGTGGGAACCGTATGACAAACATTCGACGCCTGACTTGAAGTAATAACACCGTTTAAGTTAAGAGTTGGTTGAACAATTCTGCTAGTCAGTATGTTGTTCCCATGGCCTGCTTCATCAAAACCAATTATATTTGCTTTTGTTGAGGCGACAACACTGACAGAGGAAGGGATGTTGTTTGTGATCAAGGTTAGTGATGCTGGTGGATTATAGGGATTTGTGTCAATGTTATTCGAATCAGTTAATTCTTGGTTTGACTGCTTCACATTCGTCAAACTTCGCAACAAGGCAGCAGCCACTAAGGCTGCGTTGTTATTAACAGGACCTGACTGAACATTGTTATGTAACGTGCTGGGTAACACTGCTGAGACAGGAGTTGACAACCCAGTACTGGATGTGAGTGTTGCTTCTGATGGATGTTGTCCAGTAACAGTACATGTTACTGTGGAGTTAAGTCCTAAGGTTCCAATTAAGGCCAAAGTAGGTCCCACAGAAAATGCTGGTTGCAATGACTGCTGTTTTTGCATCTGAGCTTGCAATCCTTGCTGCTGTTGTTGCGTGACTAAAGATTGTAGAAGAGCAACAGGATTACCCGATGTTACGGAAAATGATGACGCATTAGCACCTGGATTAAAATTATTTATGACTTGGTGTGAAACAGAATCTACTGGGGCTGTGGCACAACGTAACCAGTTCAGTGTGTTTGCCAAACCTGTTGAAGGTCCAGTAATCGGATTAGCTGGCAATGTAACACTAACTGTTGTTAGAGAATTATTTATAGAACAAGGCTGAACGAGATTACTTCCTAGGGCAGAAGAAATAATACTTTGGGATGAGTTGGCAGAAGCTATCGGTATTGTGCCAAGAATCTCTCCAGAAGGCCCAGTTAAGGCTATTGAAGGAGTATTTAATGTAGGTATACTTGTAGTTAGATTTGACCCATTATTAGCAACTGGATTACCACTACTTGACAGTGAAAATGAAGAATTGGAAATTGCGGCAGCAACAGCAGCAGCTAAGTTTGGATTTAGCATAAGGTTCTGATTTGTGACCGGTGAAGGACTAATACATTGCGTCGTTTGTTGCGAAAACCCTGAGTGATTGGTAGTTTCTGAACCACTTGCACAAACTGCTGAGCCAACATTGTTAGCGAACAGCAGTTTAGACGACACATTTGTATCATTTCCAGATATAAGGGTTTTACCTAAGAGAGTATTTATCGGTAGAATCCCGCACAAATCCCCAATATCTCCTAAACCCAAAGATTTTGCCGAAATAGCATACTTTGTCCCAGAACTCAGTTGATTATTCACCAGCGCAGAGATGTCACTAGAGGTAACTTGTGGACTTAAATACCTGTTTACGGTAGAATAATGCATAGGAACAAAAGAAACACTGGCAGGTGTCGGAGAAGCAGCTAAAACTGGGAGTGAGGTGTTATTATCCTGTAAGCCACTACTTAAAGAAATAGAAACCATGTCAACATCAGGATTCGAAGTTGTAACTGCCGGCACTTCTTTTATACAAGATTCAGAGACAGTAATAGTAATCTGTGAATCCATTCGAGGGACTTTAGCAGCAATATCTATATCATCTTTAGATCCAGATGTCTGAACTAAATCTTCCACATCAGTACCGACATCTTCAACATCACTATCACCAACGTGTGAGTCAGAGTCAAAGACTTGTCGTCTTGGATTTCGACACTTCCTGCGGCAGCGGCGATAAGCATTGTCGTCTGTATCACACTCTGTTAACTGAGTTCTATCTGAAGGTTGCGTATCTAAGTCATTTTCAGAACGGTTAGGATCAAGTTTCTCATCTGTTCGACCAACCCTAGTCACTTGGATAACTGATGGTGGTAATAAAGGAGGTGAAGCACCAGGAGAGTGAGTCGAGCTGTGTTGCTCACCATCAACATCCTGTGAGTAATCGTCAGTGGCTTCAGTTTTTGTAGAATTACTGTCGTCAGAAATCTTAACGGAATTTAATGTAGAATATTCCGGGAGTTTTTCGATATTTTCGGATGCTTCTGCACTGGTAACTGAGAAGGAAGAATCAATCTTTAAAAACTTTTCACATCCATTGTCTGTAGTGTAGGATAATATCCCTAACACATCAAGTCTTTTGGAATATGGAACATTTTGTCGTATCAAGTCGGTAAGTTGTTTAACAAGCTCCTGATCACTAGAATGTGGCGTAGAATAATTTTGCTTCGAAAATAAAAGAGACATATGACAATACTATATTAATAGTTAACGTTCACCACTCACGAATAACTGATCGGCGAATAAAGATTAACTGACGGAAACTGAAGGTACAGTTAAAATTCCGCTAATTTCAAGGTTGCAATGGGCAAAATAAAATACTATGTAAAAAATTGTACATAGTCTCTGAATTTAGTAGTTGACTAGTGTGACTTTCAAATTAAAAAGTGTAAACTTTCTGAGAATATAAAACTTCGACTATTTGTTGGGAATTTATCACTTAAAAAATCAATCTGTTGTTACAAATGTTTCAAATGTTCATTGCCTGAAAAGAGAATATACAGCTTCAGGCTTATTAGGTTTGTCTTTAGCCGAAAAGTACTTTGTGTGTTGGGGAAGTATTAGGAGCATCGTTTGAGTTAATATGGAACAGGAAAGAACAAGAGAAATGGTGAACTGACGACTCAGTAGGCATACAGAATGCACTAATTTAATAGAAAAAAGCTGTCGACAACAATTATAAATAAAACAATAATGAGGTTAGGAAAAACTGGCAATTGGAACTATGAGTTAGTAGAGTAAGAACTAGAATGCGTTACAAATACTCTCGTCAGGTGAGCCTCTAATAATCACCCCTTATTCTGTGTATGATCTTGGGTAAATAAAACAAATAGTCGTCTGACGTATGTTTTTCTCTGATTTCGGAGCATTCTATCGAACGTTTGTGCAAAGGAAACCTAACTAAACACTCTAGAAAACATAAAGAGGTACCTATAATTTCACAAATCACCTTAAATCAACCTCTTCATCGCTTATATTTTAAGAGTCATGAGTTCAGTTATCCAATGAGTTCTCAGGAAGAATTATAGTTGAGTCCTTGAAAGGATTTCGTGATTTTCTTCTGGATACTAACCAGAGTTTATCGTGAGGAAGACAGCACCTTTATTACATAATAATAATGAAACGTAATAAAATAGCGAATGGTAAAAGAAAAGTTCTACAGTCAAACCTATCAAAATTTTGCTGCAAAATCTATCAGTACAAAGTTTACCTCAAATAATCTGTCACCGCTATCATAAACTTTAGGTTTTGGGAAGTAAAAATGCTCTCTATATAGTGTGTTAACGGTATTGGTTTCAAGTTTATGTCCATACAGAGTTAAACATATGTTATACCCGTACTTTCAGACAATACTCTGCACAGGTCTAAAACTATACCAAACAAGAGAGCAATAACAGTGTCTAATTGGCGATGTTTAGTATCATTTCGCGAGGATAAGACCACTTGAATTCTCAAAGGATCGTCAACTGGTTTGTGAGAACTTATGCTTTGAAAAAACAAATTCAATCACATGATAGATTTAGGGATTATTTGACTGTCTAACAACTTAGGACCATCCCTGTTGAACATCATCTCTCAGATGTAAAATAATCACTGAGATCCGAACGGTGATTATGGATGAGTGAAAATGAAAACAGCACTTGACTGTTACCCGTTCCACCAAATTCACGATCTAGCAGCTACTTGGAAAAATAAAACATTATTTTTAAGAGTCGAATTGGTTAAAGCGCGCAGCTAAATTCTAATGGCTACGGAAGATATTCCTAAATTAGCTATCGTCACCGTCTTTATATGCTACGAATTCAAACGTGTGCTTTTAGATTCAAGAAACGCTGCTAATACTTTATGCAGGTTCACAGATAAGGTTTTTAGAGGTCTTGACTTTGTGGACCCTTATGTAGCTGACTGTGTAATCACAAGTTCGGATATAGGACCTCAGGTACAGCACCTGGATCTTGTTTTTCGACTACTTCAGAAATATGGCTTCACTATTAAAATACTTAGGTGTCAAGTGGAAACAGATTCTCTCAACTTCATTTGGCACACAGTTGATGCTCATGGTATACACCAGCCAAAAAAGGTGGTTTCCACTCCGGATTATCTAAAACCGGCCATAGTCAAGTAATCATCCACAATTAGTACGTTGATAGGTTTTTACTGACGGTCTATGCGAAATTTTGCGATAATATCAATCGACAAACCACTGAGCAAGACGACACTAAGAAGAAAGCATCATCCATAGTGAAGGAATACCTCTCTAGATTAAATATGTTGTCACACCTCGACACGTAAGTACTCATATGTATCAGAGTTGACACACCTTACTCAGGAATTAGAGGAGCCTAGAAACTATGAGTGAACAATACATGCCTCTCTTCAGCGTTCTTATCGAGACGGTTGCAAAACGCTGAATCTGGATTTAAAACATGCAGCGAAGAACGCCCGGCAGTGTGTAGTGATGTACAACATTCCTAACCATAAGTTAAAGGTCGAAAATTTACTTTTTACACTAAACACGGTCTGTCAATCAGTCCTTTTAATTCGTCTTCAGAAAAGTACATTCCTTGAGAGTCCCGGAAACCTGACTATATGTCCCAGGTCAATTCAGATGTACAAGATATTTCTGCCGAAAACAGACAAGCATACTCTGTTAGTTGTTCGAGTCAAGGGATGACTTTGAACTCGTCAATCAGCTAATTACGTTGTAGTCTTAACGCGTTATCCTGTCGAGTATAAAAAAGGTGCGAAGAAGGGATATTCAGATGGCTGCCTATATTAGCTAGCGATTTCGTGGTATCGAAAGAACGGTGAAATCGTGCCACAGAAAACGGCCGAAGGTAAAAGCAATATGGTGACCACGCTAACGAAAGTGTGGCACAAAAGTACGATTCAACAAAATGTTCGGTAAAACGTCCACCGGTACATTCGGTTGTAATAGAGAATGTTTCTATTTAACCAGTCGTGTTTTCTTGGTGAAAGTGAAATCATTACACAGCTTGTTTAGTATAACTTACTTACACATTATCCATCAGCTTGTGCTTCTTAAACTCGCTAAGCTTCAGAATAAAGATAACGAACTTCAACACAAGTTATCATTGTTTACCCTTAACCTGTGAACCAAATAGATTGGGGCATGTAAGGGAAGTCCACTTCATGACTCATAAATGGGAGGTGATCATATATCGTGCATGAACATTATGGACGAAATATCTTCAACACGTTGCTCAAACCTGCTCAAATAGGTGTTCGGGCAACATTAAAGCCGACAACGAAGCGATTTTGTTGTCGAAGTATGGACAGATACGTGAGGGAATGAGGACTATCCTGTATAAACTGCCCGAAGATTAAGTGAATGAGACACAGCAAATTTCCCTTACGTAGCTTCTCAACTCCTGATTCTGTTCATCTTTACCTCGTGTCACTGTCACCGGATTCACATGGATACTCCCATCTCCGAGCCGGATGTCTTGGTAGTGGAGCTTTCATTGTTCTTCTGAACAACAACGTCAGAACAAACTCCAGGCGCACGTTAAATATTAGAATCCTTCCATATGTCGCTCGTGTTTCTTCTGTTGACCTTGAAAGTGATTGTTTATTATTCACCTTAAACCTGTCATTGTCTACATCTTCATTTTGATTGTATACGCCTATGATCTGCGTCTTGCCCCCAAGCTTGTCTTTGATTTTTCTGACTGTTTAATAAAGTGGGTTGACGTAGATGTGTTTGTTAATTGCTGCTCGACTTGAGTTCCAAGGTTCGAAAAATTCTCTAAAATTTTTCTTCTCCGTCGATCTCCCAAACATACAAATGAACGACACGACTCCTACGAATACGATACAACCTTTGATTAGTTCGAACACAACGAAACTTCATTGCTATCCAAAATGTGACAAAGGATGAGGCACTTTAGGAAATTTAAGTGATTGTTAAAAAATCTCAACCGCTACTGCGTTTAGAATGTATGTAACGCTCATCTTTTCTTTATTTTCGTTTTTTATCCTAAAACTCTTCGTTTGAATTTTCAACCATTATTGTATGGAAACCAAAAATTATTGCAAACCTGCATATTTTGTTGAAATTAAAAATTTGGAGTATTTTTTATACGCTTATAAATATGTGTATATTTCTTTAAAAAATTGAAAAACATTTTGCTGGCCAATAAAATCTCTGTCGCATGAAATAAATATGTATATACATCCAATGTACAATCCGATCAATTTTTTCAGGAGCTGATATAAACTGACTGATTACTTTGAGCTCGATTTCTGTCCTTTCGGTACGGCCTCAGGTATTTGGTGCTTCGCACGTTTACAAAATCATGTTTATACTTGTGTGTTTACATATGTTCCCATTTTTTCTTTTTTTTAGTACAACTTTAAAGATCGAATGCCGAATATAAACAGGAAGAACTGGTTTGTTACGGTATATTTTGTTTTATCATTATAAAACAGTACCTAGCCCCTAAATGAGATGAAATGGATCAGACACTACTGGACGAAGTAAGCTATCAGAAGAATGTCTAATAATGTAACGCACACAGGGTTTTAATTTCTAGCTGGTCACGTCGTACAGTCATTACTACCTCAGTCATTAGCAGTCCATCGTAATGCAGCCGTTGTAACTCGCGCCAATTATTCGCTTTATGCGATAATTGTATCGACCATTCTTTATGTTTCGATAATTTGATAACAGTATTGGCTGGTGTTTATCTGATCGTATATGCATGCTTACTCGCTTATTACATGTCTAGCCTATTATTGCCTGATTATAAGTACTTAGTCATGCTTCGGCACATGCAAGTTGGCTCACTGGACTTCTACAATTCTCTTCGCTTTGCTTGTACGCTTTTTATTCTCGCGTCTGTCTGCTTGATTGAATGTATGATATGAATGCGTCCGCAAAACCATATTTGGCTTTTTATTATCACGGTCGCAGAAGTGGGGTTTTCCTCAGTGTGATATACGAAAATGGAAGGGAAGATTTATTTCACTGCATACTCGAAAATTTTTTTCAAAATGGAATCGAATCACAGGCCACTAAAATGGTGAACCCGACATCGAACCTAACGTAACCTGCAGAACTTCGTCGTCAACGAAGGTCTTGAACTCAATTCATTGGATATTTGAATCATCGTATAAAACTTGATGAACCACTCAGACTACAAAATCTCGTGTCCAACGTACCCAACGAAGCCAGTTCACTGAGGACACGAAAATACAAAAATCCTTTTATCTTATCGTTATTCTGTACATGTATCAGTCTAGATCATCAGCTCGCTGTCACTTTTTAGACAGGCTCTGGCTACCTGAATGCCAAACTGAAGTTCTCGGCTGACGAATACCGTATACAAAGTTAGAAATACCTTAACACGGTCTTAGTTAAATCAAGATGATTTAAAAGACAAGGACTTCGAGTTGATTGATGGTCACTGTGCAGAATATATTTAAGGGGCTTATATGAACTGCAGGGAAAGGCATTTTTTGGTATTAATTTCGCTAAAGTAGTCTGAAAATAACGAGTATTACCACAGTCATCATCCACCGGTCATATTGTACTATTGTCTATTTATTAGAGTCCGTTGGCTTGCGTGCGAATAAAGGCATTTTGGGGATTCTGTGATCTTTTATACTAGCTCCTCTTCATACAATCTTCTAGACTTATAGAGGGTTGAAGTAAAAATAATTAGAGATTCCAGATATTGAGATCTTGTCTCACCAGTGCCTAGCGTCCCAAGTTCGTACCACATTCTTTTCTTTGTACGAGTATGATTGAAAACTTACTGAGTCACAGTGGGAAATTTCTTGAATTTCTTGATGTAGTTTGAGGAATGTACGGTGCATTTACGTTGATGCGAAAATTTCTGAGTACCTTCCAAGATGTTTTAGTGAGTGATTCTGGTTCTGTCGTCTAATCTGAGAGTTCGTTGAGTGCGAAACGTTTTCTAGGTTTTTTTCCAAACGTGTGGTTCGGCTTTAGTCGACACATCGTCGCTGATAACTATATGAAAATCAAAGTCTAGAACGGTATAGTCAGTTTTATTTAGGGGTGGCATGCAATCAAAGTTTGGATGGAACTTGCAGAAGTGGTGTTTGTCCAATAGTATGTGAAATATTGAGCCTCGACGAAAACATAAAATATTATATTATGGTCATTTTAAGCGAATCTAGCAACACAAAAGAGGGATGATCGAGTTGCTGACTAGCAAACATTGTTGGTGAGGGCGATGACTACTATCAACCCTTAGTTGTGAGCCGGAGCATTTTGTTTACATCTCGCTCTTTTTGATTGATGAGCTGACTAATCAGCGGTACTGAGGCTGCTCTTATACACTTGCCAGTTGTGAGATACACGTTTCTGGTTTTATGCCGCGATCGCTATTCTGCTAAGACAACCTGCAACATGCTTACTCAAGCAATTACTGTATGACTTGGAGATTGGCGTCTGATTTGAAAAGTTAGGGAGTAAACAACATAATTATCAGTATTTATCGCAAACTTCGCTCTTCTTGCTGAACACGTATCTAGCTTCTAACTTCAACTTACCTCTGCACCTTAACACACATCACAACCGATTATTATCCATTGCTGTACTCCCTAAGTTGAAGGCAATACTATCACAATTAATTTTAATTTTAGTGGTCTGTGTGGATTTTGTCTTAACTTACCACTGCTTTATCTGCTCCATTATGAACAGTTAAATAGTGCTCTGGCTCTGAATTATGCAACCCACCCAAGAACTCTGCCACACATCCACTCTATTTGCAATCACTTGTTGAAAATGTGGGTCTATCAAACTTTTCCTGTCGGTGACGTTGCGTAAACCGGCAGTCAGAAACAGACTCCGATTAATAATCTGACAGTGCAACCTTTTACAGTAAAATTCTGATCTTGCTTGTAAAGTGACATGTCTCATGTATTTATTTGAGAATAAATATATATTATTATTATCACTACAATGGGTTAATGTAAGAGTTAGTAAGGATGATCGGGAGTTCGTTCGTAGGTTGTTGCTCGTTTCACATGTTGAACCTGGCATGCGAGACAACCGAAACAGGTAGTTCCTTTCTGAAATAATCTTCTGACAGAGCGAATTTCATATTTTACCATTTGCAAGAAGGTGGGTTAATCTCCTGAAATTAAGCACCAATCACCTAAAGACCGAGCGTTGAGCTTGTCTATAAAGATCTCGTTCACCTCAAACTTCTAGATGCAATAAAATAAGCTGGTCAGCAGCTGTTGTATCTTGCTTTTCAAGCGGCAACTAAATAGCTGTCACTATCTACTGTCATGGGATATGATGTCAATAGCGATAAAGGGGATAATATTTCTAGTAAATTTAGCTACCTTCCCCCCTACGATTCTGGCTCAGGTCATTTCCAGACAATTCTGGCTGAGATATTTATTGTCTACAGGCTGATTTACTAGATTTTTTATGGCAGCAACGACATACGGGCTAGTAAAGTCTATTTCCGCACCTAGCATTTGCGTCACAAACGTAAAGGCCATTTAGATGACTGACTGGTTCACCCAAATTGGTCTCAGTATGATTCTTTGTTAAACCCTCATCAACCAAAAACTTACAATTCTAAGGACATTGTCTCCAGAATATAAACTGTGTTTCGGTTATATTTCGGCTTCTAGGTTTTTGACATTGTCTGCAATTGAGATGTCTTAAGGGACAAGAACTTTTAACCACTACAGCTTCTGATTATTTTGCGGCAGTAAGTTTCTTTTATTGAGAGATTCAAATGATTCATTTGGAGGCGTGGTTTGATTTTTTATTAGTACTTTAGACTTTCTGGTCTATAAACTTCCAGTAGCTATTATAAGGGATATCTCAAGTCATTGGCTAATTTGGTTGACTTTTTATCTAGGCATTCTCATTCTTGGAAGAAATCTCGGGCTCAGTTATTTTTCTCTCGTTTAATCTGTCAAGAATAACTAACTTGCCAATGTGATCAGTTTTCGATTTTGGAGCTGCTGTTGTGGAATCTGGCTCTTGCTTAACGACCAAAGCCAGTTATTTTTGTGAGTTGTATCGATTCAATTCAATCACAGCTGAGTCGGGCACAGTGTGAAATCCTTGATGATTGACAGAAGCTTGATTGATCATATTGTAATTTTATTCAGGAAACAGACCTAACCATGGGTTTCTTAACTACACCCACTTAGAGGACGGTGCGCGGAAGAAACCTATTCTCTTGAATTCTCCGGAGTCAGTCTTTCTTCATTTAGCCCATGTAAGTCAATGGATCTTGACTTTGATGACTGAACATATAGTCGCTTTTGAACTACCTTTTAGCAGGGTTTGCCATTACAGTGGCATAGGGTAGCGAGCACTTTGTGTCCAAGTAGCACTGATGGAACAACCAGACACATTCATGTTTGCTAAAAAGCTTAAAAATTAAAAGTGTTATATTTGTGCAAACGTTGTGGTACCGTTTTTTGCATTCATCTAACTGCATATCACTTTCAAAGGGGTATTAACAGCTCAAACAATATCCAGACATCGGAGAGAGGTTTCTGAATGGCTTAGGGAGGTGGAGACGAAAATTGAATACCAAGAAAGAGAAAATACCTAGGTTCGTGAACTTCTTTTCTCATTGAGAGTTGTCGCAACACTTAATGCTCTCCGAGTCGAGGTGACCACATAGCCTCAGTTGATCGCTCCAAGAACAGACTAGAGAAGCACGTACTAACATACGGGTTATCATCTCCATCTTGGACCACCTGTGTCTGATGCCTGTCTTGTGACACGCTGGTTTTTATTGTTGCCACCTCAGATCAGCAACTTAACCTATCCCGCTTATTATCTCCGTTTTCTTTCTCTCTCTTACAATTCGCTCCTCCCGTACTATCTTCACCTGCAAACGATTCACTTATCTATTAACTTATTTACTCAGTTTTGAAATCTTATCAGCATTTGAATTTTCTCCTTGTTATTCGCCACATTGTAACTAACTGATATCCACCCTGGTAAAGTGATGGCTGCTGGTATCCAGAAGACGTATTTCCCTGAAACAAATCATGGGACATACAAATTCACAAACAACTGCCAACTGACCAGAATTGGAGCAGTCGAGTGGCTAGACTACCAAGCATTGGAAACTACAAAATACCTGGAACCGTGCTGAAAGAAGAAGAATCGAGCACAAGGATATTTACTGTTTTATAGTGGCTCCTGATAAAGGCAATAGATACTGGAATCGCTAAGTCCAAATGTGCAGAAAACATAAAAAGTCCAGTAGACTCATTTAAATAAAGGTCCGAGATTACGCTTGGGCAAAAAAATACTGCTATTGATGTTACTTTAAAAAATTAATTCACTTGCATTGAACACAGTAATGATGATTAGTAACAGCGATCAGATCTGTCTCGCCTATTATCTCTGTTTCCTCTCCCTTGCTTACACTTCGGTCCTCTCTCACAATCTTCACTACCAATTAATAAACTAAATTCATCTATATTTAACTGAGTTCTGAAATTTTATTCATATTATCATTAGAATTTTGTCCTTATTACCCTTATTACTCTCCATATTGCAACTAACTGATCTCTGGTCTGGTAATGTGATGACTGCTAATATCCAGAAATCCTACTGCCCTGAAACAAACGTTTTCATTCAAATCCCGAGACATACAAACTGACAACCAACTGCCAACTGACTAGAATTAGACAGTCGAGTGGCTAGACCTCCATCCATTGGACATTACCGAACACCTGGAACCGTACCGAAAGAACAAGAATCGAGCGCGAAGAAATCAAACTTGTTTACACTAGCTCGTGAAAAAGATATTGGAGAACAGTAAACCCAAGTTGGCTACGAAAAATACCGATGTTCTTTTTCACTAGTGCCTAATAATATACTATACGTTGTTGAAGATTTTGGAGTAGCTTGAAGTTTATCATAGTACGGCTAAACCTAAATAAAGTTTCAGGCTGTTTCGTTTCAGCCGCTTTTCGAAAAGCTTATAAATTGTCGAGGTGACGCACCAATCGTTTTGTCAGCCTTTGACCTTCAAGCATGCAACAACCTTCAGAAAAGCGGATGGTGACTGTAAATAGTTGTCTAACACGTTTAAAATCCCTCCTACTCCGACTCCTTGTTTAGACTGCCCATTTGTTTTACATCTCGTTTGCAATACTACTAATTTTTCTGCAGCTTTACATTCAGAAATGTAAGCATATTTCTGTACTCCGAGTTTCCCATTCTAGTTAATGTAATGTAAACAAGATTATTCTTGTTTTTTGTTTTCAGAAGCTCTTCTACGTCTGCTACGACTGAACCCAATTTTACCACATCAAAATGGCTTCGGTTGATAGTGTTGGCGAAAGCGAACTTAAGGTTTGTGCCTGAGTTAATTTGGTATTTTTCTCAAATTAGAAAGAGTCAGAAAAGCTTCGTGCCAAATACCCTGGTTTGGTTAACAATGCATCATCGTTGTTACATCGACGTCTGAGTAAAAACGTAAGTATAAACGATCATTCACTCGTTAATGAAGCTTAACACTCGTTTGTAAGCTGAAGTTTAATTGTAAGTGTTGAAACACAATATCTTTAAGTCTTCGTTCATACAGTTTACAAAACTTTAATAATTAACATGAGAGTTATCTAAGAGAGTTGTGTTGGAATAACACTCTTGGAGCTAAGAACAAAATATGCTAGCTTTTTACTCTTATAAACATGTCTACAAATATTTAGATAGCTATACTTGACCGGTGATGTACACCTTTTTGTTGAGATATGGAAGTTCTAGACAGATTTGGATATTCATTGGGTAATTTCAATGGATAAAATCTTAACTCGAGATGAGTTGGGATAGCTTACGATAATTCTAGATTTAGGTTTTTCCTTGAGTACAGATGTCTCAAGGAATACCTTAGTTATTTTGTGGTACACGTTTGTATGGAGTTTTCTTTTGAGTAACTGAAGCAAACTTTACTTCTAACCGAAGGTTCTTAGGGTTAGTTACTTAGTGGTGAAACATCCACTTAGTTTTTTGAAAGGAATCACTTTTTTAGCTATTTACTCCAACCACACACCAATTTTAGGGTTTATTTCCATTCCTCGGGTTTTCCTACTGTTGATCTTCATTGAATTTCATTGCAATACTAGTAACCGACATTGGAGTCTCGCAATGTATTATTTATTCCTTATTAGACTAACGTGTCTTCCAGTTGTTTAAAGTCATTCTCCTTTAATTATCATGACCCACTTCTTATTTAAAGATCTATCATGGAACCACTACATTGAATGGTGCGTTTGACTTGGTCATAAGTTACGAGGATCAATAATTTTGATTTATTTAACTTTTTAGAATCTAATTTGGATCAGACTATAATTACTTCTATAATATGTGGCTTGATGTAATCTAGTGTTTTGTCTACGTAGGTGAAATATTTCGATTCTGGTGACTATAATATGGCTAAGTCAAGGCCACTAATAAAGGACTCACTCCCATCGGGTAATTTGGGTTCACCAACGGGGGATACTATTCCTACTGTGGATAATATATCTATTCTACGCAATAAAAGTATTTCATTACAAAACAATACTACTGTGTCGTCACAGCCAACCACAACTACAGCTACAACACCAACAAGTAACTCACAACAACAACAACAACCGCATGTCGCTACATAACTATACCAGATCGTACGCAGAGTGCTAAATAAGTTTTATAAAATTACAGCCCAGTTGCTGATATCTCATCGTTCCATATTTGATTCGGATTGATTACGTTAGTCTTTCATATTATTCACTGCACAATTTTCGATATTTATGATAACTCTAAAGGATTTTCTTTTTAATACTCTTAATAATGTGATCCTTTTCCATATACTTAAGCTTCCATATTATGTTTTCTTAATAATTTCCTGATTTGTAATATAAATGAATTTTTAGAACAAGTGATACTAGACAATTATTTTATGTTTTGATCAAATTGTTTTTTCCTACGTTTGTCCAGTGTAATGGACACTGTTGGCAATAGATTTTTATCAACCTTACTGTTATGGAAAAGTTGATGATTTATGATGGCGAACGTTTAGGGATTACGAAATAAATAATTTGTTTGCTTAAACACAGTTATTGGTACAAAGGGGTACCTAAATATTTATGCACCGCACAAATTATTTGGTCTCTGTGTGGGCTGAGATACTGCCAGGCTTCCCAAACAGAAGCAGATAGATTCCTAAGGAGCTACTCCTTGATATTGATCGATAGATGAAATGCAGTAATACGATCTGGTTAAGTGTTGGGTACTCTCAAGGGTAGATTATCGTCACGGTCCTCCTATTGCATTGAAGTGAAAGATGAATCCACTAACCAGAAAAATAGTTTATTTTCTCTTATCAAACCACATGCTTGTACGTGGTTTATTCACAAAATAAACATAAATAAATGATATAAACTGTTGGAGGATATCAGTTTTGTATACTATTGACTTTCCAGAAGATTAACATTAGATTGTTAGGTTTAGTTTCTACTTATCACATCACTTCAATACACTTTTGTCCCAGTTTAATGTTTTAATCTCTACTGCTGGTGAAGACTAAACCGAATCTTAAGCCTATAGTTTTATGGAATTCACTGATTTGAATTCAAAGGCGAAAAAACAGAACAGTTTAGTTTTATTTTGAGACTACTTAACAGTAATCATTTTTGTATCTCATGAGTTTCAGAAGTTCTTTATTCCCAACTCTAAACATTCTCGTAAGACTGCCAAACCGAGATCCTAAGGCTGCTGAGTTTAGTGTCCTTGCATACTGGTTTGCATTAGTATGTAATGTAATGTGCTCAACATCTGAAGTGAACATACCACTGTTTTTTGATAAAAGTAATGTTTTGTCAGAAAGTGCTTAACATATTGCCTGGTCGATAAGAAAGTGATGACCAAAAATATGCCAATAAATTATAAAGTTATAGGCTACTATGTAATTAGGTGGCAGTGTAAGTCGCGAATGCCTAATAAGTGGGTGTACTGTAGTTTATGTTTATGGTACAGTTCGATCAATTTGACAGGATATTGACTTTTCGGGTCAATAAATAAAAATTGCGTAGAATATGTGGCGAGATTTGAGCCTTTCATTTACTGGAACCACACTTTAATTACCTGAGGATAATCAACCAGATATCTCATCATTATTCCTCACAAATAGATTGTTAATTAGAAGAGGATATACAAAGCTGTCCTTGTTTTCAAGTTAAATTACCATCAACTAACTTATTTACAGAAATTTTATAGGTGATAATAAGTGATGTCATTCTCAGAGTTTAATTATGCTTAACATCTCTCGGATTCAAATTTTGTAAGTTTGATCATTTTCTGTAGTTGTGAAGCAAAACAGACTTAAGCGGCTATGCATGGCTTAAATTTGTTTTAGAACGAGTGATAGGATTAGGTTTAACGTTAATGCACGAAGCATTCAATGCCATCATTGCATTCTTAGTATTATTAATCATCAAATGTAACAAGTGAGTATTACACGTTTTAAGTAGTACTAGAGTAATTTCATATGAAATGGCGAGGCCTTGATATGCTTATTATAAGATTCGACATCTAATTATAGTTTTCAGTAACGCTTCAGCTACTTTTATTTTAGCTGTCAGACAGTATATCCCTAGCTCTTCTAACAAAAACTATGGCATAAAGACAGTTATACAGGTATTTAATTAATTTTTGAGTCTTATTGATCGGTTACCTAACGGTTTACGAGAAAATCTTGTAGTAGGGTAATGGGAGGGAATTGTAAGTGACTGTTAGAGCTAATCTTTGGGAATCGTATGAGTTATAAATTCGATATATATATTTCTTTATATGTTATTAAGTTTATAACTTATGAAGTTAACCTAGTTGTAGGTGAATCAATAACTCATTGATGGATTATACTAGATGTTATTGTTACTTTGTTGTGAGTGTTCGAATTCGGGATGTCCGATTGTTGGGGAGCGTGTCGCTTTTGGCTATGATCACCACTACAGACCAGTTACGTTCCCGTCACTAAGTATAATATCTCCGTGGATCAAGAAGAGAGAAGAGTTAATCCGTACAAGGAAATATATTTGCTGGCGATTTCGTGGTATCTTTAAAATACCGAAATCGTGCCAGAGAAAAAGGGGTGAAGTTACAGTGAACAGTATAAACAAACAAACATAAACGGAAAGTTTGCGCGTGGTACAGTTGGTTATAATAATGAATGTTCCCATTAAGTCAATCGCGTTCTCTTCATAAAAGTGGAGTCGTTATAACTTTCTGCGAGACGTGAAGGTCCTTGGTTCGATTCTAATATGGAGTCGTAAGTGCTCATTTGTTGAGGTCCTCAAACTAAAATTAAACAACTGGATTTCCAACAATTTTGCAAATGATTCAAAATTGTGATGAAAATATTTGAAAATTATATAAAAGACATGCATCTGATACCAGTTTTTTCGTTGACATGCAATTTATATTTAAATGTAATATTTAACAAGTACAAACTAATTTGCCATTCTAAAATACTTATATTAGCCGAAATCATTACCTTTAGGCTTTTCAGAGATTAGTACAGTTTAGTATTATTATTATTATACTGTTTATATATAACCATAAGATAAAAAAAAAATAATTTTTAAATATTAATAAATGATTCAAAAGATTTTAATAATAAATCATTATACATTATTTAACTAATATGCTATGTAATCTTATCTATTACCTAAAACATAGCTCACCATTAAATGAAATAATGTGTACTATCATGAAAAATGTACTTTTTAGTAACCTTGAAATATCACATTTAATAAATATATATAAGGTAGTTTTTAAAGATTTATACAGTATACTTCAAAAACATTTATCGCAAGTGGGTAATATTTGTTTTATTCTAGTTTGTGACTCATCACTATGCGATATCATTCTTCACACAAATAATCACACCTAGGAGTTTGAGATTTTTCTGATTACTTGACTACTTTAAACCACTTATTTAGAACCAAATAGTCTAGCATTAAAAAAAAATCCAGTTGATACATGATAAAAGCACAACAATCATCATCCAATGCAATCGATCAGTTACAGTCCAATTCTTGGTTTATTTGGCATACGGCCTAATTTATGAACCTTTTTTGTCATGTTCTAAATGTTTATTAATAATGGACATTGGTAGAAATTGTATCATTTTCATAGTTAAAATAACGAATGATCTTAATTAAACAACCATCGAGAACCTAGAAGCACTGAATGGCCGTTTCGTTGTTGCTTGTGGCCCCTCAGCGGTGCGCATTCGTAAACCCGCAAGCAGGATCTTCAGTCTTGCAAGTGAACACTTAGACTCCAGACCACAAAGGAGTATCATACTACAACAAAACAGCCGTTCATTGGTTCCAGGTTTTCAATGATGGTTTATGTAACTAACTTATTTAAAAGAATATTAAAGTTATAGATTTTAGTTTTATGCTCAGCCACTTGACTTGTAATTTACATGTAGTATAATTTTTATTGTGAAATGAGAATACTTGATTGTATACAAAATGCACACAAGGTAAATATCAATGTTAAAAACAAAAACAGTAAACAAAAATCATATGATTTATTGACTAGTCATGAGATGTGCATTGGATCATTTCAGTTCATATTATATAAAAATAATGCTAATTGATTTATTTTGTAATTGTGAACTCTACTAACATAAGTTTTGAGTGATGTTTCTTAAACATTGTTTGTATTTAAAGAAAATCAAGAATTGAGATCACTTGAGGAATTTGTAAGGATTCCTGAGTACTGGATAATTGTTTCATTCTGTTTCGGGATTCATCAGTACAATGCACTTTCTACTCTGATATCTCTACTGGGTTAATTAAACACAATGGGCACAATATCGTTCAGTGAATCGGTTGAAGATTTTCAAATACTCTTGATTTCCAACATAGTGAGTGTGGATAGTGGTTGGGAATAATTTAATGCATGAATAAACCAGCTAGTCAGTGGCGATTATTTAGATCACTGAACCAAAAACGAGTTGGATTTATGGCTAACAAGCTATCACTGAACATAGTAATGATGCTTTAAAGCGAAATATCTGATTCATAGTTGAAGGCAAGTTTTATAACCTTTAGTTTACAAAGTGAGACTCAATTAATCTAGATAAATTAGTTACTGAATGTCTGTTTAAGCCTATCGCTAGTTCTGGATGATGGTTGGATAGTTGGTCGTTTTTTAAAAACATAAGGATAGTTTCTAGTCGTACTGTATTAAAAATATTGTCAATCTAGGTTCTATTTTATTCAGTGTTCGACGTGCGGTTAGTGACGGTAATATATTGATGCCCTTGGAGAGGAGACAATCATCAAATCTAGACTGTTGTTATGAGTAAAAATGACCTCATTGTAATTGTATTCGAATTTCATACTGTGTAACTATTCGATATTTTGTTTCGTTAAATTGTGGTTTTGATTTATTGTCTGATTTTCAAACTGGCAGTCGGATAATGTATTTGCATAACCCGTATCGCAGTTTAGTTTTCTCAGTTGTGTGATTCAGTCCAGTATAATATTATTATCATATTTTGTACCAGAAGCTAAAGCCTTGATTAATTTTGCTACTACATTAATATTCTTTTGCGATGTATGAAAAGAGGGATAACTATAAAAATATGGGCATGATACTGAATGATGCTTATATAACATGTCTGGAGTTAGAAACGTGAACCATAGGACACTGACTTTTTAAAATCAGGTCCACTAAACGGGTTCAATATCTTGAGTTAGTTCTTTATCAGTGTACTTAAAGCTGTTCAATATATCCAAGTTTTCAAAGACCTTTCTAACATCTTTAGCGAACTCCTTATGCACTTATGTTTTTTAAGCAAGTTTCGGTGTTAAGATCTCTTTTCTATCCATGTAAAAATGGATGTTAACTCTATTTTCTGAATAAATGTTATCACAGCTTTAGGAAATGATCGATTCATAGTGTTTTAATTTGAGTGAATTATCAAACGAAAAGCTATCGATTTATTCACGAATCATTAAAATGGTCGTCCAGTACTTCCAGGTTTTCAGTAGTGGTTTGACATTGATTGGTTCATGATTTCGATGATATTATATTGTTACAATCTAAGGAGGATTATTCATGTTACTTAAATAAAGGGTATAACCGTTATAAAAGTTTTATTCCTTATTTCTACTGTGTTGTTCTGGATAGGAGCAAGAATGCACTAAAATGAACTTTTACAAAAGTTGTGACTTTCAATCCTGAATAAATAGCACACATACACCTTATGAATGAATGGCATATGAACATGTGATTTTCATGAGAAGATAACTGTCGAGTTTTTGTATTTGAATCAAAAGTCAGAGGAACTCATAAAGTGACTTTGTAATATGATTTGAGGGGCTTATCAATGTTTGTTTTTTGCACAACGCAAGACAGTTAGAAATATCCGTTTTATGAATTTAACTTTAAATGCATTAATTTTCAGAATGTACACTCTGGTTTCATACTCATTTCCTTAAATGGTTTATAAAACTAGAAATGTTTCAGTTTTACTATTGAATGTTTTCACTTTAAAAATGAATGTTATTTGAAGTTCTTACCTATCTGGAATCGTTGTGGAACATTAAGTGATTAAAATTACAAGCAGATACTTCAATGCTGATTCTAATCACGTTGTACACACGCTTGAATTATGAACCGTAGCATTCTGATAGACATGGTATAGAAGTAGATAAAGTTAGTATGATGGAAAACTGCACCGTTCATTTATGGAGTATAAAGTAAATTCAAATTTCATATTGTGATTCTACGTTTGTGTATTTATTTAAGACTCTGTAGCATGGTTGTCCACTATCGCCATTGTTGATTTCAGACTGGATAACAAGTGCCTGGTGTATACTGTAGCTAGCCTGATCGTAGCTGCTACCTTGACGTGGTGGTCTAGCTTACCTATCGGGTTGAGCCAACAGAGCTATATTGGCTGGGAAATATGTTCCTGAAAGTTATATCATGCCAGGTAGGTCGATTGGAGTACGATGAAACTAAAATCAGCAACTTAAGGTCGAAGAGCGAAGTCGTACTTCTGACTGTAGAGGGGTGTGGCAGCAGTAAGGTGTTTCCCTCGAACAACCAGCATCTACAACGATACCTTCTCACAAGGAAGGAAGGGGTGAGAAAAGGTCGGCCCTAAAATTGTCACACCTCATCTTACTTCATGGATTTCCGTCTCCGGCGGTAGGGCTTTTTAAAAAGAGCGCAGTCAACATTTTGAAAACTTCCCATAAAAAGGCCGTGCGTGAACGGCCCTAAGCATTTGTCCCTTGGGCTCTGCGGTCACGCCACCAGGTCTGTAAGACTAACACTAACCCGACTTCTTTTTCAAAATCAAAAACATATTTTCGGAGCAACTAGAAAAAAAGTCGGCAGCTTGGTCATAAGGTCAAGGAGAATCAGTAGCATCTACTGATGGGTGCTCCGAAACTTATACCATCTAGCTTTGAACGGGATGAGGAGCGGAGCCAGCTTAAACGCATGCTGATAAGCAGCCTGCGCATCGATCGCGAACAGTGGTGGGCAGCGAAAACAAGGGAGTTGGGAAAGGCAGCGATGATAGGTAACAGTAGACAACTATTCAGACTTATCAAGGAAATCGGTATTAGGGACCCGAATGTAAGTGAGACTATCTCGGAAAAGGATGGGCTTATAACTCATTCTCAATGCAGGAAATTGGATACATGGGCAGAAAATTTCAGGGATCAATTCAACTGGCCTTCAGCCACACTTCGATTGCTCATGATCTCCATTCATCCTGAATGGCGAATCGATTTAAGTCCTCCGAGTCATTATGAGGTTGAAAAAGGAAATCGAAATGCAAAATATTATTTCGAGATTGGCTTGTATCGGGACCTGAACTAGTGGCAGGGAGTGAGGTAGATGAGCGTGTCAACCACGAGATACCCGTTTGCCAACCAAAGGACGAGTTTGCTCTGCAGCAGTTCGCTCAGTTTTACTTTATGGTTGTGAAACATGACCAGTAAGAGCAGAAGATATTCGTAGGTTACTGGTTATCGATCATAGTTGTCTCC
The DNA here is from genome assembly GCA_944470395.2 of Schistosoma turkestanicum. Taxonomy (NCBI): domain Eukaryota; kingdom Metazoa; phylum Platyhelminthes; class Trematoda; order Strigeidida; family Schistosomatidae; genus Schistosoma; species Schistosoma turkestanicum. The sequence continues at coordinate 18,413,709 of OX103972.1, read as the reverse complement.
GAAGCATTGATCGTCTATCTTGGGACTATTGACAAAACAATGCTGTGGTTAGGAAATGGATACTTGGTAGGGATGGCAGATCAATTGGTGAAGTAGTGAAACTTCATTAGTTGAGGTGGTTGGGACATGTGTTACGTATGTCTAACCACCGACTGCCTCAAAGAGCTATGTTTTGTGGTTTAGGAGTAGGTTGCAAGAAAGCTAGGGGCGGCTTAACCAAAACATAACAGAAATCCATGAAGTCACTCACAACTGGACTCAGTCATGTTGGTAGATGTAGGCTACCTCCAGACGATAGTAACCGATGGTTAGGGACCTTGAATGAAATGGCTCAAAATCGTTTGCAATGGCGCAGGTGTATCCAACTCTTAGAGTTCCATGAAATTCTAATCTGAATTTCTCATCACCACTATCTTACTCTTCCTAAATTCATCTCATTGAATTATACTTCTTGAATAACATCTTAAAACCCTAATCTTCTCCATTACCAGTAATACTTCTACTATCTCTACCACTATGGGATTTGAACTGACAGTTGTGTCTCCGTGGTAATGTGGTATGGCAGCCTGAACTGATGTACGTACGTACGAAGTTCTGCGTTGTATCTGACTGACAAATTTTAGCTAGAATTACAAATACAAAATTCAGATTATGTAGATAACTTTCTACAATTTTATGCAAACGATAACTTAATGTAGTCAGTGTTAACTAACTGGAATAATAGTTTATCCATTGAAATTTGGTCAGCAATAATTTCAATAATTATTAGCTACGGACAGTACAGCTGCATAAACCACTACGATTTCTTCTACAGTACTTGACTGATTTTTATTACGCAGTAGGCTCATAGTGAACTTTGTGATTTGTAAAATTGTCATCTTTAAGAAGCTGGTATAATCTGATCAGTTGTTTTACAAAACTAAAACAAATACGAAGGCAAGTGCTAGAAAGTACAATCAACTATTGAATACATTAAAAGTATAGTGTAGGGACCGATAATAATAATTACATCAAATTGAGAAGACAGTATGCTTCATGGAAAGCCTCTTGTAATTTCTCAATTTTTGGTTTTTTCTACAAGGCTATGATGATAAATTATTCTTTGTAAGGAGGTAAAGAATTTGGCACAAATATATATAATATATATTAACAAAATCCTATACAGAAAACTGTACAAAAAATTGCAGTTATTGATTAATTTTTTCATTGAATTCAAAAATATTCTCTTGTGGTACATAGTTTCTTTTTTTGTTTGTTGATGATATGGATCGTAATTATTGTTAAGATGTGGGGAACAGGAGATTGTAGAAAAGTGCAATTGAGATGATACAACTGACAATTGATTCGATTGAGTAAATAGATGAGTATTAGAAATGCAATGTAGTTGCAATCAATTCCGCAATATCGTCCATAATCTAAAACAAGCATAACAATGAATCAGTAATGTAAATAATAACAGTCAGTTTATTTTCAAATACAAAAGTGCATCGGCTTGATTTGCCGAAATTGAGGACTAAGAAGGGAAGAATTTTAGAACAGAATAAGAAAAACTCTAGTTGATTACATTTTAGTTAGTGGTGGATTGGAGAACGCATACTTCAACAAGAGGTTGATACACAAATCTAATCCAGTTATTGACAAATGTCATACTCAATGAAAAGTTTTGCGACTATCATGACCTACTGCTCTTCTGTTTGGACTGATAGGTATTGAGATAAAAGTGAATCTAATCGATGAGTTGAAAATAGGATGAAACACACATTCTGGATTCTACTACTAGTTAATGCTCTGGAACAATTTACCTCACAATCTATCCGTGAAATACAACAACTCCCATCCTTTATTCACCGGATCAATGTATACTACTTCACAGAAAATGCCTGAAATGTGCGTACAGCTGTAAGTATACCCCATTCTACAAGTGAAATTACAGGGACTCTTAGTGTTTCATCGTTTTATTACTGAACCTACTAGTTAACCACCTTGTTTGCAGAAACTTTACATTACAACTGTCTCGTGTAAATTTAACTAATTTGAATAATATTTAACTCGAACATTAAATCATGAAATAACCTTATAACTGAATCATGATAGACCTGACTGATTGATCGTTGTAATTATTGCTTTCGCACGTCCACGTTCTCTGTTTTCATATTATTTTCTCTACTTATAAATGATTATAAGTAATGCGTTAGGGCACTAGAAACGATAATTGATAGATCGCCCATACTGCAATACAGTGTCTAGTTACAAAGAATTCATAGTTCTTGACTGATGCCTTGCATTACTATTATGTATGTGAAAAATGTACTGTCTGGACAATTTTAGAACTAGAACACTTGAGACAATATCTATCCCTTACATTAAACATTTATTACTATATCAAGCTGATCATGCCTGTAAACTGGCTTGAATTCTGTAATTATTATTTTCAGAATATATTTAATTAAGATATAAATAAAAAAATTGTAAATGTTCCACAGATTGGTAGGTCTACGGATAACTGAATAATTTTATTAAATCAACATGCATAGATTTATTTGTGGTTACTCATATAAATGTTGATATTATTATGTATTGGAAATGGTTTATTATTGATCAGGATAGGAAAATAATGAAATAGAAATTTTTAAAGCATTTATGAGATTTTCCAGAATGAATGCTACAAACAACAAAGGTAGGGGGATGTTATATGACATAAAACAAGTGAACTGTTTGCAATTTAATGTATTTTAATTATCATATTTAATTTAATGAACTCGGCTACTAGACAGAACTAGTATAAGATAGGAGTTTGAATGTGCGGTCTAGTGAGGAAGAGGTTGAGTTGCTGAGCCAGGAGCAAGCTTAACAGTCGATCGACTCCAATATACACTAATCTGTATCAGATATTCATGAAGTTATGTGATAATTTCTGCTACCGATTACTAGTATGAGTGCAAAAACATAAACAAAGATGGATTTCTAAAATATTATAAAAAGAAGATCAAATCGGCCAAGGAAAGCACTGATCGAATTACATTAATAAACTAAAATTCTAATAGTTAGGAATTTTTAACACCTCTATCATCATATGATATAATGCAGTTTATCATTAATTAGTTGGATTCATAAAAAATTTCTAATTTCTCGTAGGAATCCATTATTTTAGCGATTGACAAGAAAAGAAGTGAATTTACTTGGGCTTTCATTATAGTTTACTGGTAAATAATTGTTGTCAAGTTAAATGATTAACAACATTCTGAAATTGCTTCATCGTGTTTTTGTCAGCATAGTTCGTGATCTAAACTTATAGAAATCTTCAATAATAAAATATTTGGAGCATAACACACATAAGAATTTCGTGATAAAAATGATTTGACAAGTGTAATAGTGTGTCATAAGAATGAAATGTGTAAAGTAAAACACACACACACACAATAGAAATCAAATAACATTTCTTACACGTAATATAATATAATATTGTGAATATCTCATAACTTGAAAATAAAAATGAAACAATGAATTAGATGTAAACGTACACTTTCTAAACTTTGACCAGATTTTTTAGCTATCTCTAAACGTTGACAATGTGGTAAAGTTAGATAACGCCAAATCAGATCACCATCGGCAACTTTACCGCATGGATTAGCTAATTCTGGTTGAGGACGATTATACGACCTAGATGAAAAAAACAAAACAACAAGATTAAAGTACAATATCATTTATATCACACTTTATCACATTTACAATACAGTGACATGACGTCTGTGAAATGGTCTGATGAATTCGAATTTATGTTTTAAACTGAGATCAGATCAGATATTAGATTCTCTATCCAAAAAATAGTTATGATGCAATCTATTATTTAAAAAAACCACACGTGGGCATACATGACGATGAGAGAGGAAAATAAATAGACCAGCATTTGTCAGTATGTTACACATCAGCAAGAAATACATACTTGATGGATTTCTGCCATGTTTTGGTCTGGCCACCACTAGCTTTCGTCCAACCTATCCCTACATCGTATAACATAGCTTGACGAGGCAGTCGGTGGTTAGGCATACGTAACACAGGTCTCAACCACCCCAACTGATGAAGTTTCAATACTTCAGCTATTGATCTGCCATCCTAACCTAGCACCCGTTTCCTAACGACAGCATTGCTTTATTGATAGTCCCAAGATAGATGAGCAGTGCTTCGGAGACACCTATGATCGACAACCAGTAACCTACGAATATCTTCTATTCTTACTGGTCATGTTTCACAGCCAGTCAGCATATATATAATTAACAAGTATTCATTTTAAACGGTAAGCTTACATAAATTTACAATATAACGCTTAAAAAGAATGGATGGATTGTGGCTAGCACTGGAATCCCAGATAAAGTGTTTTATTTTATTTGGTACTTATTAAGTGAATAGATTTGCATTTTTGTATTATTATTCACATTGTAACTCGAAGTTGATACTTGAATATCAATTATAAATCAAATTATTAATTACAGCGATAAGTATTGATTAAAATTAAGTCATTGTTTTTTAGTTTTACAGATGAATAATTACATAATGAATTTTTTCACAAATCAATATTGTCATCGTTCATAAAGATATGCTCTATTTTTATTTCTAACTATACAAATTTGTCAATAAAGTTACAGTTTAATTAGACAAATAAAAGACATCGAATTTTTAGACTTATATTACATATTAAATAATATTTTGAGAAAATTATCCAACAGAACAGAAATCAATGTACAATGAATATTAGAAAAAGACTTACCAGCATGATTTAGGCGGCATACCACATATAGGTCCAAGATGATGAATTAAATTTTTCTCTGTTATACGAAGGCGACTATACATTTTATCACGTATAGGACCAATTCGATAAATGGAACCATTTTGACTGCCTAAAATGTTAAAAAAGCAAAAGCAACGCATACTTAGGGTTGTAATAACAGGACAAAAATTATCAGGATAACAGTAACTTATAGAAATATCTTATGACGAATTATTGCTTATACTGTTGTTGTATAATTAATTATTTGACATGTGTATTACTGCATCTCTATATTCTGTTAACGATAATCTTTTGTTTGACACACAAACTACTATTGTTTCTCGAAGACATAACATGAGTATTTCACAACAATCACAAGCATACATAAAATAAGAATATCGGTGAAATATGGCCTAATCCAGATATTACCATGACAAACCATTTTGTTTTCTTCTTTCCAAATACTCAAGATTTTCATTTTAGTTCGATTTATCAGATATTTTATTATAGACTTCGGGTTACGGATTAAATTGTAACCGATATTTTTTTGAAGCGATTTGATTTTTGAAGATGAGTAGTTTAGTCGTGCAGCTTTCGTTGTATTTCTTGACAATATCAGCACACGCCTTTAGAAAGTTAAAATTTATCCACCACTAGTTAATCGCTTGTTCTAATAGCCTAGAATTTGGTTGAATGTTGTTTAGAGGTGTGCTGACGTTGTTTGCATGTTAGTTTTGATTTTTTCTTTCATATACGAGCTGATTTCTGATGTTGTTGATGTGTTGGGCATGGAGTTAGCGACCCCATCCCGTAGAAAACTAACTCTTTAAAAAATAATTCAAACCATTTTAACTCTGCCCTGGGAGTTAGGTCTTTAATTAGACGAGTTATGATGTCTCATGATGAAAGCCGAGGCCGAAGCCCTTTCTGAAAACCAGAGCAACCATTCTTTTGGGTACATGGAATGTCCGAACAATGTGGGACACCGGAAGACTGTTCCAAAATGCTGAAGAGATGAAAAGATAGAACATGAAGGTGCTTGGAATTAATGAAACACATTGGACGCAAGTTGGACAACTAAGACTGGCTTCAAGAGAGATGCTATTATACTCCGGCTGTGAAGAACAAAATTCCCACCACAAAAGGAATCGCACTGATGTTGTCCAAATATCTGGAACTCCAAACAACTACCAACCAACACCAAAGTCAGAACTTTCAATACGAATGTGAAAACAGTTCTACTGTATGCGACGGAAACTTGGAGAACCACCAAAGCCACCATCCAGAAGATACAAGTATTTATTAACAGTTGTTTATGCAAAATACTTCAGGTCCATTGGCTAGACACCATCAGCAAAAATCTACTATGGGAGAGAACAAACCAGATTCCAGCGGAAGAATAAATCAGGAAGAAGCGATGGAAATGGATAGGATATACACTGAGGAAATGACCCAACTGAGTCACAAGACAAGCCTTCACCTGGAATCCTCAAGTATAAAGGAAAAGAAGAAGAACAAGGAACGCATTGTGCTAAGAAGTGGATACAGACATGAGAAGAATGAACAAATTTCGAACAGAACAGACCTATGTCATCTGAATATTCTGAGTCAAAAGTAGAGCTCTTGATAGAAGGTCGACCCTCGTCAGATGAGTGTTATCTCTAAATGCATGTCCGTGAAAAAATTAAACAAAAACGGGGAACGTGGTCAACTCAGAAGAATATCACTTGAAGAAATTAATGTTCACTGAGCGGCGACACAATAAGATCCACAAAAGTTTCTTTCGGTTTGATTAAGTCTATCCTATTGGACAGTAAAATTACTCACCACTATAATTACATCAGAGCGTTCAGTTTTTTAACTCCAAACAACTTTCAACCAAAACCAAAATCAGGATTTTCAATACAAATGTCAAGACAGTTCTACTGTATGGAGCGGAAACTTGGAGAACTACCAAAGCCATCATCCACAAGATACAAGTGTTTATTAACAGTTGTCTACGCAAAATACTTCGTATTCGTTGGCCAGACACCATCAGCAACAACTTACTGTGGGAGAAAACAAACCAGATTCCAGTGGAGGAGGAAATCAGGAAGAAGCGGTGGAAGTGGATAGGACACACATTGCGGAAAGCACCTAACTGCGTCACGAGACAAGCCCTCACATGGAACCCTCAAGGCAAAGGAAAAGAGGAAGGCCAAGGAACATATTACGCCGAGAA